>CM030837.1:4669474-5261974 GCA_018105865.1 Metaphire vulgaris | reverse complement strand
TCAACCCTGACTTGCTCCGCACTTAAGATTCTGCACTTTGTGAATGGCTTAGCGTACGTCAACAACCGTCTAATAATAATAGCAATAATAATAATAATAATAATATTATTATTATTATTAATTTACAATCTATAATATTAAAATCCTTATCTGTATGTCTCTCTGTCTGTTACCTTCAAGCGTTCTGATTGGTTGACTATTGGTAGACGGTTTAGACCGTTTAGTCCTTACGTCGCGATGCGTTGGTGGGCGAGCGTTGACTATTGGTAGACCGTTTAGTCCTTACGTCGCGATGCGTTGGTGGGCGAGCGTTGACTATTGGTAGACCGTTTAGTCCTTACATCGTGATGCGTTGGTGGACGATGTTCGAAGACGACGTTGCTATTGGTAACAATTGTTCGTAGAACCGGTTTAGTCGAGTCATTGCAGCGTCAGAGGGCTGGGCGTGCGACGACGTTGCTATTGGTAACAATTGTCCGCAGCCTGAGGTAGTTTTAGCGTACACAAAAAATACGTGTACAGCGTCACAAATGGCCACAGTTGCGTGATTTTAACGTACATAGGCCTAATTATTACGTGGCGCAGAGCTTGGCTATAGGTGGCGATCATTGAAATGTTGTTCAGCATGAATTCAATGATTGGGTATTAGGTATAGGTATTGGATTAGTATTATCCTGCACTGCGAGCGAAGCGAGCATCTTTCTAGTCTGAGATGAAAGAGAGACATCCTTTCTGCTAAAGCGAATATCAGTGGCATCCCAGAGATTTAACGCAGTCGCCTTCCGCGGAACTTTCAACCAGTGCTTTTTTCAGTGGGAACGCACGGGAACGGCGTTCTCACACCTTTTTTGCCAGATTGTATAAACAATTATGGATATGTACTAATGCGTTTGGGCACGTACAGGTACGGCGTTCCCACGACTGTTTTTGTTGATGAGTAAAAAAGGATGAGTTCCCAAACCTTTCTCCTAGAAAAAAGCCCTGCTTTCAACAAATAAATAATAATAATAATAATAATAATAATAATAATAAATAATAAATAATAATAATAATATCGGCCACTGTTTACCCTGTTCCTCTCTTCGAGTTTTGTCATCATGACGATCGTCGTCGACCGTTGTTCCCAGATCATTCGCCAGAAGTCGCCGAACGTTTCCACCAACGGTCCCTGGGTGGCGATGTAGGCGCTCTGGCGACAGTATCCGTCCATGAAGTTGGCGTTGACGTAATCGCTGCCCGGAACGCCCTCTATCGGCCGCAGCGTCACGCGCGAATGGTCGTAGGCGATGACGTTGGCGTAGCGGTTCTTGACCTTGTTGACGTCAGCCGATGACGCCTCCCAGGTGAACTGTTGTCCCGGTTCGATCGATTCGTATTCTCGCGAGAATTCCTCGCGATCGTTCGATTTGAGACGATTGATGACGTCGGAGAGTTGAGAGAGAGCGATCGGCGGATCGGCGGATGACGGCTTAACTGGAGACCCCGGATATATCTGTCCATTTTACATTGAGTTACAGTTAAATACCCAGTTAAGGGGTTAAAAGACTACACAATAAACGAGAGTAAGAATAGAATAGAAGAACGATTGGCTGAATTGAATTCACCAACTGGTCTGCTAATTATAATTATAAATACATCTGCAAAGTCCTTTCTGCAAACAAATGCCCGACATGAATAGTCTCTTGTCCCACTGGGAAGGTGCAGAATGAGCCTGTGTAGCCTATTATGAATTTATGATGGCTATCGAGATGTACAAACTTGTGTCAATTAGACTTCTAAGTTTCAAGCATTCTTGAAAATTTACAGTATTGTGAACGTAATAGCGATCGTATGGAAGCGGGTTGGATTATATCTGGCCACGGTGGAGTAGCGGTAGAATTCTTGTCAGGGAAACGAAAGGTAAAAAGGTAAAGACGACTCCATAGGCCAGCGAAGGGTTAGCGCCTTCAGTTATACACGGCAATGGCTGAATAAGGACGGATTGCAAGCAGTGTTTATTCTAGGCCTTCTCCGGGGGAATTTCCCCCTCCCAAAGTTTTAAAATTCCCCCCAATTTTTTTATATGTTGGCTGGGGGATGGAAATCCCCCCCCCCAAGTGTGGAGACTCAGACCTTGTCCCCCCAAACATTTCAAAATACCCCCAATGACAAGGTGGCTAGATTAAACACTGGATTGCCAGCCTTTTCCTCGCAGCCTTTCCTTCCACCGAATTAAAACCCTATGTACTGCTCATTTACAGCTGAGTCGACTGCATGGGGCGTTTGGAACAGAAACAACCGAAACGTTTCTGTCGCGGCCGGGAGTTGAACCACATGCCTCAAGATTAGCAGATCAGTGCGCTAACCACTGTTCCACCACGCACCGCTGAACCCCCAACCGAAGGGCAGCGAGTTCAAATCTGACCCTAGCCTCTAAGCCTCTGCATGTGACTTTGGGTAAGTTGTACACCTCTTGATTCTTCACACTTAACGATTCTTCACTTTATGATAGACTTTACTTGCATTAAGTTAATAACCATGTACTACTGTGGCGACCATGTGCCACAGATAGCACTATTATTATTATTATTATTATTATTATTATTATTATTATTATTATTATTATTATTATTATTATTATTATTATTATTATTATTATTATTAATGATTGCTTAACTGTATAACTTGTTAGTTAATTAATTAATAAAGTTTTAATTCATGTAAAACGGACAGAGCACGCGCTAGGCTAAGACGCTAAGGCTTCGGTAAAATTATTAGAATCGCCACGGCCGCCCAAAGACCGAGAGATAAGTTGTATAAACCGGCAACGACTTATGGTTCCCGAGCCTTCGGTCTTTAGCAACTAGAGAGTTTGGCCGCTGAAAGACCGTCGCCTGTTTGACAGAGGCTGCGCGGAGACGGCGGCTGGCTGGCTGCTGACGAAGGGAACAGGCGGTTGGAGCGATGGAAAGAAGGAGAGAGAAAGCAGCGGTCGGCCGGCTGTGTAGTCGATGCGTACGCCTGAACACCGACGCCCGGACTACCAGGGGTGGTTAGCGAAGGGCTGGGCCCGTAGACGGGGACGCCTACCACCGATAACGACGACACTGCCTCCTAGGTCCTGCTCTGACGGCATCTAAGCGGACGTGGCCCTACAGCTTGAAATTCCGCCTAAGAGCGGCGGCCGGGAACAAGGTCCTGACGGCGATGCGCGTCGCCGGCGGCGATGCGCCCTTCGCCGCTGCCGACGACGCTAGGGGGTGGGTCGAAGTTAAGCTTCATGACGGATAAAAAGCATAGATAGGGACATTTGGGAGCGAGCGCCCTCAAGGGCTAGTTCTAAAAATCGAAAATCTCGAAATATGGGAATTTATATAGCACGCGTCAATAGGCGGACGCAGGCGGCTGTGTATCAAAAGTTCGCTTGAGACGCGCGCCCAGCTGGCAGGAGCTATTGCCGCGCCGCTTAGCCGTAGAATAAGCCCCTGATCACCGCTAAGGAAAACGCTATTAGACAGGTCCCTACTTTTTCACATCGACGGCAACTACGCGAAATTACAGACTACAGTTTAAAAATCCGCCTAAGTGTCCGTCAAAAGTTTCAAAACTCTGAAAATTGTCAGTCACTAACATCACATGTACTTTTCGTGCAGTGTGTGCTCGCTTATACTGTGAAGCGATAGAGTAAAGAAGGCACAGCGATTGAAAGCGAGTATTTGGAGCCCGTTTAAAGTGCTAAAGCTTATCGTTTCATACTGACGTATCAAAGACTATCGATTGCAGTTCCTGTGCGCTAGTTATTGTGGCTGCCGGACTGCGTCTAGTCAGCGCGTCTTTGTCCGTGTTACCAGTGTTGCCACTGTAGCCATTGTTGTCATTGTTGCTTGGTTTATTAATAAATAAAAATAAACCAATAAAGGCAAGTTGTGTCCGTGTCTTTGAAAGTCGCTGTGACGCCGGAGTCTCAGCGCGCTGTCCGTGAAGGTGAGCCTTGGCTGTGATGAACCTCGCCTACCTGAGGTCACGTTAGTGCCCAGGAGGTCAATTCTGAGCCAAGGGAGGAGACAGACGCCCGCCTGTCGTAAAGGCGCGGGAGATCGTTTGAGTGAATCGACGGCCAGGAAAAGAGTGGACCGCCGTCCATTCAGGCCGGATAATTGGGTTTGGTGAAAGCGCTGAGGAAGCAAATAACGCCGCTTGGGTTTGGCAGCAGAATTACCCAGCGTGAGAGGAAGCCGCAAAGGTTAGAGACAACGCCGCCTGTCTATAAGAGTGCGGAAAACGGCTAAATTGCCGAGAATGAAGAGACGTGGGGCCAAGTCGAAGCCAGAGACCAGGAATACATATAGAAATCGCTTAAGGCGCCGAGACCAAGCGGTGGCCAGCGATAAGAGGCATGAGTTAAAGGGTCTCTCGGACGAGGCCGGGGCCGGAACGGATAGAGAGTCAGAGGAGGAAAACGGGAACCCTACGTTGAGGAGCGGCCATCCTCAGTGTGCTGCCTGCCCGGCAGCCGCGGACACCTCCTCTGATGTCGGAGAGCCGGAAAGGGAACGTGACGCCGCCGATCAGGCAGAGTCGGCGGCTGATGGCGATCGGGAGACCGAGCGGGCGTTGGGGGCCGCCCGACCGCCGGCCGCGCTACGAGACCGCGAGCCGCCGGGGTCGCCACAAAATGGTACCAGAAGTGGGGTGGATTCTGGCTTCCAGCCAAATGCAATGGATATTGAGGACTGGAACAGAATTCCACCCCGTCAGAACTTGAGAGACTTAGAGGAACTACGTTCAGATTCGGGACGACAGGCATCCCGCAATGATTGGTTGGTGGTCCGTGGTCAAAACGCTGAAAACTTCCCGAGGCGAGCGGGAAGGTCAGATAGAGCGGAAGGAACGTAATAGAAGATCTGCACAGATCTGGGGAATTTGCTAGCCTAGGTTGCGCCGGCACCGAGGCGGCATTGACGACCTGTGAGATCGACGAAACGTTCACCCGGAAGCCAGACAGCTACAGTCAGCGTGTAGTGGATCGCCAACCTATTAACCGGAGCCAGTTGGAGGAACCAAGGACTGATAGAGACTGGTGGGCGGTCCGTGAAGAGCGCGTGCATCCTCCGCCACAGAGGCAATTGCAGATGAGTGAACTTGAGACCGATCGTGAGCCAGTGACTAATGCTAATATCGGTTGCGCCGGCACCGAGAACGCTGGTTATAGGCAGCGGGGAGATCAAGTGTCTGCGCCAGTACGTGAGTCGACGCGCAAGTTGGACCGCCTCCCGATGGGACCCGTGAGACCGGAGAGTAACGTTTGGCGGGCGGTTTCTGAAACTCTGCAAACAGGCAGCCAGTCACAGATAAGAGAACTGGAGCATCGCCAGCCGCAGGGTCTTGCATTTCTCAGTAGCGCCGGCACTGGGAGAGCTAACCACGGTCAGCGAAGGGACCAAGTGTTTGTGACAGAGTCAGAATCAGGGACAGATTACGAGGTTGACCGCCCGCCGCCGCTTGATCAAAGCAGGAACAAGCCTGCTATGGTACCAGGAACGGTTAGAGGACTGTGTCAAACAGTAGAAAGCTGCGAAGATCGAATGTATCGATCGGAGGTGCCAACGGAAGATATCGGAAACGAGGACTCCGAAGTGGATATTGCTCCACCAGGTCGACGGAGAGAGACTTACAGGCCAGTCTCATGGGAGGACGGCGAGCTCCCGCTCCAAGAAAGGGGAAGAAGGGAAACCAGGTTCGCCCTCGAGAGGCGTGGAAGCGACGATGGAACGGTTCAAGTTAATGACCGAGACCGTGCGGTTAACTACAGATCTTATGGGGCTGAAAGACAAGGTGAACAGAACCAGGCGGATTGGGACACTTTGGAGGACAGAAACTGCCTCGGAGCCGGCGCCGATGCAGCGATGTTCGAAAGAGCTACCAACCGTACCACATTGAAGCAGAATATCATCGTTGGAGATCGCTGCCCTGAGTACAGAACTCGTCTCGGAGCCGGCGCCGAGGCGACTGTGTACGAAAGAGCAGTGTATCCTCCAAACGAAGACTCACGAAGCGATCGAAGGTGTCAAGTTTCGGAAGCTAACAGAGTCGCCAAAAGTAACCGCAGAACCGAAGAACGGTGGGATCAACAACACGTCAATCGACCGCACTCGGATAACAGAACTCGTCTCGGAGCCGGCGCCGGGACAGCGATGTTAGAAGAAGCGGAAGGTTACGTTGTGCAGAGAGGGTACCGTGCACCACGTCAGAATGAAATTCGGAATATTGCAGGCAGACCTTGCCTCGTGACCAACACTGAGAGGGCAGTGAACAGAACGACAGACAGACCAGTGTCCAGAATACAGAGTCACCCTAGTTCACAGGCTCAGTGGACAGATCAGGGATGTGAGGACCGTGATAGTTTGGGATCCGAACGACGATGGGAGCAACAGGATTGGAAGCTGTCCGCTGACAGGACCCGCCTCGGAGCCGGCGCCGAAGCAGCAATGTCAAAAGAGGCTGAAGATCGTTACGCTCCAGAAGGCCATCGTCCGTTACGTGTCAAAGAAGGTCAATGCTACATAGGCAGAGCATACCTTGGAGCCGACTCTGAGGCTGCTATGTCTAGAGAGGTGGATAGACCACATTACTCTCGAGGGAACGAGGAAGGTGATCAGTCGATGTGGGAACCCAGGAGAGATTACGGCAGAAATGCCTTGGTGCCGCGAGAAACCAAAGTCCGTTGGTCTATTTCGAACGACAGAGCTTGCCTAGGAGCCGGCGCCGACGCGGCTAGGTCGCGAGAAAGAACCAAATGGACTCAGAGAGAGGTGGATAACCGTGAAGGAAACGAGAAGCGTGACTTGTCTGCCCTCCGACGGGCAATGATTGAAATGCAGAACAAATTGGAAGAGCTCGCCTTTCGGGATCAAGGTAGGCTCAAATCCAAAGACGAAGTGAATCGTGGACATGGAAAGCACCGTCATGAGAGAGAGGTGACGGCGGGCAGGTCAGACAAGAATTTCTTATTTAGAAATTCAGTAAAGCAAGAAAGTTCTGAATGCCACAAGGAGAAGGGCGGCTCCTTCAATCGTGGAACTTCGGAAAACAAGGCAGTTCGGAAAAATCTATCAAAAGGAGCTGGAAACGAATTGGATCGAGACCAAAGTCACCTGTATCGTCGGAAAACGGGACCGAAACTCCGAGTGACTGCGAGTCAACTTCGGATGAGTCTGATTATCGGGGCAAGCAAACTGTGGAATCCAAGAAAGATAATAAAACAGCGGTGGATCTACGCTGTCAGAGTTCTCAGGATGGTAAACAAAAAAGACCGCGGTATCCGAATCAAGCTGGAGAAGTACGATGGTAAAACACCGGTGGCCGCTTTTCTGGCAAAGTTTGAAGTGTGTTCTCGGTGTAACGGTTGGAATGAGAGGAAAAGGCAGACCAACTCATGTGTGCTCTTACAGGTCCTGCAGCTCAGCTTTTGTGGGACATGGGAGATTTGCAGAACGTAACGTGGAAGACATTGGTGGACCATTTAAGTGCGCGATATGGCTCACAAGATCAGACGAGTCTTTATCGAATGAAGTTGCGAACGTATCGACAAGCTCAGGAGAATCCTTGAACTCTGTCATGTTGGAAATTCGAAAACTAATGGTGCTTGCGTACCCTGGACCAACGAATGAACTGTTAGAAACAGTGGCTTGCGACGCTTTCATCGACGCTTTAGCCGATCAGGAGTTGGCCCAGAAAGTACGAGAGCAGGAGCCGTCATGTCTGGATATTGCGTACAAGCACGCTGTACGGTTCGAAGCATACGGTAAAGCTTCTAAGTTCGGTACCGATGGTGAGCGGAAACCATGGAGAGTGAAGAATACGAAACAGGTGAATACGAGAGACCCACAGAATCGACGTTTAGACGATGTCGAGAGGGGCATGAAAACGATCTTAGAGAGGTTGGAACAGTTGACTCTCGACAGAAACACTGTCCAGAAACGGGAGCTGGTGGACAGGCCAAAGAGAGCAGAGTAGATTGTTGGACAGAACATGTTTTGGCTGTGGTCAGAAAGGTCATTATAAGCGGTTTTGTCCTCAGGCCCGAGCCTCGGATGAACATCAAAATCAGGTGGGCGAAGAAGCGGGTCAACCTGATGGAACCAGAGATGCGCAGAACCATCTAGTAAAAGGAGCCGTATGGCTTATGTTTTCGGAAAGTTGGAAGGTCGGAGAAAGGAACATCCGTGCCTATTGGACACAGGGAGTGAAATGTCGTTGGTACCGAAGTATATGGTCAACAAGAAATTACTGAGACCGGCTCAGCAACGCCTGCTGGCAGCGAATGGAACTAGAATCAAAGTAGAGGGCGAGGCCACCCTCAAAATAAAGATAGGAAGAAACGTGTACGCTCTTCCTTGTCTTGTGACCGAACAAGTAACCGAATTGATTTTGGGTCTGGCTTGGTTGGAGAACAATAAAGTGAGTTGGAACTTCGCTGCAGGAAGAATCTGTGTCGGGACAGAATCAATACCTCTCCATGAGGTGGACGAGGAGAGCATGTGCCGCAAGGTTATGATCGAAAGGGAAGTTGTCGTACCATCCCTCCGAGAAGTAGACATTTCGGCAATCATGGTTTACCCTCATTTGGGACGATGTCAAACAGAATGGGCAACTGTTCCGAGCGAACTGCTGGCAAATGTAATAGTCGGTCGAACGTTAATAAATGGAGAAGACGATGAACCTAGAATAAGGGTCATCAATGTGGGACCAACAACGGTGGAAATTCCATCGAAAACTTTGTGTCAGTTGGAGAGGGTTGAAGTCTTACAAGACTGCGAAGCGGAAACCAGTGCGGATGAATTTTCGAGTACGGTGGTCACGAATGCTATCCATGTGGAAAATGGAGACGAGAGCAAGTTGTCAAACTTGTGGGAGAACGTGGAAGGCGTCACGAGTGAGCAAGAGAGTCACTTCGGGAGCTCATCTTGCGCTACCGAACAAGTTTTTCTTTATCAGAGAATGATTTGGGTTACACGTCGGTGATTCAGCACGAGATTGACACGCAGAAAGAGGACCCAGTGCGGCAACCTCTTAGAAGGCAACCAATAGCAATGTTGGCTGAAATCGATCGTCAGGTGGACTCCATGTTGGAACAGAATATTGTGGAACCGTCGTCCTCTGAATGGTCATCAAACGTTGTCATGGTGAAAAAGAAAGACGGTAGCCTACGCTTCTGCATAGATTACCGGAAAGTTAATGCGAAAACGAGGAAGGATTCATTTCCTTTACCTTTGATCAGTGAATGTTTGGATACTCTTGGCGGAGCGAAATGGTTTAGCACATTCGATCTTCGTGCTGGCTATCACCAGATGGCACTTCATCCGAAGGATAAGCACAAGACAGCTTTCGTTACAAGGAAAGGGTGCTTCCAGTTCCGTGTGTTACCGTTCGGACTGTGCAATAGTCCTGCTTCATTCTGTCGGTTAATGAACCTCGTGCTATCAGGTCTAAATCTGGATATTTGTTTGGTATACCTCGACGATATTATTGTCTTCTCGAAAGACGTGGAAAGTCATATGGAACGGTTGGAAAAGGTATTCAGCCGATTAAACCAGTATAATCTTAAGCTGAAGCCTTCTAAATGCCACTTGCTGCAAAAAGGCAAGTCTTGTTCCTCAGGCACGTTGTGAGTTCGGAAGGAGTCGCCACGGATCCAGACAAGGTCAAATCCGTGAAGAACTGGGCGACACCTAAGAATGTAAGACAGGTGAGGTCGTTCGTTGGACTTTGTTCCTATTATCGGAAGTTCGTTTCTGATTTTGCTTTAATAGCAAAACCATTGCATGGTCTTACTAGGAAAGGAGTAACGTTTCAATGGTCCGAAGAATGCGAACAGGCATTTCAGGAATTGAAGAACCGGTTAACTTCATCGCCGATACTCGCACTTCCTATCGACGATGGAGATTACGTATTGGATACAGATGCGTCTGGGTACGCCATTGGAGCGGTTTTATCACAGATTCAGGGTGGTGAAGAGAAAGTGATTTGTTACGCCAGTCGATTGTGTTCCCCGGCAGAGAGGAACTACAATGTAACCAGAAGGGAACTGCTAGCGGTGGTATACTTTTTGAAGGAGTTTCGGCAGTATCTATGGGGCAAGAAGTTTTTACTTCGTACAGATCACTCAGCTCTTCAGTGGTTGAGAAAGACACCGGAGCCAATTGGGCAGCAAGCTCGGTGGCTTGAAACGATCGAAGAATTCGATTTTGAAATTATTCATAGATCGGGAGCAAAGCATGGCAACGCGGATGCGGTGTCAAGAATACCGCACGACGGGATAGAGAACTCTGAAGAAACTGACCATCGAATCAAAGCGGTTTTCACGGTGAAGGAAGAGGCAGATTTATCTGCTTGGAACGAATGGAGCAAGGAAAGTATTCGATCTAAGCAGCTGGAAGACCGAGATGTCTCGTCCCTTGTTGGTTGGAAAGAAGCAGAAAGCTACCCTTCAGAGGAGGTTTTCTTGCAGAGGAGCGGTGAGTTGAAAACGCTACTTAGCCATTGGAACCAGATGTCTATTATTAATGGAATCCTTTATCGGGATTGGCTCGATGGAAGGGAAAACCGAGTCCTGCGAAGGCAGTTAGTTGTTCCGAAGAGCCTACGGAACGAAGTTATGACACTGACGCATGCAAGTTTCTCGGGAGGTCACTTTGGTATTCGAAAAAGCCTTGGTCAGCTGCAAAGACGTGCCTATTGGCCAGGCTGGAAGGAAGACATGAGACGGTTTTGTCAGTGTTGTGACCGTTGTGCGCGATATCGTAGAGAGAAACCGCCAAAGCAAGGGAGGTTGCAGAAAGTGCTTGTTGGCGAACCAATGGAACGATTTGGAATCGATATTACAGGACCACATCCCGTATCAAATAAAGGAAATAAGTACATTTTGACTGCTATTGATTATTTTTCGAGATGGGCAGAGGCGCTCCCTATCAGAAATCAAGAAGCGTCAACGGTGGCGCAGACTCTTATGGTGCACGTATTCTCACGATTTGGAATGCCACGACAGATTTTGACAGATCAAGGTCCGTGTTTTGAATCAACTCTGTTCAAAGAGCTGTGTCGAATAATGGAAATCGATAAGATACGCACGACCCGTACCATCCTTCTGGGAATGGACTTATCGAAAGGTTCCATCGTACGCTGAACATGCTCTTGGGCAGAGTCGTGTCTGAACGGCAGAAGGATTGGGACGTTCATTTACCGTATGTCATGGCTGCCTATCGTTCTACGGAACACGAATCGACCAAGAGAACACCGAATTTTCTGTTTCTTGGTAGAGAGAACCATGCGCCGATCGATCTACTTGTGTCTCCGACAGAGGACCGAGAGACCGATGTGGAAGAATTCGTTGCTAACCGTCGGGAGATAATGGATAATGCGTACCAGTTGGTGAGAGACCAGTTACAGAAAACATTCGAGAGAAGGAAGAAATCGTACGACCTAAGAGTGAGGCCCGCGAGATTCAAAGAGGGTGATTGGGTCTACTATTACCACCCAAGAGTGCTTACGGGGCGAAAAGCAAAGTGGGCCAAATTCTTTACCGGACCATTCTTGGTTGTGACCGTTTTGGGCCCGGTATTGTATCGTATCCAGAAAAGTCGCACTTCGAAACCTTTGATCGTGCACGTGGATAAATTGAAACGGTTCCGAGGGGAAGCTCCAAAGTCGTGGCTACCTGAAACCATCGAAACGGAAACGTTGTCGGATATCGAACTGCCTTTGGGCGGTGACAATGAACCTCGAGCAACCGAGTCTGCGAAGGAAGACCCCGAGCCGGAATTCTCAGCGGACGATGAGGTTGAGGTCAGAGCGGAAACCGATCGCAGGACCCGGAAATCTCGTCCACCTCGCTGGTTGGACGGGTTCGTTTGTGGAACAATGACTTCAGATGGCAACTAGAGACGGTCGAGACGCCCCGCGATTCAATGGATCGAACTTTGTCGAACGTCAGCGAATGGACGCTTCATTGCGCTTTGTTGGAACGTTCTATTGTTTGCTAAGAGAGACAGACTCTTACTGTTTAACTTGTTTACCCGTGTTTGTTTAGTCTTTAAATGTTTCATGGTGAACTGATATTGCTTAGTTGTGACAGTTTATCGCCTTAATTGGCTATTTTGTGATTCGCTACGCGCTTGGCTTAGGTTTAGCCAGCTAATGAAAATCGCTGAACTGTTTAGTTTTCACTGCTTGCATATATTGATTGTTCGCATATTGTGCATTTTACTGCATAATTGTGCATCGTCGTCATTGCTTTCTTTATTGAATCTAGAGTTAAGCGTGCAAAAGAACACCGCTTAACTGCAGTTGTTAAGATAAGTCATGTTAATTTAAATAGCATATTAAGCGAACAAAGGAAATCGCTTAATTAGGATTGCTTCTTGTAATTTTTTTATTTTTTAATTTTTTTAAATTTTTTATGTCCTTTGGGTGCCGGAAACGGTGACGGTGGTGAAACTCCTCGCCCTTTCTGCACGTCGGGAGGCTTAAGTATCGCAGAGACCACTAATGTCCTTTCTCTAGTTACCTGGGTAGTGTGGTAGGTAGGGGGAACAGAAGCGGATGACTTGTTCCCGCGGAGTTCAGGTCCCTTCCCTGCACGGGTTGTCCCAGTGAGTTAAGACCCTGGTACTCTTGGCCATCTTAAGTAGAGGAGGTTAAATTAACGACTGTCGTGTCGTATCACCATGGTTTGCAGAGATGCTTTGCATCTCAAGTGAGCAGGGAGAGTGTGGCGACCATGTGCCACAGATAGCACTATTATTATTATTATTATTATTATTATTATTATTATTATTATTATTATTATTATTATTATTATTATTATTATTATTATTATTATTATTAATGATTGTAACTGTATAACTTGTTAGTTAATTAATTAATAAAGTTTTAATTCATGTAAAACGGACAGAGCACGCGCTAGGCTAAGACGCTAAGGCTTCGGTAAAATTATTAGAATCGCCACGGCCGCCCAAAGACCGAGAGATAAGTTGTATAAACCGGCAACGACTTATGGTTCCCGAGCCTTCGGTCTTTAGCAACTAGAGAGTTTGGCCGCTGAAAGACCGTCGCCTGTTTGACAGAGGCTGCGCGGAGACGGCGGCTGGCTGGCTGCTGACGAAGGGAACAGGCGGTTGGAGCGATGGAAAGAAGGAGAGAGAAAGCAGCGGTCGGCCGGCTGTGTAGTCGATGCGTACGCCTGAACACCGACGCCCGGACTACCAGGGGTGGTTAGCGAAGGGCTGGGCCCGTAGACGGGGACGCCTACCACCGATAACGACGACACTGCCTCCTAGGTCCTGCTCTGACGGCATCTAAGCGGACGTGGCCCTACAGCTTGAAATTCCGCCTAAAGAGCGGCGGCCGGGGAACAAGGTCCTGACGGCGATGCGCGTCGCCGGCGGCGATGCGCCCTTCGCCGCTGCCGACGACGCTAGGGGTGGGTCCAGTTAAGCTTCATGACGGATAAAAAGCATAGATAGGGACATTTGGGGAGCGAGCGCCCTCAAGGGCTAGTTCTAAAAATCGAAAATCTCGAAATATGGGAATTTATATAGCACGCGTCAATAGGCGGACGCAGGCGGCTGTGTATCAAAGTTCGCTTGAGACGCGCGCCCAGCTGGCAGGAGCTATTGCCGCGCCGCTTAGCCGTAGAATAAGCCCCGATCACCGCTAAGGAAAACGCTATTAGACAGGTCCCTACTTTTTCACATCGACGGCAACTACGCGAAATTACAGACTACAGTTTAAAAATCCGCCTAAGTGTCCGTCAAAAAGTTTCAAAACTCTGAAAATTGTCAGTCACTAACATCACATGTACTTTTCGTGGTGTGCTCGCTTATACTGTGAAGCGATAGAGTAAAGAAGGCACAGCGATTGAAAGCGAGTATTTGGAGCCCGTTTAAAGTGCTAAAGCTTATCGTTTCATACTGACGTATCAAAGACTATCGATTGCAGTTCCTGTGCGCTAGTTATTGTGGCTGCCGGACTGCGTCTAGTCAGCGCGTCTTTGTCCGTGTTACCAGTGTTGCCACTGTAGCCATTGTTGTCATTGTTGCTTGGTTTATTAATAAATAAAAATAAACCAATAAAGGCAAGTTGTGTCCGTGTCTTTGAAAGTCGCTGTGACGCCGGAGTCTCAGCGCGCTGTCCGTGAAGGTGAGCCTTGGCTGTGATGAACCTCGCCTACCTGAGGTCACGTTAGTGCCCAGGAGGTCAATTCTGAGCCAAGGGAGGAGACAGACGCCCGCCTGTCGTAAAGGCGCGGGGAGATCGTTTGAGTGAATCGACGGCCAGGAAAAGAGTGGACCGCCGTCCATTCAGGCACGGATAACCTTGGGTTTGGTGAAAGCGCTGAGGAAGCAAACAGACGCCGCTGCCCGTCTACAAGCGAGAGCAGAGATTACCCAGCGTGTGAGGAAGCCGCAACAGGTTAGAGACAACGCCGCCTGTCTATAAGAGTGCGGAAAACGGCTAAATTGCCGAGAATGAAGAGACGTGGGGCCAAGTCGAAGCCAGAGACCAGGAATACATATAGAAATCGCTTAAGGCGCCGAGACCAAGCGGTGGCCAGCGATAAGAGGCATGAGTTAAAGGGGGTCTCGGACGAGGCCGGGGCCGGAACGGATAGAGAGTCAGAGGAGAGAAAACGGGAACCCTACGTTGAGGAGCGGCCATCCTCAGTGTGCTGCCTGCCCGGCAGCCGCGGACACCTCCTCTGATGTCGGAGAGCCGGAAAGGAACGTGACGCCGCCGATCAGGCAGAGTCGGCGGCTGATGGCGATCGGGAGACCGAGCGGGCGTTGGGGCCGCCCGACCGCCGGCCGCGCTACGAGACCGCGAGCCGCCGGGGTCGCCACACTACTACTACTACTGCTACTACTACTACTACTACTACTACTGCTACTGCTACTGCTACTACTACTACTACTATTATTATTATTGTGTACTACCACTGGGCCTACTACTGCTACTACTACTACTACTACTACTACTACTACTACTACTACTACTACTACTACTACTACTACTAATAATAATAATAATAATAATAATAATAATAATAATAATAATAATAATAATAAATTTGACAGATTTCTGACAAATGCGATTTATCTGACGATTTTATATTTTGAAACCCTGATGATTATTTTCTCAAAAGTGTGTGAAAGACTGACGCCAGTTCAGTTTAAAACACTTGTACCTTAAACAAATAAATAACTCATGCGTTTATTATTTGAATAAATAAATTCGTTTCTTTTTAAAATAAATTCTCTCAGTTCTTGCTAAAACCAAACCAACAAATTCTTTCATTTCTCATTAAAATTAGTAAATTCTTTAGAACATTTCTACAGTATATGAAATCGGGAAAAGCGTACATCGATTTACTAATTGTCTCATGTGTTTGAAATTAATTAGCGAAACTTAAATGCTTCTTTTCATTTGCAAAATCTTCTCACGGAACTAAACATCGCAATATATAATATTATAGAACACTCTCGATTAAAGAAATTCTATCTTCTTCGGGATTTTGGTGATTTCTCAACTTGCGATTTCTCTGTACTAAATTCTTCGCCTTGTAAAGTGCATATGCATCATATTCATATACCAGGCACAGGCAGATAATCAGGCCGTTTCGGATTTAAATTGCCCTTTCCCCATGATTTCAAATTGGCGGAAATTTTGGAATACTACATGGACTAACAGAGCCACTAGCAGAATTCCACGGTGCTTTGTCAGTTCCCTGGCATTTTCAGTTCCCTGAGTCAGGAGTCTAGATTAAACACTGGGCACAGACGATGACAAGCTGTTTATTATTTAGATTTATCTATATCATATCTGCCAGAGCACAATATTTTGAGAGGATATGTCCCACATTTTAACTCCATAAAAACATTGGTACGATACATCATGATAGAAATAATAATTATATTATTAGATCTTGTGGACTGACCTAGTGGGAAATTTCTGAGAATAGAGATCTGATCTCTAAAACATTTTAACGCAGCTACTATTGCTAATATAAACCAAAATCGAATTCAGATAATTGTAGCAGAACTTTAAATTCCACTACTATAGAGATGACTGAAGTTATTCTATTGCCAATTATAATTCTTGCTCTCGGTTGACGAGAAGTAAAAAAGATTGGAAAGCTATTTCGACCCAAAGTAAGCGCCCTGTTACGCAGGTGCTGTTCCGGTGTGTTGAACTGGCGCCAGGTGCTTACCAGGTGTAAGGAAGTTGATCCGCCGAAGTTCCACCGGGTCGTGGGAACGGTGGACTATCTCTCCGGGAAGCAGAGGCACTTTTCGGAGCTTCAGCGGTTCATCTCTCCTACACGATCTCCTGCAGAACGTCGAATATAACGATAAGCCGGTCAACAACGACCGAATTTCAACACAGAAACAGAATTCCAATAGAGTAGATGAGTAGAACTTCGTTATAGCGTTATTCTGTAAAATTTAGTACGTTATAGCCGATGTACGCTGCATCCAATACCATCAGTGGCGTAGCCAGGATTTCCGGGAAGGGGTTTGGTATCGATCGTGACGAAACTTTCCAAAAATTTTCTTATTCTTCCTTCTTTGGGAGCTGACAAGCAAAAAAAGGTCGTCACCTTCGTTCTCTTTCTAATTTGTTCTATTTTCTATAGTACTTAGAAATTTTTTCACTTGGCAGTCAGCCAAGGGGTTTGACCCCCAAAATCGCGTCCGAAAATGAAAAATTTATGGAAAAGCATGTAACAAAATTTTCGTCGGCAGCCAAGGGGGCTTTTAACCCCCAACCCCGTGGCTACGCCACTGAATACCATCCAATACGGCAGCGCATGAGACATGATAAGTCGTGCACCGTTCACACTCGATGACGTTGACATTGCACCCTCTACAGCTACTCATCTCTTCTGCGTTCTTATCGATGGGACGCTTTCCTTCGACAGTCACACCATAAATGACTAAACTATTTCGCTGCCTTTTAATATATATCGTATGGATTTTATTATTTTTAACACATAATTGTATGGATATTTATCGAACATTGCCTGGCTGACCATTGCACCTTGCCTATAGCTATTTCACGATAGACCAGCGGCGTAGCCAGGATTTCCCGAAAGGGGAAGGTTATGATTTCCAATTTCGGAAAATTCTGACAAGCAAAAACAAAGATAGTCAACTATTATTTTGCTTGATTAAGGTAAGGGAATTGGAATTATATAGGCATATGACGGGTGGTTCAACTATAAAAAAATTGGTCAGACAACCAAGGGGAGTTTTAACCCCAAACCCCTTCCCCTTTGGCTACACCACTGCGATAGGCTAAGCGTTTAACAAGAATATGCAGCTACCGCGGTACTACTTCCGAAGGCGCTATACAAATCCACGAGAATGTACGTACTTACTTTTACTCGTCTTACTTGCATTTACACGCATAAATAATTGAGCTATTGTTAACCTGATGAAGACGACGGCCAGAACCCCCAGAAGAACGACGACGACGGCGACGCAGACGGGGGCCACGACCCAGAGTATCTCTATCCCGGCCGACTCATCCGGTTCGGTCCCTACTCCTCCGATGGGTTCGGAAACGACTCCCCCGCCGTCGTCGTCGACTCCTCCTCGACCGGAGCTGCCAGCTTCCATCTTCTCAGAATAGGGACTTGAGGTGAATTTCTGTAAAGAGAAACGGTCTCAGGTGGATACTCGAAGCTCATGAAAATCGTTTACTGGCATTTAATAGAGAAGATAGAATGAGATTAGATATTACGAGATAGCCGATTGATTGATAAGAAAATTAATATCTTTCTGCTGTTGAGACACACTAAGATAAGAAACAAATAAGTAAATAATTAATTAACAAAAACAAACAAATAAATAAAATAATAAATAAGATAATGAATATAGAAAATTATTGTCGTAAGTGATTACTGGTTACGGTATAAAATTGTTAGATTACGTAGGCCTATGTAAGGTACCCGGATCTCGCTGTTAGGTTTCTATGTTTATAAGGAATAATTTCAGAGAAACTTAATATTATCTTTACATCTTAACCTGAATTTACCTGTTTGCCATTTCCTGCCAATCAAAACAAGGACATGCTTAGTTGAGGAAAAGTTCAAGGCGAAACTATTCATTTGAAAAAGGAAAATTTGAGGAAAACCTTTCCGAAATCAAACAAATTTTCCTGGAGTTAGTTTGGTTCTTGACAGTGGCGGCTCCACCGGGGGGTCAGGATGGCCCGTGCCCCCCTATTGAGTGCCTGGCCCCCCAGTGGCCTCCCTGTTGGGACCCTATACTTAATGCTACATACATTAAACAACAAATGGTTGGCCCCCATGATTAGAAGTTGCCACCCCAACGGTCCCCCTCCCACTTGACAAATCCTAGAGCCGCCACTGGTTCTTGATGAAATAAGAGGCACGTCGCCCATTTAAAGGTAATTGAGCAGATCAAAAAACAAACAAGCGAACAGCATAGACGCCTACGTTTTCCGAAGTGTACGCCCTGACGAAGACGCGGTACGCCTTTCCGCTCGTTAACGGGCGGTTGACGTACTTTGTGGCGGCCGCGCTCCTCATCATAAAGGCCATGGCATCTGTCGTCGACGGCGGCCTCTGAGAACTATTTCCTCCTCCACCGCCGATGGTGAACTCTTTCGGAAGAGACGTAAAAGCGGCTGCTATCCAGGCGACTGCGCTCTCCTCCGCTCCCTGTCTGGACAGCTGAAATGTACCGATCGCTAGTTACGTTGGGGTGGGGGCGGGGGCGGAGGCGGGGTGGGAACAGGAAGCAGGCCACCCTCATTAGGGCTCGGTCTAGTGGTCGCGAGGTGGTGGTTCGTGAAAAAGCGATGAAGAGTTTTATCGTCAGGGAAGTTGAGTGATTGTCGATGAATAGTCGACAAAAATGCTTCAAAGCTGAAAGATTTGAATCCAGTATTACCCTTAATTTTCGTGTTGAAAGCAAATACAACGCTCTCCAACCTATACCTAGTCGGATCACCCCAAGTTCGCCCGGTATAAATGTTCGTGATCCATGCCCCAGGAACCCTGACCGTACTAATTACAACACAGTATTTTAATTATTATGATTCTATTCTATTCTATTCAGGGAGATTTATAGACGCCGTAACACGACGAAGGCCAAAGACAAAAGCGCTTCACAGGTGATGGTGGGGGCGATGGTGATGCTGATGCTGCTGTTGATGATGATGATGACGACGACGATGGTAGTGGTGGTGATGATGACGATGGTGATGATGACGGCGGTTGTGGTGGTGGTGATGATGGTGGTGGCGGTGGTGGAGGCGATGATGATGATAACTGGATTTTACGTGGTTTACTAGGATCTCTCTTGCGTTAAAAGCCATTAATTCGCTTTGCGCTGATGTACGCTTAATACGAGCTTTGACAAAAGCAACGGCGATTGATGATGATGATGATGATGATGATGATGATGATGATGATGATGATGATGATGATGATGATGATGATGATGATGATGATGATGATGATGATGATGATGATGATGATGATGATGATGATGATGATGATGATGATGATGATGATGATGACGATGAACCGACCTCTGGTAACGTGAAGCTGTTGGCCGATCGCTTGTCGCTGACGTCCAGCTCAGCTACGACCAGGTAATAGCGGACGATCCTTCCGTTTCTTTCCGAGGCGGTGAACAGTCTGACCGTGATCCCGCGACCAGTTCTTCCACGAATCCTCGGCGCCTGCATCGGAGGAGGAACTGGAACAAGTTCAAGAACAACACTTAACGCTGAAACACCAGAGAACTCATCAAATCGTTCTTGACACATTTGTTTAGCCTAATTTAATTCTAAAGAATTCGATAATTAAGAGCAAATGTACATGAATCAAATGTATATGAAACTGCTCGTCAGGGATATTTCTAGGATTACAACCATGTGTCGACCTCAAATTGGGGGTTTTCGGAACTAAGTAGTATGCATTTTTTATGCTGACCATTGTTAATTTTCAAATTTTGGGAGGTGTCGACCTAAAATTGGGGAGTAAATTGGGGTTTTAGGGGTGTAAATTTATCAGAACATTGCTGTGTCACAAGTTCTACTGTATACTTTTCTGTATATTATTTTTCAGTTTTTGTACTGAACACCAGAGTATTTTATACTGATCAGTTGCTAATTTTCATTCCAATCATCGAGTATTTGAGTATTTTCACCGCCTATGTGCTGATTTTCATCCTGAGTATTGAGTATTTGAATACTTCTAAGATAAGTCTTAATTTGCATTCCAAGTATACAGAGTATTTTAGTTTTTTAGTTTACTCTACTGACCGGGTGTTGATTTTCATTCCGTGAATTCAGTATTCGAGTACATTTTTTAAACCGACTAAACCGTGTTACTCTGGATTCTAGGTACTGAGTATACGCCTACTGAGTACTCCTACTGAGTACGCCTACCGTCTACGTCGGTTTCGACGTTGATGTTCGTAGTCGTGCCCCATCGACTGTCGGCGAAGTAGGCGCTGATGTTGAACGTGTAGACGGTGCTCGGGATAAGCCCCTCGACGGTCACCTCGCGTCCGTCCTTGGTCACGACCTTCTTGTTCTCGCTGTCGATGACACGCTCCACGCCGCTCTCGTCGCGGTAGAATTTCGTTCCTCGGTAATTCACCTGGAAGTATAGACTACACCGTGTCGCACTCAGCGGTGAAACACCTTTCTCGCGCCCGATTCAGAGAATTCCGTATACCTGTTGTTTCTTTATCTCATTTCTTTATATTTCATTATTTGCTGTTATTATTATTATTATTATTATTATTATTATTATTATTATTATTATTATTTAGCTTCTTTAGTGATCATTCTTATATAGACTGCGATTCTAAATGCTGACAGTTTTTGCCTGAACTCAACTTGAAGAAAAGATATAATTATATAATATAAGGACACTATAGATCATATACCTGTATATGTATACTATATATATACATATAGATATAATAGGCTATTGATATAATCATATATATGCATTAGGCATGTGTATTGTATCCTATATTTCGGCACGGTCTTTCAGGTGCTGTCGTTTTTCAATCTTTCCATATATTTATACAGTAGTTCGATATATGGAGTTTCGCCGAGTTAACTAAGCTAACACTTAAGCCTATAAAACCTAGTTGAATATTATCTAAACATTTCTTAAATCTTGCATTTAGAAACAAAATGACAATAATCCAATAATCTTAGGCCTATCATACACATGATTGTATGCTGTTTCTCTGATACAAAGGTCATGAACCCGTACAGTTGATATATATATACAATACACACACACATATATATATATATATATATATACACTGCATGCATAATGCATACATGGGGGCTCCGGGGTGTATTCTGTCTGACCTTATAGAATTGAATCCCAGTCTTCCTCGGCGGATTCCATTCGAGTGAAATGAAAGTGGGACCGTATTTGCGTGCAAAGAAGTCCTTAACCATGTCGTCAGGAATTGCAGACTCTGAAATATAAACACCTCACTTCGCGCGAAACCAACTAAATCACTTTTGCTTTCGCTATATCATTTCGAATTGCAGTGACGTCAGATAGAGCTGTTTATCGTTCGCTCTTACGCCATCACAACCAGTGTTTTATCCAGACCTGCTAGGGGAGATCCCCCACAAAAAACCCTCAAAATTTCCCACTCCAAAGAATGCAGCACTGACACAAATTTTTAAATTGAACTGCGTCTTTCCCCATGTCCATGGGTTGGGTCAATTTTGGTCAGACCCCAAGACGTGGGTTCTGGATAAAACACCGATGTTGCCTTCTCTATTTTGTATGTAACGTGACGTAATTTAATGTAATTTCTCAATGGATCATCCCGGCGCTGAAATGACGCTCTACCGAGTGAGCCATGGTTGCCTTTGTCGTCTCTATTCAAGTATCGTGCTTTTTTACTGTTATCTGCTTGTTTACTGTTATCTGTTACAGTGAAATCCTAGTATCGTGGTCCCTATGACTCGTCTCAGCACTTCGAATGTCTATTGACTTTTCTTGTTATGGACTTATTCCAGACGAACTGTATCTACAGTTTCGCTCGTAACATCACAAGTTTTTCTAAGATCTTCGTAAACTTTATAATATTATCGTTCATTCAACATTGACCTAAACTAACACCTTTACTTGAATAAAGCAGGATTTTTAAACTTTTGAAATTAAATTCCAAGAAGCTTTCACAAATAAATTGTTGCCTCTGCCGATACGTTTAAAGTTTAAACCCCACAAATGCGCTAAAAACGGAATTTGTATTACTCCTTCACATGCAAATTGCAAAGACTAAAATAAATAGCTGTACAATGCTGCCACTAGTGTTGTTTGTAGATCCCCCAAATAATTTGCAATAACTTAGGAGTAATGAGTTTGTAGCGATAATGGTAAGGTTAATGCTAGCATTTCAGCGTGTAATGCGATGACAATTTCTCACCACCCCACCGCTCCTCTCTCCAACAGAACTTCCATTGCCCTCCCCCCATGACAGAGGAGCAGGGTGCGATTTGTGACCTTATAGTGGTTATATGTTGTTATTGGAGGATATAGTTGTTGGAGAAGGTTTATAGAGGCGGAACATGTATGGTGGGTGTTCAAAGCGAAAGGGGGATGCTGTTGGGCAGTGGGGATCAGACTTCCATTAACAAATCGCGCCCTGCAGAGGAGGATGCATGCAACGCTGTCTACCTGGAATTGCGGTTCCTCGTTCAAAGGCCACCTTGGAAAAATCGCTGAATCTTCCGTCTTCCATCACAGTCCGGATTTTGACGAAGTAGGTGGCTTGCGGCTGAAGTCCGGTAATCTCCACGCTGGAAGACGACATTCCCTCGATCTCCTGCGTCTTCCAGTTTTCCAGGTCAGCCATTGCGTAGGTGCTGTAGAAGATCTGGAAGCCGGTAACTCCTCCTCCTCCTCCTCCTTCGGGTGGAAGAAGTGGATCCCAGGAAACGCGAACGATCGACGGAGACACTCTTCGGAGTGCGATTCCAGACGGCGGGTGGGGAACAAAATTAGCGTTATCTGGAGAGAAGAAGTATGGTACTGTACTTAAGCAACAAGTATGGCAAAGAAAATGTATAGGAGAAGTATGGTACTGTATGCCATAGGTACTGTGCTATGCGATGACGTGCTCTGTATAGTTACGAATATCTTAAATAAAATAAACGGTATGCTCTGCGTTATATTAGAAATCTCGTATCCGAAAGCAGTGCTTTATCCAGGCCTGTTAGGGAGATCCTCCCCAGAAAACCCCCACAAAATTTCCCCCACAACAAATTTCAGCACTGACACAAATTTACAAATTTTTGTCTCTTCCCCTCCAGCCAAGTCATTTCCTCCCCCTCCAAAGGTCTGGAGTCTGGATAAAGCACTGTCCGAAAGAAATCAAAATTTTCATTCGCCTCAGTCTCCTTCTAGGCAATCTATGGTCTTGTGTCCTATCCGATTGTGTCCTTCTCGAGGACTTTCTAGAACCTTCCTGTGGCCTATATATTTTTGACGCATCGTAAGCCCCACAAAGTACAAGACTTCTCTCTAATAGTACAGTATCATCCATTCAGAATAAAGTGCTGGATCAAATGAGATCAGATTGCGAGAGAGTAATTATTAGTACTAACGAGCTGATCATCTCCATTACAGAATGCCAAAGCAACGTAGACTTTACGGCCATTTTCTCGACACGAGTTGCAACCCTCATTGATACATATATAATAATAAGTCAGTAAGACTCCGTCACCTATTAAACTCAAATGAAAAATTAAGATTTATCGATTATTATAATTATATGCGATAAGTTTTACCTAGCTTTGGCGTCATGATTTCGACCGGGCCACTCCACGGACCGCATCCCTGTCTCGTGTACGCTCTGATCTGGAAGAGATAGCCACTCCCCGGGTCCAGTCCCTCGATGGTCATCCACGTATCGGTGGTGTTGGTCATCCAGTCGTCGATGTAGTTGAGTCGTTCGTGATAGATGATCTCGTAGAGGACGATCTGTCCGTTGCGATGTTTGGCGGCCGGAGGATCCCAGACCAACTGGACGCTGGTCGAGGTCAGATGACCGAAGGAGGTGTTCAGTGGGGCGCCGGCGGGAACTGGACCAAACAAAGTCATCGTCATCGTCGTCGTCAGAAGAAGACGAAGAAATCGACAATCATTTGAAAATAATTAATTGGAAATGTGGGAGGGGAAGTTAGCAGAGTGGTAACAACGTTGACGATGAAGCAGAAGGTCGCGGGTTCGAGACCCGCAAGAGCCCTAAGGTCGATTCAGCCTTCTTTCGCCAGATGGCGATGACAACTGAGTAGCGGATTAATACGCGGAGCTAAACAGGCGCGTTGTATAGGAACACTGGCCCCGTATCATGTAACTTGCACCAGTCGCCTGGCCGAGGACCTTGGAAACGGAGATCAGCGCCGCCATATGAGCCTTGAGGTTAGCCTTGAGAGCTCGGGAAGGACTTTGCTTAATCAGAAGTGGTATTTAAATATCATCGCGTTTTCGTAAAATTTGAGAAACGATAGCAGGCCTTATCAGTGTCCATAGGCGTAAACTTCTATTAGGCCTCTGTGCTCGAGCCCCCAACTTATGAAAGGCTACCCTATAGGGAAGGGGAAGGTATAGCCTAGGGGCTGGGCCTCCCACTTTTTCATCAAGGTTTACGCCAATGTCAGTGGCGTAGTGTGCTATAAAATGGGGTCCTGGAAACTGTTGACCTCAGGGGCCCATCGGTCACAGCTGCAGCGTTTCTGATCAGTTTGATTGTGTTACTAAATTTCGGTCGAGTTTTCAATGCATTTCATTAAACAAACTGATACGTCGTGACTACTACACTCGTCTGAATGTGTCTCTGCACTAAGTCGATGACTTCGCATAGTATCCCTGAGATTTTTTTCATCGTCGAATCTCAGTGTTTATTCTAGCCACCTTGACATTGGGGGAATTTTGAAATGTTTGGGGGGACAAGGTCTGAGTCTCCACACTTTGGGGAGGGATTTCCATCCCCAGCCAACATTACAAAATATTTTTTGGGGGATTTTAAAACTTTGGGGGAAAATTTCTCCCCAGAGAAGGCCTAGAATAAACACTGGTCGAATCTTACTTACTTCCCTCCGGGGTTTCCAGTCGTTCGATCGCCGGTTCTCCGTAATCGACGTTGTTCTTCGACGAAACACGGAACTCGTATTCAACGCCACGATCTTACAACAGACAACAACACAACGGAAATCAACATCCGGATCACGTGATAACGAGTCCCTACTGTACTATAAATGAATCTGAAACTCGCAACCCGGGACTATGGAGACAAGTCGGATGGCTGAAATTTCACTAAACGAACTTATAAACTACTGCGGAAAAGCGTGCGTGGCGAAAACTGGACTCTATAACAGCGTGCGAATCCACTCTATAACCACGCGCGAATCCACTCTATAACCACGTGCGAATCCACTCTATAACCACGTGCGAATCCATTTACGAACACTAGCACACTCAAGCGGTGTCAAGCCAAACACCATATCTGGACTCACAGGTGTTCCGTCATTGTCGATTCCATTGACTGCCTATCTTCTTTATTCCATCTCATACAGTTTCTCCAACGTCAATGCCATAGCAGTTTTCGGGCTATGCATTGGCCTATATTAGGCTCTATATATCTACGTTAGATTAAAATTGTGAGTCTAAAGCGAAAATCACTGATGGTCCATTGCAAAGTTTATTTAGTGCGCTTTAAAAGATACTTGTCTATCTCTTTACCTTTATTTTAGATGGTTTACCTGATTCCAAACGCCCTCTTTCCTATACCTACATCTCCCCATCATATATCTACTTAGAATTTTTACTTTGCACTGTTTTGTGGCTCTCAGTCCTCCCCCTCCCGCCCCACATCGTTTGGAAACTTTAGAAAAAAGGTAAAGGTAGTCCCGTACTCGAACGAGTGTAGGGTTTCCGTTGCTGAACTCCTGTACTAGGCAAGCAGCGACGCCAGGTGGCTTAGGCCATTAATCTATATTAGGTTGCCATTACTTTATCCAGACCTGCGTTTTACCTTCGCAGCTTAGCGCTGCTACCAATAATTTATCGACGCCTAAGCGACGAACGGTTTAGTTGGCTACCGGTACCACGATCAGATCCCGGGACGGTCACCCATCCGAGTACTAACCGCGCTCGACGTTGCTTAACTTCGGTGCACTGACGAGAACCGCGGTCGCTACGACGCCAAACAGACAGACAGACACCCACCTAGAAATCCAGTGGTGTACTTGTACTTGTCCGCCTCGAGTTGTCGTTCGTCCATTTCATCGGACGAGGATCCTCTGACTCCGTACTGGACTCTGTAGCCGAGGATCGCCGCCAGGGGGCTCCTCGGCGGCGCCTGCCACGAGATCTCCACCACCGGAGGATCCTCTTGCACCATGACCAGACGGACGTTCCTCGGGGCTCCGAGAACTAAAGAAACACCCCCACCCATCGTACATTCAACCCCCACCCAATCGCACATTCAACCCCACCCATCGTACATTCAACCCCACCCATCGTACATTCAACCCCACCCAATCGTACATTCAACCCCACCCATGTTACATTTCATGTTGTTTCCCAATCGTACATTCAACCCCCACCCATCGTACATTCAACTCCCACCCATCGTATATTCAACTATTTCGTACATTCAAGCTCCTCGAGAGAGAAAGTCTTCTGGACTATTGAGTCTAGAGGACTAATTCTTGCCTGCCTGTGCTGTTTCATGCTCATGTTGTTTCTTGTTTACATTGTTCCGTACGTATGTTATGTGTGTATGTATGTATAATAATAATAATAATAATAATAATAATAATAATAATAATAATAATAATAATAATAATAATAATAATAATAATAATAATAATAATAATAATAATAATAATAATAATAATAATAATAATAATAATAATAATAATAATAATAATAATAATAATAATAATAATAATAATAATAATATGATTGTAAGTGGTTTAGGAGGCAAATTTAAGCCTGTATAAAACCACTGATGTTTTGATATATTGGACTATTTATAAATAATTATTAATTACATTATTATTATTAAGACAAAGGCATTTTACAAAGGGGTATTATTGCCTATGCTGTTTCTTGCTTATGTTGTCTCTTGATTACATTGTTCCATGCTTATGTTATGGACAGCAGTGGCGTCGCCAGGAATTTTGGGTTGCGGGGAAGGGGCTGGCGCTTCCGATTCCTTGCTCAACTCCACACACACTCTCCACAAAAAACTTTCTCACCGGATTTGCGCAAATATGGTAGGTGGTCTGAGGGCAGGTTGGGGGCAGTTGCCCCATTTGCCCCCCCTCCCGGCCCCCGTGACGACGCTAATGGTGGACAGAAATAACAGAAATATTTGTCAGTCTTAAATCGATACAAATTTGTGTCTCATTAAATTAAAGACTGGGATTTTGATTATCGAACAAATCCCAAATAATTATTAATTAATTATTATTATTATTAATTAATAATTAATTGTTAGATACAACAGCAGCATATATCAGTCTCTAATTGAAATATTATGTTTACTTTTCGAATACATCTGACCAGAGAGATGGCAACGGGTCAGTGGGTCACGGGTCATGGGTCACGGGTCACATGGGTCATGGGTCACGGGTCATGGGTCACGGGTCATGGGTCATAGGTCACGGGTCACATGGGTCACGGGTCATGGGTCACGGGTCACATGGGTCGTGTGGGTCATTCTGCGTGACCCATTGCCATTGCCATTCGGCTGACCTGCCCCCTTGGTCTTCACTTTCTTCGGCCTACTCCTTAGGCCGTCTCCCTTGCGGGTGTAGGCTGCCACCTGAAACTGATATTCGGTGTTGGAGTCGAGTCCAGTGACGATGGATTCCATGGCGGTTCCTGTCACAGAAAGCACCTCACTGTTGGCAACATCCATCAGATGAACGCGAGATTCATTCCGAAATTAAGTTGCTGTTATACATATTGGCATCCTGGATATAATATCCGATCTCTCTCTCTTTCTCTTTCTCTTTCTCTCTCTCTCTCTCTCTCTCTGCCGCTCTGTCTGTCTGTTTGTCTCTGTCTGTCTGTCTGTCTGTCTGTCTCTGTCTCTGTCTCCGTTTCTGTTTCTGTCTCTGTCTCTGTCTGTCTCTTTGACTCTCTCTGACTCTCTCTCTTCTCTCTCTCTCTCTCTCTCAATCTCTCTCTCTATTCTCTCTCTCTCTCTCTCTCTCTCTCTCTCTCTCTCTCTCTCTCTCTCTCTCTCTCTCTCTCTCTCTTGTATTAACTAATTAATCATCGCTGAGGCTGCTAAGAAGCAAACGTGCTTGTATCTATTTGTACTTGTACTTGTATCTGCATTTCTGCATGTACTTGTTCTTGTGCGTCGTGTACTTGCCGTCCATGATGTCGAAGACGAGGGTCTGTCCGAGCGGCGTGTCGTCGTCGGATACCTTCGAGTAGATGACCTGATATCCGCGGATTATTCCGTTCTGTTCGTTCTCCGCCGGCGATCGCCAGTTGACCATGACGGCGCTTGCGTTCACAGCCTCCGCTCTCACCTTTCGCGGTTCTCCCGGCACTGAAACACACAAAGGTGACAGAGGTCACGGTCAAGGTCACGACCCAAGGTCAAGGTCTCAGTCGACGAGAAAAACTTTGCGAAAGTTTCTCGTTAAGTCATATTAATCGGAAAGCATTTTAAGTCGTTAAGTAAGTAAGAACGTAAATAATAAATGGATACAAATGGATAATTTGTGTAACGCTACAGCAAAGCTAATGCCAAAGTCAAGGGCGTTTTACAAAGAATGAAATGCGGAATAAATGCGACTTGAGGGGAGACGCGAACGCCTCGAAGGATGCATAGTCGAGGTCGATGAGGAGAGGGTGGTCGCGGGTCACGGATCTCCCCCCCCCCAGTCAATGTTTCCTCTAATTCTTGAGGGTCCGTTTGCGCACGAAATTTCTCCTGGGCAATAATTTTCCAATTTACTAACTTTTGGGCAATTTTACTTTGTGCAAGGAAAGAAAATTACGTTTGGTAACATAATTAAGAACGTGGCCATAACAAACCATATGGTAAGTGCTAAAATACGACGATGACCTTTCTCTTTTTTTGCTTGTCGTTAAAAATAGTATACAGGTCAAGTGTTGGCGATAATATTTTTTTAATCTTAAAGATATAATAATTTTTTCATGAAAAATAAAACTTCCTGCAACTTTTCTGGGCAATAAAAATAATTTTGGGGCGCATATCTCCCCTTTTTGGGCGCGCGCCCACGCGCCCACCTTGTATTGAACATTGCCCCAGCATCATCGTTCTGATGACGATGACGATAACGATGACGATAACGATGATGATGATGATGATGACGATGACGATGATGATTATGATGATGATGATGACGACGACGATGATGATGACGACGATGATGATGATTGATGATGATTATGATGACGATGATGGTGATGGTGATGACGATGATGGTGAAGGTGATGATGATAATAGTGAAGGTGGTGATGATGATGATGACGACGACGACGGTGTCGGTGGTGATGATGATGATTATGATACGACGATACCGTCTTCTGCTGTTTGAATGACGATGACGTCAGACACTGGTCCATCTCCCTTTCTCGTGAAGCCCTGAACCCAGACGCTGTACTGAGTCCACTTTTCCGCTCCCTTTACCACCTGAGATCTCTCCGTACCAGGAGCCGTCACCTTGACGACTAGTGGTCCGTCGACTCCTTGGTTACTGACGACCTTAGCGTACAGGATACGGTAACCAATGACGACGCCGTTCTGCTGATCACGTGGGATGGGAGACCACGTGACGCGGAAGCTGGTGGAGTCGATGGCCTCGCCCTGTACCATGAGCGGAGCTACATTCGGCGCTGTAAAACGAACAGTGTAATGTAGCAGTTATATAGCGCCTATTCTAATTTCATGGCTGCGGTATAGACGGAAGCAAAAAAGAATAAGAAACTTTTTGAAATATTCTAGCAGTGTTTATTCTAGGCCTGTTTAGGGGGATTTCCCCCCATCCCCACAAAGTTTAAAAATTCCCCCCAAAAAATTTCTATATGTTGTGTCAAGGTTTTTGGGCAGACAAACCATATCCCCCCAAACATGTCAAACTCCCCCAATGTCAAGGTGACTAGAATAAACACTGATTCTAAAATGAAAAGCATGTAGAGATCGACGGTTCCTTAGTGTAACGCTATACTGGCGCTACAGAATTCATCAGAATACTTCTGAAAAAGTTGAATGGAGTCGTTTAGACATGTCTTAATACTGCATCGAAATAATAACAAAATTTGCCCTTTCTCTTATTTCTTCTATCTTTGTCCAAATCTTCTTAGCTTCTCGTAAGTTCTCACCGTGGAAATCTAATTCGTCTCTTGCTTCTAATTTTAATTTTTAAAATCCGATCAAAATTGTAGGCCCCCTAACCGTCCATTCCTTTTCAAACTTATAAACTTATTATTTTTCGTATTTTTAATATATGCGTCTTTTTTATTATTATTATTATTATTATTATTATTATTATTATTATTATTATTATTATTATTATTATTATTATTATTATTATATGCCGTATTTTCGGGCAAATCAATCGATTGTTCGGAAGATTGAACTGAAGAAGATTAGCGTAAAGTTACAAAATAATGGTTAATTTTTCTAGGTGTCTAAATTGCGTCTAACCGTCTTCTAATGTTGTAACCGAAATGGTCGGCGATGAGGCGCCTTCACCCCTCGATGACCTTGCCGCGACCTTGACCAAGTAGGTGGTGTGGGGAGTAAGGTCCTCCATGAGAAATGACGTTCTCGGCGGTGATATGGTCACGTGGACATTCTGCTTGAAGCTCGAGTCGTTATAGAAGAGCTCGTAACTCTCCAGTAGCTCGCCAGGTGGATCCGGAGCGTCCCACGTGACCTGAATTGTTCGCGACGATAGAACCTCTCCGCGAACGTTGTTCGGTTGACTCGGCACTGAACAAGATGACGAAATAAATATGCCAGCTTATTAATAATTTACTACTACTAGTAGTAGTAGTAGTAGTAGTAGTAGTAGTAGTAGTAGTAGTAGTTGTTGTTGTTGTTGTTCAGTGGCCTGCAATATCCTGTTAATATAGGTTTACCGCGAGAACGGGGACGGAAGATGCAGGGCAGAGTGGGTTACATACTGGAGCGTCAGGCTGACGGAGCGGGTTCAAGCCCCGTTAGTGCCCCTAGTGGCTTTCGCATAGAGGCAGTAATGCCTCCTAAGCCACTTTAAATCATGCTAAGTTTAAGTTAAGTAATGGCGATGATCCCTTCGAAAGATATGGACAGTAACAGTTGAAGCAATGCATAGATGGACTCAAACGCCACCTAGGATATTGGGTTATTAGATGCTTAGAGTCATTTCTGTGGTTTTCACAAAAGCTAACTAAGATTTCAAAACTGCTTGAAAATTGCGTTACTACTACTACTGCTACTACAACTACAATTACAGCAACTACTATAATTATTATTATTATTACTAGCTAGTAGTTATAGTACTACTACTACTACTAGTACTAGTAGTAATAATAATAATAATAATAATAATTATTATTATTATTATTATTAGTTGTAGCGATAGTAGTTGTAGTTATATACCCAGTAGGCCCAGCAGTAGCAGTAGTAGTAGCCCAGTAGTAGTAGCAGTAGCAGTAGCAGTAGTAGTAGTAGTAGTAGTAGTAGTAGCAGTAGTAGTAGTAGTAGTAGTAGTAGTAGCAGTAGTAGTAGTAGTAGTAGTAGTAGCAGCAGCAGCAGCAGCAGTAGCAGCAGTAGTAGTAGTAGTAGGGACAGGTCTGGCTTTGTCTTTGGATGCCAAACACCGACGAAACATCAAAGGGTACGGCTAAATAAAAAAGTCACATGCAGGAGGGAGAGTGCGTAGTTTTGATCGCTGTAACCGTAGTGAACCCATCTAGTGGATAAAAATTAAGGGTTCCCAAAAGACAATTGTTATCAGTCAAACTCTAAGACTTTTCCTTTTTCTCTCATCTGCTCTTGATGATATTGCTGTCGTAATGCTCTTTGTCATCGTCGTCAAATTCTGTGAACTTAATTTATAGAGAAAAGATTTTTAAACTTACAGCAGCTGAAACCTTCTGTCAACTGCTTAACGTTAGACGACTGAAAATATTCAATTTGACTTAATAAGAACCAACAGGAAACTATAAAAATAGCAGATATTATTACGAACAGATGTTGGGAAACATGCTTGTAAGAAAGAACACGAAAGAAGGCATTAGTCATCTTACCCATGAAAATGAAAGAAGTGAAAAGAAAGAGACTATTTCGAGGATGGCTATATACAGTAGTATATACGGTGAAAAACAGCCGTAGAAAGCAGTCAAGACGCGAATTGAAAACAGAGACAAAAAGTGGGGGGAACTGCGTGAAAACCTGTCCTGTCCCCCCTCAAACATTCTCTTTCTCATGACCACAAACAATCTAGATGTGCCGCGTTCGCGAGGTCGACCATATTCACCGAACATCTGGACGCGATTAAGATATTCACTCTGCGTATAACACGCTTGAGTACTTTAATGTAATTTGTGGGTCGAAGTTTATATATTGACTGTTTCAGTGAAATCTGAGCATTGTAGGCCTAACAATTGTTCTTGCCAGAAATGGTTGCTTCTTTGTCGGTTGTTTAACTGTTAACGAAGCTGATAAACCAGTGCTTTATACAGGCCAGATAGAGGGAATTTCCCCCTCTCCCATGCAACCACAAACTCCCAACTCCCCCCCCAAATATCAGCAGTGACTGAAATTTTTGCATTCAACTGTGTCTCTTCCCCGCCTTGCAGCTAAGTCAATCTCTCCCCTTCTAAGGACCTGGAGTCTGGATAAAGCACTTCTAAACGAGGATCTGAGAAATGTCAAGAGAGAAGAAACAGTTCCACGTAACAAGAGAACGGAAAGAACGGAAAGAGCAACGCTCGTTTCACTTACATTCCACTGGAGCTACATTGTCAGTCACTGCACAGAAAACCACACCACAAGTCTTAACAATTCAACGAGACGCTTAATTGGCAACAGTTCCGGTGACCGTCGACGTTGTAGTACAGTAGTAGTCATCATAATTATCATCGTCGTCGTCATCATCATCATCATCATTATCATGAAACTTCAGCATGCATAAAGCGTTTAGTTTGCAATTTCCGCCTTCCAATGATCTTGAGGATGATAATCTTGGGTTCACCTAGGGATGATGATGGCGAGGATGAGGATAATGATGATTATGATAATGATTATTATTAATATTATTATTATTATTATGGTGATGATGATGATGACGACGACGACAATGACGACGATGATGGTGATGATGACGACGACGACGACGATGATGATGATGGTGATGATGATGACGACGACGATTATGATGATGGTGATGATGATGATGATGATGATGATGATGGTGATGATGATGATGATGATGATGATGATGATAAATAGGTCGGATCTCTGCTTTTGTATGCCTAATTCACTAAATACGAATTCCAGAATAACTCAAGAACTTACTGTGTAATTAAATCGATTGTTTTTGCTGAATGTCACTATAATTCAAGAGTAAACTGCCGACGTCTGTCTTATAAAAGGATGATGACGTCCGTCTGCGGAAGTACTGACCTCCCTGTTGAGTCTTCACTTGCACTGGTTCCGATGTGGGACCGTCGCCTACTCCGGTGAACCCGAGTACGGTGACCGCGTAGGTACGGTTGGTGATGAGATTGCTGACGGTGGTCAGCTGGCTGTTGTCCACCGTCTGAACGTACCACCTGGACAGAGGTTCGTGCGGTGTCAGCGTGTAGAAGATCTTGTACCCCTAAAACACGCGACCAAGGGCGTAGCCAGGAATATGATTTGGGAAGGTATAAATGTTTGGGGTATAAACCGTCACTATAAACCATACAAACTACATATAACCACATATAAATCACATAGAAAACTTTAAGGTAGACTGATTCGGGGGTATATATACCGATATACCCCCGTCGCTACGCTCCTGCACGCGACGCCGAGAAAATGCCTCAGAAGCAGCGTTTAAACGCTGAAACCATTTTCATCTTATGATCGACCACGCAGTGGCGTAGCCATTTATTTCCATTTTGAAGATTTCAACTGACCAACAATTGGTCAGTCAATAATAAATAAAGCGATCTCTCTCTCTCTTTCTATTCCGGCGCTTTTCCATTGAATGCGCCGAACACAGTGAATCAGCTTTTCTTACTTACTTTTACGATGCCGTTCGGTGTCTTTGGTTCGTCCCACTGGACGACCACGGTGCTCGAGCTGATTGGTCGAGCGCGGACGTTCTGCGGAGGGCTGTCGGGTTCTAGAAAAACAGAAAAACACGACGCAAAACAACGATGCGACTATCATCTCAACAGTACAGCTCTTCAGCTTCGTCATATGAACTAGAGAACAAGATCAGAAACATATCTCCTCCTCCTCCTCCTCCTCCTCCTCCAGTTCGCCTTTCCGCCATAGTCTACTAACTCGCTCTGTTTCTCACTCTGACCGATCTCTTGTTGCTGTGCGTTTTGATTACAGTTTAACTTTTAACCACAGAGAGCTATGAAAGTCGTATATAAATAATTATACTGTATATAAGATAAATCGGATGTAAAGGCGAGTTCGGTCACTAGTCTGTCTGCATCCAGTGATCGTAGAGAATTTTCAGAGCCGTGGCTAGGGTATATGGCGCCCGGGGGCAAAGTGTACCGTTGGCGCCCCTCCAGGCTGCTGACGAGCCAAAAAAGGTCGTCGCACATGTTTCTTCTTCTTTATTAAGCATATTGCTTACCCAAATACCCTATTTACCCTATTTTGGCGCCCCCTCACCTTGGCACCCGGGGGCATATGCCCCTCTGCCCCCTAGCTACGGCTCTGAGAATTTTAGCTGCTGTCCTCTTTACGCCTGGAAATCGCTAATCTCTGAATGGGAGTTTAGTCCCTATTCGCTCTTTCCGCTGTTTTTTTTACAAATAAACCACTAGGAACAAAGACCCTACTTATCACTCCAATCTTTGTTATCATCATCATCACCACAACCATCATCACCACCACCATCGCCGCCGCCGCCACCACCACGATAATAATAATAATAATTATTATTATTATTATTATTAGTATTAGTATTATTATTATTTATAATAATAATACAAATTATTATCATAATAAGTTACTATATTTTAATAAATTATTTAAAATTAATTTATTTATTCATCAATTATTAATTATTATTTATTTATCGTTAATTAATTAATTAATAATTAATTAAAATTAAAAATTAACTATTAACTAATTAATTAATTAATTAAAATTTACTATTATTATAGTATTATTAATTAAAATTTACTATTATTATGAAGTATGAATTATAAGTTACTATATTTTAATAAATTATTTAAAATTAATTTATTTATTCATCAATTATTAATTATTATTTATTTATTGTTAATTAATTAATTATTAATTAATTAAAAATTAACTATTAACTAATTAATTAATTAAAATTTACTATTATTATGAAGCGGTCTTACTGGCTTCTAGCGTTAGGACTTCGACGGTGTTGCTGGACGAACTCCTGCCGACGTTGTTGACGGCGACGACGTGGAATTCGTAGACGGTGTGGGGAGAGAGAGACGCGATCACGTGCTCCGCATTCCGTTCGAAGTGCTCCACCTCCTCGAAAGGATGCTTCCTCGACGGTCCCGGTCTCCGCCGGTAGAGGATGACGTGGGAGTCGACCGGCGGATCGGCTCCGTTGGCGACGCTCCATCTCAGACGGACGGACGTGGAGGTGACGTCCGAGGCGACCAGGTGAGTGGGGGATCGTGGTAGAGCTGGAAAAGAAGGCAGCAGCTGCTTTTAATTAACGACGACTGAACTTCCGATGGAATCATAACTATAGGTCTACCAGAGGAATAATAATAATAATAATAATAATAATAATAATAATAATAATATTATTATTATTATTAAATAAATAATTAATTAAGGCGTATAATATATATATATATATAGAATATATATATATATATATATATATATATAATAGCACATCTAAGTAATTCAATAACTTGTCAATAGATGAAAAATAATAATATCTTTCAACGAATAATAACAATAAAAACTTTCAACGAATAATAATAATAATATTGTTATTATTATTATTATTATTATTATTATTATTATTATTATTATTATTATTTATTAACAGTCGTGAATTCAATTACCTGTCGAAAACGAGATTATATAACTGGAGAACGGAAAACCGAGAGAGCGTGGATGACCGCGATACGCTAAGAGTCACCTAAGACTCACCTTTGACGTTGACCGCTGCGTTGGCAACTATGGTTCCGAGGTCGGAAGACGCGACGCAGGTATAGACGGACGATTGGCGGATGTTGGTGAGTAAGAGAACGTTCTTTCCGATCGGAATCTCCTCTTCGGCCGTTATCTCCTTCGATCCGAGCTTCCACTTGACGTACGGCATCGGCGAACCGACGGCCACGCAGGTCAGGTTGGCACTCCCCCCGAGGGTCACCTCCACGTTCTCCGGTGGAATGGAAAAATGGGGAGCAATCCTTCGGACTGACGCGAGAGAAAGACAACCAAACAAGAACGATTAGGGCGCCGCAGACTATGGGCGTCACCTGGCGACGGTGGTTGGAACAACAGCAACAACAACCGGAGTATAAACCTCTTCAGTTGACGTGCGAGTGATGAAAATACATATTCAAAAACAACTTCCATACCAGCTAACTACAGTAGAACTTCAATATAATGGACTCGGTTATGACGCATACTAGGTGGTAACGTACCCGCCGTACCGCAATGAACGGCCCCATTTGATGCTCTATACCGTATTGGGTGATATTGGATGTAGCGTACCTCGGATAAAACGTACTAAATTTTACAGAACCGCTAAGTACGTTATAACGGAGTTCTACTGTACTCATACAGTATTTTACTATGGTCGGATATCTATTTCGCAACTACTTCATTGCTAGATTCCACAGATTGCGAGTAAAATAAACTGTTGATTGACTAACTAACGCGACTGACGAATTATTGAAAAGGGTCGCTGACGACTGACTTTTAAAGATAACGTCACTTTTAAGAGATTGCTGCTGTTGAGCGATGTGCAGCTATATTATAGACGTGTTTACCTCGTACGTAGAGGTTGGCATAATGTGAGAACGTTGCGCCGATTTCATTTTCAGCCGAACAATCGTATTTTCCTTCGTCGTATTCGTCAACCTCTTCGATGTGCAGCCAACCTAGACAAGGACATCCACAATCATTGGCAGATCACGCTCAACTGACATGTGATGCTTTTCTACTCCCGCATCTACCGTTAGATGAACATTTCGTCTTTGTAACAATAATTTCAATTGCGTATCGACTGCTTTGCATGCAATTCGCTACGTCGTCCAGAGACAGTAATACTAATAGCATGGCCTGTTTCAAGAAAAATTTATCACTGCACTAAACTGAACAAATTTGTGGACATCCGCGCAAAATAGTGAAATACTAGCAAAAAAGGTCGTCCTGAACATTTATCACTGCACAAAGCACAGAAAATTACATTTTATCACTGCACATTTTCATTTTATCACTGCACATTTTTGTGTATCACTGCACGTTAAAACAGGCCCTGACTAATAGAGCATCTTTTCCCATATTTTGAGCTCTCAGATGAGATTCGTAAACTCGTCAACTTTAGAAGCTTGTCTACATATTTTTGTTGGCAAACTCCGCTACAATTGCTTTACACGAACTAAATTAATTATTTGACTCGCATTATTTTGGCCTTGCTTCTTATAACAATTAGAATTTGGTACCTATTTGCTAGCATTCTGTTTCATTGTGAAGTGGCGCTATAGAAGTCTACGATTGGGTCGGTTTGGATATAAACAATGGACAATGTAATTAAATACAAGGCAAGACAGATTGAAAAGATACACGATAAAGCGTCAATACAGGATGGTGCAAAAAAACCGGACTATATTAAATGCAAACCTAAATGTGACTAGTCCGGGTTTTTTGCGCCACCCTATACATGCATATCTTGTTTCTAGAAGACTATTTTGAAAATTGGCGAATACGTGTAATTAATTTGCATTTCGACGCCGCTTACCAGTCGATCGGATTGTAACACGATCCTCAGAGCTGCTGAAAATGGGAACGAAGTCTTTGTACCAGGTGATGTTCGGCTGTGGACTACCCAGAGCAGTGCAGGGCATTTCCACGCTTTCACCCTTCTGAACCGCCCTCAGCAGTGGACCTTCTGAGATACGTGGAAATCCGTTTCCAGCTACAAGGAAGGAAAGAACTCGATAACGCCATACGACTACTGCAAGTAATATCCATCATAACGGATAAATAAAATTTGCCAATTAAGATGGAACGATGTTGTAACTTTACGAGTTTCAAAACATGTTAGTATTTCCAAAAACTCTATACTTCAGACAGGGATGTTAACAGGGACTCAAGTTCCAATGTTCCCTCTAAGCTGTGTGCGTGTGCGTGTGCGCGCGCACAGAGGTCGCAAGGCAAGCGCACAAAGGAAAAAATGGAGCGCACAAATTTTTGAACATTGTTTCCATTGCTTTCATATCATGCACGTACTTACTGCACAGAAGTTGACTTTCTATGTACAATTTTGCACACAAGAAATTTCATGCGCACACGCACTACAAAAAAATTAGAGGGAACATTAGACTCAACCCTCAAGGCCAGGACCAGGACCAGAAACTTGTTGTGTGACTTGTCCTTAATTAGTCCTTAAGGCCAGGATCAAGGTCAAGAACTGACATTCCTGCCTTCAAAGACAAGGTAAAAAAGGTAAAAGTAGTCCCCTACTCGAACGAGCGTAGGGTTTCCGGCGCTGATCTCCGTTACTAGGCAAGCAGCGACGCAGGTGGCTTGCGCCACTAATCTAGAATTGGTTGTCAATGCTTTCTCTAGACCTGCGTTCTACCTTCGCAGCTTAGCGCTGCTACCAAAGACCAGAACTCATACTCATTCCCCGCAATTTTCACGTCTGGTCACCGGAAATAAACGTGCACGCCAAAAATCACCGTAGATATAAAATTTACTCTTGAACTGGCTTTAACACAGCTCTCCATTAGCGTGGGAATCTAAGATTTGCCACTTCAGATTCAACATTCATAGGCTAGGCATAGTTAATGCAAGTCCTGTTAACAACATTGCGCTCAGACATACACGTACCATTGCTTCGCAGCGTATATTTCTGTTCAAAAATATAAACTTCAATGGTAGTTATTAATGGTGTAATTCATGGGTTTTTAAAAGAAAAATACGGAGTTAAAAGTGAGATCCTTACATTAATTGAAACAAGGAAGTTAAGGTTCTGTGCAAACATCATAAGAAAAGAAGGTGATGACCTGAGAAAGCAAATAATACATGGAACTATACCCGACTTTCGTGCAAGAGCATCGCCTGGTTAGATAGCATTACATCCTCCACGGGAATAACTACAGTAAAGCTCAGTCGTGTGGTTGAAGATAGACAAGAATGGAGAAGGATCACTCGTAGTCAGTGGCGGCTCCACATGGAGGCCCGGGGAAAGGGCGTGCCCTTATTGAATGTCTGCCCCCCTGACCCCCCCCTGTTGGGACCCTATACTTACTACTACATACCTATCACAAATGGTTGGGCCCCATGCTTAGAAGTTGCCACCCCAAATGCCCCCCACTTGCCAAATCCTGGAGCCGCCAATGTTCGTAGTGCGGCCAACCCTCGGATTTAAGAGATAAAGACCAGACCAGATCAGAAAATTAAGATGAAGGATCAGTCAACGTTTAGATGGATTTAATTAGAAGAGACTCGCCTTCTTCAATTGTGGGATAGATCTGGAGCGATGCGTTTGCCGACGTCCACTTTCCGTCCTCCGTTTCCACTCTGCATTCGATCTGTCCTTCGTCCGACGCCCTGACCGGTTCGATGCGCAGAACCGAACCTCTGGTAGAGTTGACCATCTGGTACCTGGGTCGGACGGGACTGATCCGGCGTCCGTTCCTCCGCCACTGGACGTCGGACGTTGGCCATCCGGACGCCCTGCAGAAGAACGCCGCCACGCCGTTGTCGATGACCTTCTGATCTCGCGGTCCGATCGAAATCGATGCCACGTCTAAGAAAGGCAGCAAAAGAACGGGGTTACTGAATGAGGGGTTACTCGGATGAAAGAATTTTATTGTTTTAACGTTTCGTTTGCAGCAGAACATCGGTTCGAATTTCTTTGAAAATAAAAGGCGGAGTCTCTCGGATGTATGCTTGGTTTTAGATCGCTGTTTCGAGAAAACAGGCACAATGAATCTCATTGATATATAGTTAAGCGCTCCAAACAGAACGTCAATTGAAATCAGTCTTAACACTGTAAATCACTTAGAGATAGGCAACATGCCCCGGGAAGTGTGAACGGTTTTAAAGAAACTTCTTCTTCTTCTCTCTGGAGTGCCGAGGAACAAAGAAACATTTCAAAGACAAGATCCAAAACCAGCCTGTCGGTTTGGGCGTAAGAATTTCGTCTCACGATAAGAAGTCTTAGCTGCCTTGAAGTTAACTTTCGCGTACCAAGTGATGGCTGGTTTCCATGGATTTGACTAATGATTTAACTCAGTCAAAAGTTGCACCGTATACGTATTGTATGTATAATATTTCCAATGATAAAATACGTATAATACGCGTACGGTCAAAGTTCCGTACTTTAAAAATACGTTGCCTAAAATAAGTGAACTGAACTGTTAAAATTTAGCTGGAAATCTAATTTAACTCAGCAGTGTCTGCCTTTGGCGTGGAGGTTTTTAGATTGATCCTAAAATTAAATTAATTTTTTAAGATTTTTTAAAGGAAAAACTGCTTATCAGTTCGCAAAATGTAGGGGGTTCTCTCAATACTGAACGCGGAGTGGCTTAACCTGTAAGTTTCATGTTGATTTTGAAAAATTAATTTCGTTGACAATCAATCAATCAATCAATTTTTTTCAGTCAAGTCCTTTATTTCTTATACTCAACATTTCAAGATTTCGTTTAGCCATACGTTACTTTATAATCCTCGTAAAACAGTTAAAAGCGAAGAGTCGTTGAATAGGCCTACTGCGATGAGCAAAGCCAAGTGCAGATTCGATAAAGTCCTTCTAATCAAAGTGACTTTCCGATCATCTCCGTCTTCGAGTACCGCGGGCGTTTTTTTCTCGAAAAACAAAATCCACTGGATCCAAAAAGCAGCAGGGACGCTCTCTATACGAGCAGCAGCAGCATTTCATAAATCGACGAACGAAAAACAGGACTCTTTACTTTCGTCGTTCTGTTGCACTTACCCCCGGACTCCGTCGAGGACTCTGTCCCGCGTCCAAAGATCGTCACCGTTACGATAACGAACAGGACGAGTTGTTTCTTCATTGGATTCTAGAAAACGAAGGATAAGAAAGTGTTACCGCTATGAAAACGTTTTCATCGTCTGAGTTTTTTCGTTCTTGTGTTTACGCTACAATTTTTAGGGCAGTGACGACGAGCTTAAGTGAAGTGTTCTCACTGACGAGTGTCTGTGGGTTTAGTCGTGGTTGAGTCTGACTTCGTGCGCCCTGAGAGAGAGAGAGAGAGAGAGAGAGAGAGAGAGAGAGAGAGAGAGAGAGAAAGAAAGAAAGAAAGAAAAAAAGAAAAAAAGAAAGAAAGAAAGAAAAAAAGAAAGAAAGAGAGAGAGAGAGAGAGAGAGAGAGAGAGAGAGAGAGACATAATGTATCGGAAGTCAGCCAGTATCGCTTCATACATCGCCCGTATGCCAAACAGCGTGCATTAAAACTGTTAAAACGAAGCTTAGGCTATTATAAACCGGCGCAAGATGTCACTGCTCAGCAGCGGATGAGAGTCGATCGGTCGGTCGGTGTGTGTACAGTCGACTGAAGAATCAATCTGAATTTCAAATTATTCTTGGTCTTCTTCTCTATTACACTGTATTTTGCTTACTATCTTATGTAGCTCAGTTTTTAAAAACATATCTGATTATAATTAAACAGGCAGAGACAGGATGGCTCGTCTACTAATAGAAATTCAACGATACTAATTTCTCATATTTAAAATAATTTACACCCAACTTCAACTCCACCCAAATACCAGGGGCGTAGCGATGGGGGCGTATATCGGTATATATACCCCAAATCTCAAACTACCATAAATTTTCAATGTGGTTTTAAAGATTTTCGAAGTTTTTATGATTTATACCATCCATCACATTATACCTCCAAATCAAATTCCTGGCTACGCCCTGCCAGTTACATGCACAAAATGCCTTCAAGTCCATGTTCTTAGTCATCATCATCATCATCATCATCATCATCATCATCAACAACTCAAAGTTCTCCCAGGAACCGTCGAGACCAGCAGCTTGTCGAACGATCCTTTTCCAATTTCCATGTCTTGTGCCGCATGAATCGCCTCCCCAAGATTTGTTCTTTAGCCCTCCTCCCAACCAAATCTCTACACGAAAGTTAACTCGCCTCCATTGCTTGCCCTCCTTCAACGTTCAAAACTCGCCCCCAATTTCAACCTCCTACTGTACGTCAGCTTGAAACAGTGTTTATTCTAGGCCTGTTTTTCGTTGCTTTTTTGAGGGGGACCCCCAAGTTTCAAAATCCCCAAAAATTGTATATGTTGGCTTGGGTATGAAAATCTTCCCCCAAAAAAGCGTGGATAGACAAATCTTGCCCCCAAACATTTAAAACTCCCCCCAATGTCAAGGTGGCTAGAATAAACACTGGCCTGAACCATTTGGCTCTAATATATCGGTGAATTATTTCATGCAGTTTAATCGCGATCATTCTGATCGTTAAAGAAATTGAAACTACTGGCGTCTCCTAGGACCTAGGATGCTTGAATTCAATAGCCGTCATTTTGCCCTTGAATATATTTTCATCGTTCAAATATGTTTTCCGTTCAATATTGATAAGCATCTGCCGATGTTTCAACGTTTGTATGTTCAACTAACTGTTGCTGACAGTTCAAGTAATTTGTTGAGCTTCAAAGACCACTGCTATTATTGGCAGACGCTGGAAAAGAGATATAAACTGTCATTCGGAAACAGTAATTCCGTTGTTCAGCGCAGCTGGCTTTCGACTCATATATATATATATATATATATATATATATATATATATATATATATATATATGTATATATATATATATATATATATATATATATAGAGAGAGAGAGAGAGAGAGAGGCGTCGGCGGACGGTTGAAGCCATACGTGTAAACTTCTGTTAGGCCTCTGGACTCCAGCCCCCACCCATCCACTTTTCAAGAGGCCACCATAGGGGCGGGAAGTTAGCAGAGTGGTAACAACACTGGTCGATAGAGCAGAAGATCGCGGGTTCGATACCCATAGGAGCCCTAAGGTCGACTCAGCCTTTCTCGCTGGAGGGCGGTGGCAAAACAAGGAACAGCGTTTAGATGCGAGGTAAAGCGTGGGTCTGGGGAAGTAATGGCGACCTACCCTAGATTAATGGCTTATACCACCTACACATCTCTGATTGCCTAGACCAGAGATAAGCGCCGGACCCCAACGCTCGGACTCGAGTATACGGGACATACCTTTATCAATTTACCTTAACCATAGTGAAGGGAACGACATAGGGACTGCTTACCCTCCCATTTTCATCCAAGTTTACAATGTCAATGGTGAAAGTTAATCATTTTATGTGTCTGACTTCGCTGCGGTCGAGCGAAGACGATGGTATCTTAGACCAGACGATTGGAATCGGAGAGCATCAGACGAGACGCGATCAGAGGACGCTGTGGCCGCCGATCTATCATCGGTCGTCTGCTTCGACGCTCCACAGCAGACGACGAACCCCGGTGTCAACCGCGGGGGGAAGCTGATCAGCGCTCCTAATTAACCCAACTGTACTACGGCGCTCTACATACAGTATGCCCCACACACATATACATACACACACATATATATAATTATTATATATATATTGTTATATATAAACTATATATAACAATATACAGGGTGGCGCAGAAAACCGGACTATATTAAATGCAGACTTAAATGTGACTAGTCCGGTGGCACAAAAACCCTGCATATGACACATATATAAAATGCAATATATATATATATAACAATATATATAACACTAATATATTATAACACTAATATATAACACTAATATATATATATATAACACTAATATATATAACACTAATATATAACACTAATATATATAACACTAATATATAACACTAATATATATAACATAATATATATAACATAATATATATAACACTAATATATATATAACAATAAATATATATATAACACTAATACATATATAACACTAATATATATAACACTAATATATATAACACTAATATATATAACACTAATATATATAACACTAATATATATAACACTAATATATATGACACTAATATATAAATATATACTGTACGACGATGGTGTGGCTAGGCAAGACCACGATTACGCATTTCTAAAAAAACACCTAAATTAATCAGTCGACGGTTAATTTACTTGTCAACGCCCATCCAGTCAGCTAGACTAACTCGGTAGGGGGAGGGAGAGCGACGCTGGTAGATAGAGAAGGAAGAAATTGGAGGAGTCATTAATTGATGAGGTCAGTGATGTCAAGATGAGTCGACATTGAGAGCATTCGAAAATTGGACAGATCAGAAAATTAGAAAGCATCACCTGTGGGACCAGGAAAAGCTGTGGACAAGAATTAGTAATATAGGCAATCGGAAATCCTCATGGGCGGCCGAATTGAGTCTATGGAATGAGTCAGTATAGGATATAGATATTAAAATAATCCACAATTTCACATCATGGCAACAGCATAATAGTCAGTGGAGAGAGCATCAAGGGAAGAAATTGGAGAAGTCTTAATGACATTAAATCTTCTCCGAAACTCAAAACATTTTTTTCGAAAATCATTTGGACTGTAAAGCGCTTTTGATTTTGAACTTTATTTATGTGTACTGCGCTATATAAGTTGGCTTCTATAATAATAATAATAATAATAATAATAATAATAATAATAATAATAATAATAATAATAATAAATCAAATTCTAAACACTGAACACATCCACGTCTGGACTATATATATATATTAAAAGCAACATATTTCTTTATCCCTGAACTGACAGATATCATACGTCAAACGATAAATAAATACAGCAGAACTTCGTTATAACGAACTCGGTTATAACATATACTCGATTATAAAGTGCCACAATGTACACGCTCTCTCGTGATGCCCTACCGTATTGGATGGTATTGGATATAACGTAGGCCTACCTCGGATGTACTGTAACGTGCCAAGTATTACAGACCCACTAAGTACGTTTTAACGATGTTCTACTGTAGTCACAAATAATTAATGAACCAAATCTTACGAATAAAAGAAATGGAATAATATTGTAATGAACCAAATCTTACGAATAAAAGAAATGGAATAATATTGTAAGCAATGCTTACCACTACCACAACTACTGCTACTACTCCACTACTACTACTACTACTACTACTACTACTACTACTACTACCACCACCACTACCACTACCACTACCACTACCACCACTACCACCACCACTGCACCACACCACCACCACCACCACACCACCACCACCACCACCACCACTGCACTGCACCACCACCACCACCACCACACACCACCACCACCACCACCACCACCACCACCACCACCACCACCACCACCACCACCACCACTGCACCACCACCACCACCACCTGCTACCACCACCACCACTACCACCACTACTACACTACCACCACTAACCACCACTACTACTACTACTACTACTACTACTACTACTACTACTACTACTACTACTACTACTATAAAATGGAATAATTGTAAGCAATGCTTTGTTATTACACGCTCTGTATTTAGACTGTGTCGCGATTTAATTTCCGGAATCTTTGACTCGGATCCTACGCCGAACGTACAAACGTCGGGACCTATACAACATAATATGTCAGTGTTTATACTAGGCCTTCTCTGGGGGGGGATTTCCCCTCCCAAAGTTTAAAAATTCCCCCCAAAATGTTCATATGTTGCATGGCGGGATGGAAATCCCCCCAAAAAGTGTGAGGACGGGGGGGGGCTCATCTTGTGAAGAGGGGAAAATATAAGGATGACAAATGTTTTGCTTGCCAGGGCATTGGAGAATGGTAAAAAGCTACAAATATCAGATGACCTTTTTGCTTGTCACCACATTTTAGAAGGAAGATAAGTTTTTTTGCTTGTCGAGATTTTTGAAGACTCAGACCTTCTCCCCCTCCAAACATTTCAAATTCCCCGCAATGTCAAGTTGGCTAGAATAAACACTGTAATATGTAGCGATCAACGATCGCCATCAGCAGTGCTCACGCATTAAAAGACTGTCCCAGATCCCTTGCGGTGTCCCTGAATAATCCGATGACTTTTAGTAAAGTAAAACCAGATGCCAACTCTGACCCTGGCCGTGAGATATTTAAACGAGAAAAGGTCACTCTAAGTCGCATGCATGCGGTTAACTGCACATAGATTCCGTAAGCCGCAGCGTCAACGGTATAAAGCGGCGAAGGTGTAGGGGTTGGATCGACAGTTTCCTTTTCATGAGGAAAGTTAATCGGGTGTGTCATGTATCCGCGGTTCACTTCGTCGAATAATGACTTTTCGTGGCTGCAAATATAATTAATCGAGTGTTCATCTTGCATCAAAGTGATCAAACGCCAGACGTTGTAACTTGTTAGTAGCATGAAATATCTTAGACAAGACTAACCTAGACTCCTAGAGGTGCCGGGTTTTTATACAGTATATACTCCATAGGCCAGGGCGGGCCCGTCGGAGAACCGAAGGGTTAGCGCCTTCAGTTATACACGGCAACGGCTGAATGAAAGGCGGATTGCCAGCCTTTCCCTCGCCGCCTTTCCTTCCACCGAATTAAAACCCGATGTATTCATTCACAGCTGAGTCGACTGGGGGCGCTTGGGACAGAAACAACCGAAACGTTTCTGTCGCGGCCGGGAGTTGAACCACACGCCTCAAGATTAGCAGATCAGTGCGCTAACCACTGTTCCACCGCGCACCACAGAGATGTCGAGACCAGCTTCTAATCCATAACCGCCGAGATAAAGTCACGACACCGGTACAAAGAAGGTTTGTGGGGCCCCTATATAATATTCAATCATCGTGGGCCTCGTTTGAGCTACATGGGCCCCGGAACAATCGGTATCGACTGCATCCCCTTTCTCTCTCTCTCTCTCTCTCTCTCTCTCTCTCTCTCTCTCTCTATATATATATATATATATATATATATATATATATATATATATATATATATATCCTAAGCCTGTCCCATTCGGCTCGAAATAGTTGGAACTGGTTTTTTAATATCGCCAATGTTGATAAGAGGGTTGGATGCTCAAGCAAGACGAAATACGTTGAACTTGGTAAGCAGCAATGATGGAAATGTTTAAGAGTTAATACCGTTTTGGGAATTTGGAAATGTTATAAGAGTTAATACCGTTTTGGGAATTTCTTAATAATTAATTAAACACTTCACTAGAATATAAAGTCTCTAGAACACCACGTCTTACGCAGTAAATAAATTCCTCCCCCAAACGCCCTAATTGGTTAAACATCCCCCCATGAGTGGTGGTGCCCCTGTTCTACAACCCTGGCTGCGCCACCGATCAAGATTAATACACAGACTGTCTCAGTATGGACTGGACTGTTGTCATTGTCGCTATCCCATAATGAGGGCATTGTTTGAGTGCGGGTCCCAGGGTAATGTCTGGAGAGTCAGCACGATACTGTTGTTAGTATGCGATCAGTTTGGTTGGCTGACTACCTGTGTCGAGTCAGTCGGGAGACTCTGATGCAACGCCACACGGAAAATGAGTCTAGAACCTTCTGTATATACAGCTATGCTTCGGTGGCTCCAATGACCATCTGATGACGCTGTTCTGGTGGCTGGTGCTATTAGTACTGTTGGCAGTGTTTTGTCCAGACTCCAGGCCTTGGGGGGGTGGGGGTGACTTCGCTGGGTGGGGGGGGAGACACAGTTCCCAGTTCCCTGCAAAAATGTGTGTGAGTGCAAAAATGTGTGTGAGTATCTGCCTCTCTTGTAAAGACACCGCAGTGCAGTGATAGGAGATTGTCACTCCGTTCGAGTCGTAGGGTCAAACTTCAGGTTCCTCCTCCCTCCAAGACTGCCAAGTTTGGAGAGAGATCATTTACACGCGGTAACCCTATCTTGTGGAACTCTCTTCCTGATCACGTCACCACGGCTGATACTCCTGAACACTTCATCAAGAGCTTAAAAATGCATCTGTTTGGGTTGGGTATAGTTGAGATGTTAAAGCGCTTTTGTTGTGGGCCTCAGCCTTGTTACAGCGCTATAGAAGTCGTCCAAGAATGAATGAATGAATGAGTGTTGGGATTTGGAGGGGCGGGGGGCATTTTGAGTTTTTGGGAGGAATCTCTCCCGAATAGGCCTGGATAAAACACTGACTGTTGGACATTTTGCCCCGGGACATTGTGCCAACAGACATCGCCCACAGATGTGACTATCCGACCATGTAGATGGCGAAGACGTCTTTTGAATTTCAATATTTACTAGACCGCATGTAGTTGGCAAGAACTGTATTCCTCTAACATATCGTAGGCCTATATTGGTAGCAGCGTTAAGCTGCGAAGATAAAACATGGATCTAGAGAAAGTAAAGGGCAACCCACTCTAGATTATAATGGCGTAAGCCACCCGCGTTCCTGCTTGCCTAGTAATCGGAGATCAGCGCCGGACCCTAAGCTCGTTCGAGTAGAACTACCTTTTTTAATCTAGTGATATACTGTAGTATGCGATAAATTGGAATTCCATAAATACGCAAGCGCAATCTAAGATAAGCTAACACGCTTACAGTAGATTTCTTTAAGCTAAAGCAGTTGCAAAGGAGACCTTGTTGATAATCCACAATTCTTGCAGTAAACAATCTTCCTCGCCAACTGTTAATATTTCCTTTCATCAAAGAACTCTAAACGCGTAGAAAGACCTTGAGGGTAGAACTGAAGAATAAAGGATGTTGACCTTATTTTCAAACTTCGCGTCTTTATAAATTGATTAAAAACTAAAAAGAGAAAGATTTGTTGATGAAAGTAAAACGGCAAGGAACAGCTTCAACTCCAGGGTCGTAGCCAGGAATTTGATTCGGGAGGGTATAAATATTTTGGGTGGGTAAAAATCTTAACTTTAAACCACATAAACCATATAAACCACATATAACCACATGTAAATCACATGAAAAACTTTAAGGTAGACTGATTGGGGGGTATATATACCGATATACCCCCGTCGCTACGCCCCTGTTCAAACTCCTAATAATTAATCATGCCAATCGATACGTAGCAAGAATGTGTACAGCCCAGATCAAGATAATCAGCAATATATAGAGAAACAAATAAATACAAATACAACAACGAGAACAGAGACACTCGTCGCTTTCAATACGTAGTATAAGCGGCTGTACATGAGCTAAGTAATCCAACAGATAGTGAGTGCACCCTCTCAGCACGAACTCGTCAGTCAAACTCAGTGAAGCAAGAAAAAAGCTATAAAGTGCCATTTCCGTTTTTTCGGGCGTTTCAAATCGTTGGAGAAATTTATACTCGGAACGAATGAGCAATGCACAGCAAACCAAAAATGCCTGAAGATAAATGACCGCTTAAAAGGAGAAGAAAGAGGTGGAGAGAGAGACGGACAGAGAGAGAGAGAGAGAGAGAGAGAGAGAGAGAGAGAGAGAGAGAGAGGGAGAGAGAGAGGGAGAGAGGGAGAGAGAGAGCAAGAGAAAGAACTGAAAAAGAGTGAGAGAAACGCCAGCGATACTGGCCTTAACTCAAAAAGCCGCGATGCAGACAAGAGATCATCACGTGACTATAGGCAGAAATGGAAAAATAACACTAAAATGCCACTGGAGCGCTGCGCTGGTGTTGAGGAAGTCGTCAGCAGATTTCAGGGACAAAATTTAACAAGCCGTGAAGCTTTTAATTTAATGTCATATTTGTACTGCTTAGGTCCCTTAGGATAATCTTACAATTCCGGGATCTCATTTTGAAATCTGACCTGAATTTGAGATAAACAATGGACTGCAGATCCTGTATAGTCTCGTGAAAAAGTCTTTGGAAAGAATCGTCGATGATGCCATGGAGATACTTTTGATAAGAGCTCGACTTTGTCAAAATTTTAACAAAATCGAGACCAGTCTATCCCGAGCCTATATGGCTGACCGTTCCAGCTTGATCTGGCTCCAATTCAGACAGGATTTGGTGCACCATCGGCTGAGGCCCTATGCATTAATACAATGGCACCATAGAAGTTAATTGATTGGTTGGTTGATTGATTGATTGAAATAGTGATTGAATGATTGGTTGGTTGGTTGATTGATTGATTGATTGGTTGGTTGGTCGGTCGGTCGGTTGGTCGGTTGGTTGGTTGGTTGACCCCATACTGTCATCGAGAAAAACACCCATGCATGACAACCGAAGTGTTGACGCCTTGATTTTTATACGACATCGGCCACATGAGGGCGGTTGCCAGCCTCTCCCTCGCCGCCTTTCGTTCCACCGAGTCAACACCCAAATGTACACTCATTCCCAGCCTGAGTCAACTGCATGGAAGCGTTTGTCGTAGAACAGTGTTTCTGTTACGGCAGCAGTATACTTTGAACCCCAGGCCTCGTGACCGGCAGATCGTCGCTAATCGACCGTTGGACCACTGTGCATGTTGCATGTTGCATTTCATGTTAATGCAATCTATGGACAGTTCAAAGTAAAAAGGTCAATTTGATGGTATCAGATAATTCTTAAAGCTTCTAAATTCTAAAAATTGGCTTTAATCGTTGCAAGTCCAATATGAGTGGAGTACTGTGAATCTGAAGCCAAGAATCGCTTCTTTTGTGGTCAGAAGTGATCCACAGATGAAGCTCACAGACATGGGCGTAGCCAGAAATTCGATTTGGGGGTATAATGTGATGGGGGGTATAAATCTTTAAAACATTGAAAATCTTAAAAACACATTAAAACCTGTAAAGCAGCATGATTTGAGGGTGAGAGAGGGGTATATATATATACCGATATACCCCCGTCGCTACGCCCCTGCTTATAGACCGATTGGCGACTGAACTATTCAAAAATCTCGTTTAAGTGCAAAAAACGAGACATACATACAGACACGGGTCTTGCGACGAACACCTAAAGGGCACATCTACGCAGACAAGATGGCTAAGGTCAAGAAGAACCAACGGTCCGTCAGTAGCACCTGTGGTCGGTCCTCTAAAGGTATTTAAATCATCTGGAAAAGAAGTCAGGTTTCTTTCTATTAGAGGAAAAACTTTGCCTTTCGTTATTATACGAAAGCACAGCTGTAGTTCGATGGCTTAATGGACGTTACAGATGATCTGTCCAATAGAGTGAATAGACGCGATAAATTTAATAGCGTCGGGTTAAAGGTTAAAGGGGAAGCCTCATTTTCTCTGATGCAGAGATGTCCATGGGTTGGGTTGGGTTGGGTTGGGTTGGATTGGATTGAGTTGGGTCAGACTTTTCCATATTAATGATGGGCTGGGTCAGAATATAAGTCATGGTTTAAGAAACTACATGTAATGTATTACATTGGTTTGTGTTGGGTCAAGTAAACATATTATCGACATGGGATGGGTTGGGTTGAGATTTGATGGTTGGGTTGGATTGGGATCATTGGGTTCTAAAAAATATAGACCCATGGACATCTCTGCTCTGATGTCCTCGAAAGTGGGTTCAAAGAATCAGCACAAACGCGCCTGCAAGAATTTCTTCAGCGATGAAAAAAATTATATTGGTAAAAACTGGATCTGCTCTATAGGCTACAGATATACATACCAGTTAAATTAAGTAAATTACTTTTATTTGATCTCTTTTATTTTAAATTTTGCCAGTAAAGATTGCTGTCCAAGTTCCAACACGTCTTGATTACATTGTTCAGTATGTGTTAACTGCTAAGTAACGCTTGTATAATATATATTCGTCACTCTTAAATACGGGGACGTGATAATTAGGTACCGCCGATTAAGTAACGAACGTTAAGTTTGCCTAACGTTTAGGATCACCGTCAGGCGTCAGATATATGAGTACCAGCTTATTAATTATTTAGATGTAGTAAACATTGATACTGATCTAAATACTCATGTCTCTTTATAATTGATGCATTAATCATTTATGCTTATCTAAATAACTTAATAAGACTAAATACCCAGCCGACTCTTTAAGAGTTATCTTTTTTAATTACAACCATTTATGCAATGATAATTATGATGATGATGATGATGATGATGATGATGATGATGATGATGATGATAATAATAATAATAATAATAATAATAATAATAATGACAAAAACTGAATTTTAAGTGGTTTAATAAGATTTATAAGGCTTTCTGCCATACGCTGTAGGCCTATATATCATTTATATTATGATATCATATAATAAAGAGGTTTTCTAATTTCTATATACTCTGTTAAAACAGCCTCGATAATAGATAACATATTTTACCTACAGTAATTCACCGCGGAAATCACATTAATTTATTGCATATAAATATGTATAATTATAATTATTTATATATATATATTCATTCGTATTTTGTTGGTAAAACGATACAACTAGCGGTGACAAAAGCATGTGAAAATATTTGTGAGAAACTCGCCGCATGAGACATCAGAGACTTAATTAACGGCTCAGCGTGAAAGCAACGTCTTTGCTGTGTCGTCTTCTATACTGCATGCAGCCGTACATTCCACAATCAGAAAAGTCAGCGCCGCGTTTTAAATTTTCAGCATCAGCTGAAATTGTGCAGTGAAACACGCTTACTTGCATAGGTTATAATTTGCTTATGCGATTAACAATAAATATGCGAATGGCCTGGACGTCTGATAATAATTAATTGTAGCCAACGTGCAAAACACTGGTTCGGGTTTTTATGTTGTTATGCGATTATGCGGGTTATGCAATTAAGCGGTATGCGATTAAGTGGGATCCACTATATTACTATACACTGTAGTAGGCTATTCGATTGTATACCTTTTCTATCTATCGTACTATAGATCAGTGGCTTCGAAACCAGGATTCTGGAATTGGAGAGCAAAGCCAAATATCGACGTGTTCAGTTTTAAAATGTGTTCGTTCTCATACTGGCTGCAACACCATGCAGTCCATGCACTCCCCCAAAATACTCAACGGTTTTACACGAATTTCACGATCGGCCCCAGCCCGAATAGGGGGGAAGGGCAGCCCCCGTGACCACGCCAATGTACTAAATGGGAATGGTTTTTTGTCGTCCGTAACATCAATTTAATCAGTCGCTTCCTCTTCTTTACCGAACGAGCAGACGAGCACTTGAAAATTTTCTGAGATTAGCAACCGTATATATATATATATAGCGCATATATATATGCGTGCGTGTGCATGCTCATATGTTATGCAAATAATGCTATATATATATATATATATATATGCATTCTTGAAAGATGTGCGCAACTGGAACTTGATAGTGAATTGGTTTTATTGATAAACTAGCTGTTTGCCGGTCAAAAATGACGGGGAGCTTGGTTGTTGTTCTATATTCATTTATAAACTGATTTCTTCTAGACCGTTTACATATAATTCCTTTGACAATTGACGGGATCTTTCTAGAAATTCACTGCATCCTGCACTAAGAGTTCCTGGAATGCATATATATATATATATATATATATATATATATATATATATATATATATAACAAAAAATATGGAACCTACGAATTTAGCGATGGAAGGAAAAACGAATGAATCGACTCGGCGATTGAATGTCTAAAATTCGCGAATAAGTTATTAGTTGTGGTATGCATGAGAGGCTGAGTGCGAAAAGTATCAGAGATTGATGCTGACAGACATCTTAAGAGGCTTAAATAACTGCTAAACGCAAACAGAACGACGATTCAATCCTAAAATCTCAATCAGTTTGCTGCAGCTTTAAAAACTTCGTTTCCGAATTTCCTGGCATTTAAAACTTCACCCCAAGAACCTCGCCATAAGACTATTACTTATGACCAGTGATGGGCACTAGTTGGAAAAAAAGTAGTTAAACTAAACTTTATTTTTAACTAAATATTTGTGGTTAAACTATTATTTTAACTATTAGTTTAAATTTTCCAAAAAAGTTTAACTAAACTTTTTAAGAGTAGTTAAACTATTTCCAACTATTTTGCAACTTTTCTGTAAATTTTGTATTATTCGATTCCTTTCAATGTAATAAAAAGAACTCGCCGTAATTTATGAAGGCTTACAGTGGCAGTTGCAAGAACTCATATGTTGGGGATACAATGAATTTCTAGGAAGATCCCGCCAATTGTCAAAGAAATTATATGCAAACGGTTTAGAAGAAATCTGTAGATGTGGTTTATAAAATATAATGTTGAGAATTGGCAATGCATAAAAGCGATTTTAGTCTGGTTGTACAGAGTCATAGTGCAAAATGAACTGTAGTTAGTCAGTAAGTATACTGTTAGACCAAAGTACTACTTTGAAATAAATACCACTTTTTTCTCAGAAATTCATCAATGCCACACATGCATTTTTGGTGGGCTGGTGGGGGATGCATCCCCAGTCATCCCCAACGTGGAACTGCCCCTGAAGACTAATGCAGGCAGTAAGTACTTGCATCAAACAATGTGATTAACTATCAGGATCAGAAAGGTCAACAATAATGTCAGCAAGATTTGTTAGTTCATTTTCATGTTTCAGTACAAAGAGCATCAAGAAATAAGCAGATAATAAAAAAGTTGGCAAAAAAGTAGTTAAACTTTTAGTTGTAACTACGAAAAAGTAGTTAAACTATTGCTGTAACTAGTTAAGAAAAAAGTAGTTAAACTATTGTCTCAACTAAATTTTTCCAGTTAAACTAATAGTTATAACTATTTTAGTTAACTAGTGCCCATCACTGCTTATGACAGAACGTCTGACGATACCTTATAAACGTTCACTTCTTCTATGAGCATGTCGAATTAGTCGTAAGTATTCCATTTATATCTTCAACCGAACGACAACGTAATTAATGTCCGTTAACCCCTTAACCGTGTATTTAACTGTAACTCAATGTAAAATGGACGGATATATCCGGGGTTCCCAGTAAAGGGGTTAATTTGCTCGCAGTCGGCGTTCCGTTCAATTCCAGTTTATTGGTTGTTTTTTGAAGAAACTACGTAGCTTCAAATTACGAAAGTGAAATAGATGTCAGACATCTCAAGCGGTTTGGAGTTTGCGCGGAGCAGGAATCATGAGGAGAGGGCTGGGTGGTGGGAAGGTGGACGAGTGTTTGTGTGTGTGTTTGTGTGTGTGAATAAGAGCAGTGGACGGTAAAGCACAGAGGTCAGACTTAGTGTGTTTAGTTAGAGACGGATATTTAAAGCAAACCAATCTTCTGTACAATGGCTTTTGAGACAGTCTGTTTGTAGACAACCAGAAGTTATGTATAGAAGGAGGAGGAGAAGGAGGAGGAGGAGAAGAAGAAGAAGAAGAAGAAGAAGAAGAAGAAGAAGATGATGATGATGATGATGATGAACAGGAGGAGGAGGAAGAAAAAGAAGAGGAGGAGAAAGAAGTCTTCGTGTCTCCCTCCCCTCGGTCTAATAACTACAAATGCTTTCTCCCCACTCGGCCGATGAGTCCAGATTTTGCATGCGTTTGTGTGAGCGTATGTGTGCTCGCAAGAAGAGCAAATGTGCTCGTGTGGAGGGGGAGAGAAAGTGAGAGAGATACGGAGATAAAGAAACGGAGAAACAGAGAAAAGAGAAGAGAAGATAGAGAAAGAAAGAGAGAGAGACAGAGAAACAGAGAAACAAGAAAGAGACATATGGAAAGCCAGAGAGAGGCAGAAAGAGAAAGAGAAAGAGAGAAAGAGAGAGACAGAAAAGAGAGAAACAGAGAAACAAAAAAGTAACAAGAGCGAGAGAGAGAAAGACGGAGAGACAGAGAGCCAGAAGGAGAAAGACATAGAGAGAGACAGAGAGATGATCTTGACTGATGAAATTAGCGTTGTTTGAAGTCTCCATATTGACTGTTGAGGGCTCAACTGTTATTCAGTCACACATCTGGCAGCGATGGTGGCAGGCAATCGACTAACAGACAGACAGACAGACAGACAGCAGACAGACAGACAGACAGACAGACGGTGCGTCAGACAGACAGACAGACGGACAAACACGCAGACACGCAGCAGAATTCCGATGGAAAGCAACAGGACAACGGACGAAGCAACGCGGACGACAAAGACCGATTCACTTCTAAACCAAGAAGGAGAAGAAGGGGAGGAAGAGATGATTAAAAAGTTGCATCGATCATAAGTGAAGACGGATTGCTGCTTTTGAACGGAAATGTCACTAATTTCAGCTGAAAGAGAACGAATGAAAAAGTTCCGTTGAAACAGCTTCCGGAACTAATTTGACAAAAATCATCTAAAAATCTTCACAGGCAGACAATATTACGTGCAATATGCTACACAATGTATCCTTACGCATGTCTATCTAGCTGTCTGTCTGTCTGTGTTCTTGTGTTTGTCTACAGCTGACAGCAAACAGAGCTCGTCCTCCCAGAGTGCGTCCTCTCTGTGTGTGTGTATATAAGGCAGCCCAAGTGTTGCCAGAGGCAACTTGGGACGCCGAAGCTAATCGGATAATAATTATTACGGGAGTTACAATTAATTTCGCGTCGCCGTTTGAGTTCGTTTACAGACGTTCGTCTCTTGACGCTCAGTCATTTATACGGTCGGTTACATCCACGAAAGCTATCCGTCTGCCCACTCGTCCTATTTCCACAAACACAGCAGCAGCAGCAGCAGCAGCAGCGGCGGCGGCGGCGGCGGCGTCAGCTAGAGAATTATTTAGGACCAAAACACTTCACATCACATTTCGCTCTAGCTGTTGCCTTGAACGCGCAGACCAAATCCGCTGCTGCTGCTGCTGCTGCTGCCGGAGTAGTTTTGGATGCCGCGCTTGACGACCGACTCCATCTGGCGGACAAACAAGTCATAATAACTACTTCTCATGTGAAGTTGCGAAGTACAGTAATAGGCCAAAACAGCATAGACCTATTTTGCAGCTTCTCTCTCTCTCTCTCTCTCTCTCTCTCTCTCTCTCATTGTGATCTCTTCTTTCTCATCGTCTGTAAACTGTTAGCATAGCTTCCACTGCTGTGCTACTTATACTAGTTATATTTATTAATGCCAAACCTTTAGCTGTCTTGTTCTCTCGGTCGATGTCAATTTACGTAAGCTTATAGGTTAAACGTTGTCGCTTTGAAGCTGCATTGGCGGCACTCTCTGTATACATTTTTCTTAATGGACTCATTGACAGAGTATCTAGGACTTAATGCCAGGGGCGTAGCAACAGGGGTATATCGGTATATATACCCCCCAAATTAGTCTACCTTAAAGTTTTTATGTGATTTATATGTGGTTATATGTGGTTTATATGGTTTAGGTGATTTATAGTTAAGATTTATACCCACCCAAAATATTTATGCCCTCCCAAATCAAATTCCTGGCTACGCCTCTGCTTAATGCGAATTAGAATTTGACGCTAAAATGGGTAAATTTAATATTGCGTAAATACTTCAGGTTAAATTATGTCAATCAATGTTATTTTGATCATTATGTTAAAAAATATGTTAATCGATACATTCTATTTCTGCCACAAAGTTGTTTGATTCTCTCTCAATCCAAGAAGCTTCTATATTTCGATTAACCTGAAGACTTCTGCATGCCACAACTGAATTGTTCTTCAGCCTCGTTAACATTAACACTGCAGTTTTCTATTCTAATGTTGTCGATTAGAGTTTCGCCCAAATTGCTATATATCTCAGTTAGAATTACATCTAGGGCCTAGATTTAAAAAAAACCTAGATGGTAATCGTCCTTCTACTTGGCCTCGTAGAAACTTTTGATTTATTTTGATTTTTGTCATCGTCAATTCTTGTTATCATGACTAACCGACTTGATCTTATCTCATCGACTGCCCAGATCTCGGTCATGCATTCACTCTCTCCAGGGTCCAAGCCTCCGATGCCAATGGCAGTGCACTTGACTGCAGATAAACACTGATCATGGCGGAAACGTTGGGCGATCTTTGTTTCTTTGGCTTTTACCAATTTCACAATCGATTTATAAGATTGCGGGAGAAAATAATTATGAACTAACGAAGTGTGAGTCGCCGTTTCTATGACAGATGGGTGGTACAGATGACCAGATTCTCGATGGATCTGGGTTTCCAGTTTTTCTCCCAGTGATGTTTGATATTTCCTGCTAACACGACCATCGTCATAATCATCAGCGCCACAAATGACAACAACTGCCCCCGTTCGTTCCCCAGATCTATTTTCCAGATCCCAGGGTGTCCGCTACACTTAAGAAGCCCGTCTTTCTCCATCAAATCAACTCATTCAACGGTCGATAAAATCTGAGGTGGAAAGTCGGTGAAGTCGGTTTCCTGCCGGCGGAATTAAACCCGTCTGGAATAGCAAAAGGCACCCGTCCGCCGGAAACGACGATCTTTGTATGGTTTCTAATCAGAACCAGCCGAGACGCGCTGCAGAAACCGACAACCAGCAGGACGGACGCGAAGACACGGACGGACATCGCAACAGCAGCACACATCCTGCGATAGATTCACATAATCACTTGCATGCAGCGAAAAAGGGACTGATTAGAGCCAAAGACAACGAATGGCAATGCCACAGAAAGTGGGAGAGAGAAAAACAGAGAACTATAGAGACACAAACACGTGCACAGAACAGAAAGACATGGAGAGGCAGAGACAGAGAGAGACAGAGAGACAGACACAGAGATACAGACACAGAGCGACAGAGTTAGAGAGACAGACAGAGAGACAGAGACACAGATAGAAGGGCAGAAAAACAAACTGACAGGCAGACAGAATTAGAAAATCCAATAACTTATATAAAGGGACAAGCATTCATAGATAAAGATAGATAATTAGGGGATAGAGAGAGAGAAAAAAAGAGACAGACAAACAAACAGAGACAGAGAGAGACAGTGAGAGGCAGTGAGAGAGACGGACAGAGACAGACAGACAGAGAGACAGAGAGACATAAATGCATACAGACTGTCTCAAAGAAGGACGAAGATACTTTAAAGACCGTCTTTGATGCGCAATGCTTATGGTTTCCATCTCTCTCTCTCTCTCTCTCTCTCTCTCTCTCTCTCTCTCTCTCTCTCTCTCTCTCTCTTTCTCTCTCTCTCTCATTCTCTCTCTCTTTCTCATTCTCTCTCTCATTCTCTCTCTTTCTCATTCTCTCTTTCTCTCATTCTCTCTCTCATTCTCTCTCTTTCTCATTCTCTCTCTCTCTCTCTCTCTCTCTCTCTCTCTCTCTCTCTCTCTCTCTCTCTCTCTCTCTCTCTCTCTCTCTCTCTCTCTCTCTCTGATGCGGCGTGCCTGCCGACCAACCGCCGGGTAGGCAGCCCTCCGTCCGGACGATAATTATTCCCAGAGGTCCTTGTCTTGCCCGTTCCGTTCCGTCCTGAAGCAACGCACGAATTGCTTAGAAAAACAAGCTTCTTCGGAAGACGAGTCTCTCCACAGCGACACATCTGCCGACCAGTTCAGACCGTACCACCCCATAGTGTAAGGCGGGCCTCTAATTCTTTCATCTGCTCCGAGAGGGAGTGAGTTAACCCAGGCATGGGGTGGTTACTCAGCACTCACCCACCCTAACAAGTATAGTTTAACTGGTTCGTAAACGGATTAACTTTGTAAAGGCTAACCGAAGTGTATCAACTCCTGAAGCGGCTTCGTACTGTATCTACGAATTGCCTGCTTTATTAAATTGACGAAATCTTTGCAGTCAAGGCAGAGAGTAAGAATCGAACCCGGGACGCGTGTTGAAAGCTCAGCTCAACACAACTGGGCCATCTCTAAATCCAGTCGTCGACCTTGAGTAACATAACGTTTCATCAGAACACAAATAAGAAGAAGCACTAGTTTACAGGAGATGAATCATTCTTGAACGATTCACTTCAATAACTCTTCTAAGCGGATGCGAGGAAAAAAACATGACGATGACGTCATATCGTGACGGTTGACCTTGACTCTTCTCTGATTCATTGACAGTTATTTTCGTCACGACCAAAGAATGACGTCACAGAGCTGGTCACTCGTGAATGTCTTGTCATTCATCTTAAAGAAGAGCAAATCGTCAACGTTACAGTCGCAGACCAAGTGGCGGTTCCAAGAACTTTTGGTGGGGGGGTTGCAATGAATTTCTAGGAGATTCCGCCAATTGTCAAAGGAATTATATGTAAACGGTTTAGAAGAAATCTGTAGATTTTATTTATAAAATATAATGTTCAGAATTGACAATGCACAAAAGCCATTTTAGTCTGGTTGTACAAAGTCATAGTGCAAAATCGTATAGTACTTACCGTACTGCTCCTCAGGGGCACATCCAGGAATTCAGTTGGGAAGGACACTTCATGTTCCATTCCCCATTCTGCTTTCCTCCCCCCGCCACCTTCCATATTGTTAGGCCCGCCGAGAGGAGGATGGGAGCAAATGCCTAGGGGCCCGCGATCTGTAGGGGGCCCGGGTGAGTCCGCAGTTTGGGTTAGGTTAGGGTTGAAGACGCAGGAGCGCTTGGGGCGCCCGTCAGCAAGACACAAGACAGGCTTTAAGTTTTAACTGTCTCCTGAAAAGACTGACAAGCAAAAAGGTCGTCAACACTTTCACTTTAGGGGTCCCGCGACTGTTCTGCCCAGGGCCCGGAATTTCTCTCGGCGGTCCTGGATATTTATTGATGCGTGTCGTCAAAATTATTGAATGTAAGAAAAGACGACACCCGCTTATTTATATTCGTACCTTTATTATACTTTTCGACATTTCACCATGACGAGAAAGTAGCAAGCAAATGTGTTGGGGTGAACTTGGGAGGAGTCGTGCCCCCACCCCACCCGCGTGCCACCTTGTACTTGTAGAACCGCCCCGAATAGAAATCGATTCTCAGAGCGCAATAATCCTCGGAACCTCAAATAGGCTACAATACAAAGAGGAACTCCACACGGTTTCCGGTCTTGAAAACATACAAAAAGATTGCGATGGCGGCGCACAACTGACGATTACAAAGTAACTTTTGTTCTCGTGTTAATAATTATAATTCTATTCAGCCGCGTAATTACGAAGTCCGAGAACAAGCGATCTAACAACTGGTGCAGAAAATCAGCATACCTCTGAGCATAATTAGCCGTGCAGAGGAGGGAAGAGGATGGAAGATGATGGTGGAGGAGGAGGAGGAGGAGGAGGAGAAGAAGGAGGGTGAGGGGAAGAGGAGACAGTGGGGTTTACACACGTGTCGCTCAGATGTTGCCTATACCGTATATCCATTGTCTGGCAATATCCAGTTTCATTTCTATACGTGGCTCTAGCAAAGTATTTTCCTCTCGCAGAGCTGAACTTGAAGTGACTTTTTCGCGGTAGGACAAATAAAAAAGTCATCTGTAAGCCTCTTATTTCAAATTGGTTTAATTCTAAAACGACCAACCACACCTCTCCCTACTCACCCTCCACTCAACACCCCAAGGACCCCCAGCGACAAACAGCGGGGAACACCCAGAGGCAGAGGAAGGGCATTCACAGCGGTAGACAATCGATCGCCTCTTAGAAAGAGCTACAGTCGATGAGAGAAGACATCGAGAGATCGGCTTCTGTTACCATCGATGATATGAAACTATTGACTCGCAAAATATTTAATTGGCAATTTAGACTGACGCCCAGCTCCGCTGTAAAGCTTCGGTCAAACGTGTGCTGTGCTGCTGTTTGGTTGTACTTAGTCAATAGTCATATTCGTTTCAGCCTATTCACATACATACATGCATACATGCATACATACATAATACATACGCATACATACATTCATGTATACATATATACATATTTAGTACTATGTATACAATGCTGAGAATGCGAAACTTTTATCTTTTTGAGACAAACAATCGATGGTGAATGAGCTGCGTTCGAGATAGACATAGAAAGAGAGACAGACAGACAGTCAGCCAGACAGACAGACAGAGAGAGAGAGGGAGAGACAGACAGATGGACAGATACAAACAAAGTGAGAGGTAGGTAGGGAGAAACAGGCAGACAGAACCGGCATGAGAAGTAGAAGTAAAATCGAGCGAGTGAAATTCCACAGACTTTGATGAGAATGTTCCGGAACCAGGACCTGAGGAGGAGGAGGAGGAGGAGGAGGAGGAAGAAGAAGAAAAAGAAGAAAAAAGAGCGTTAGGAAGAGTAACGTCTGAGGTGGTATGCACCCTCTTAGTCCCATGTACGTTAAGTGGACTTTCGAGAGCCGCGGTCTATGTACGAACCGTCGCTAGAAGCACCTTCTTCCTTCTCCTAATCATCATCATCATCAGCAGCAGCAGCAGCAGCAGCGCAGCAACAGCAGACTCGCTCGAAGGCAGACAGATATCCCTCTTCCCACCCACACGGTCGGTCCATCCATCGGTCGTCTTATCAGCATCCGGAAGATCATCCTGTGAGCCTGGTCCGTTATCTTATCGGTCGAGAGAAGTTCGTCAATTTGAAGAGGAGCGCTGAACCATCATTGTACTCCGTCGTCCGTACATCGCGGGCTCTGTACTGAGTCAAGCGACCGATTCAGAACCCCCGCCCGCCCCCTTCCCCTTAAGAAAAGAAGACTGGGGTTCTGGGGGGTGAGGGGTGGGACTAATTTATAATTCCAGGAGCGACTTAGAAGCGGCGGTACTCTGTATGGCAAGAAAGTGGACGCTAACACAAACCATCCATCAACTTCACACCATACCATTCTCAGAGTGAAGTTTGCCCTCATAGAACTTAATTATCACTAGAACGAGTCTATATGGTGTCTGAAAATGAAGTCACTTTTCCGCCATTTTGTTAAGTGTGACCACATTGCCGTAAAATTCCTAACAGAGGCCGGGTCTCAAACAGTCGTGACATAAAGTCATATGTTTTTAATAGAAGCCGGAGCTTATAATAGAAATTTTACGGTCATTTATAAGGTAACCAAGGCAACCATTGTCTGAAGCCTAGCAAAGATGGCGGCAAATGGAATCAATGGGTGGAATAAGGAGTTACATGTAGTTACTACCTTAATGGTGAGATTGTCAATTGAAGGGCCCAGAAGAATAAGGAAGTAAATCCAGTTACCCCTCTTATTGTTATTGATACTCAAACCATTGGGGGTCGGATACGGTTACCTCTTTATTCCACCCATCCATTCAATTGTCTTCAGCTTTCCGCTGTCATTACCAACATAGATTACTTCCAGTGAATATAAATTTCTATGGTTTGTCCAGACCAGAGTATAAGCCGATACGAAAAACTAGCAAATAATTTCTATAGGCATATATATATATATATATATATATATATATATATATATGTGTGTGTGTGTGTGTGTGTGTGTGTGTGTGTGTGTGTGTGTGTGTGTGTGTGTGTGTGTGTGTGTGTGTGTGTGTGTGTGTGTGTGTGTGTGTGCCTATAGAAATTTCGTGTAGGCTATATATATATATACGAAATATGCGAAGATTAATATTTTGACTGCTATAATAATTTAGATATTTAAATTATTTATTTAAATGTTTGACGAAGGAAAGGTTTAGAATAATAGGCCAATAGGGAATCTGCAGTGGATGCCGTCCAAGAAATAAACTCAAGACTTAGCAGGCGAGAACAAGGCGCAGAGTCTGTGCGAAATATAAACCCGGTGTTTAAGCCGGTGTCGTATAAAATTATTTCCCCCATAAAGTTATTTCCTGGTCAAGTTTTGATTGGTCGGTAGATAGCCTGTCAATCAAGATTAGAACCGCCCTCCCATAGCAACGACAACTATAATTTTATTTCCTCCTTGGGAATTCTTTGCAGGCAACCAATGGCAATGCTTAAGCAATTATATGGGTGGAGCCATGAGGCATAACACATACGCAAATCTCATGCATATACACAAGTTCATAAATATTCATTACCTATAACAACGGCGATTGGCTGCCGATGACAGTCAATCACAGTCGTCCTATCCAACATTTGTTTTTCGAATGCGGTCAATCGCGATTTTGACAAAGTAGTTTCAAGTTTGCATTTGACAAAGTAGCTTCAAGTTTACATTTAATGAGATAGAAATTGCAATAATCACTTGCTGTTAAATGTTGTATTACGCTCATTGTTATATTGTTCTGCAGTGGTTTTTGTTACTCATCCTCGTACTGTACATTCATTGGTTTGTCAAAAAAAACTTCTACGGCGCCACAATCATATCAGTGGTTTTCACACAGGTATGCTTAGCCTCAGAAACCACTTAAAATCATATCATTATTATCATAATGCCCAGGGCTTCAGCCGATGGTGCACAAACCCAAATTGGACAAGAGCCAGGTCAATTAATTACGGTATCTGTAAAATATAGAAAATTGGCATTATCCATTGAGCAAAAATATACTTTATGGGCGCATGAACTGTATATATAATTGCTTAGCGATATCAGATCAGTTGGAAAGATTTTAAGAACTAAACTTTCCTACTTATCTACACATAACTATATAGTCTACTGTTGGTGAGGAAATGAAATTATGGCCGGTTATAAATTTATTTCCTAGTCTACGGTCTATCTATACATGTGTATAGCATTGGTTGGAAATGATATCCTATGGGTAATAAATTTATTTCCTAAGAAATAAAATTATAGCCGGTTATAAATTTATTTCTATCTATCTATACCTGTATATAGCATTGGTTGGAAATGAAATCATATTCTATGAGTAATAAATTTATTTCCTAGGAAATAAAATTATAGCCGGTTATAAATTTATTTCCTATCTATCTATAGCTGTACCAGTATCTAGCAAAGGTTGGAGATGAAATCATATTCTATGGGTAATAAATTTATTTCTAGGAAATAAAATTATAGCTGGTTATAAATTTATTTCCTATCTACCTATACCTGTATATAGCATTGGTTGGAAATGAAATGATATCCCATGGGTAATAAATTTATTTCTAGGAAATAAAATTATAGCCGGTTATAAATTTATTTCCTATCTATCTATAGCTGTACCAGTATCTAGCAAAGGTTGGAGATGAAATCATATTCTATGGGTAATAAATTTATTTCCTAGGAAATAAAATTATAGCCGGTTATAAATTTATTTCCTATCTATCTATAGCTGTACCAGTATCTAGCAATGATTGGAAATGAAATCATATTCCATGGGTAATAAATTTATTTCCTAGGAAATAAAATTATAGCCGGTTATAAATTTATTTCCTGGTCTACTGTCTATCTATACCTGTGTATAGCATTGGTTGGAAATGAAATAATATTCTATGGGTAATAAATTTATTTCCTAGGAAATAAAATTATAGCCGGTTATAAATTTATTTCCTATCTATCTATACCTGTATATAGCATTGGTTGGAAATGAAATCATATTCCATGAGTAATAAATTTATTTCCTAGGAAATAAAATTATAGCCGGTTATAAATTTATTTCCTATCTATCTATGCCTGTATATAGCATTGGTTGGAAATGAAATGATATCCCATGGGTAATAAATTTATTTCCTAGGAAATAAAATTATAGCCGGTTATAAATTTATTTCCTAGTCTACTGTCTATCTATACCTTTGTATAGCATTGGTTGGAAATGAAATAATATTCTATGGGTAATAAATTTATTTCCTAGGAAATAAAATTATAGCCGGTTATAAATTTATTTCCTATCTATCTATGCCTGTATATAGCATTGGTTGGAAATGAAATGATATCCCATGGGTAATAAATTTATTTCCTAGGAAATAAAATTATAGCCGGTTATAAATTTATTTCCTATCTACCTATACCTGCATCATGTAGCATTGGTTGGAAAGAAAATCATACCCTAGCCATATACACATATAAGCAGGGCCGTTTGAAGGTCTTCGTAGGCCCTTGGCACTCTCATAATCGTAGGCTCTCCTCAACTTGAAACCTCCAAGTTGCCAACTACGAATCAACTGTGGATTAAACTTTAAAGTTAAACACTTTAGCATTATTTTATGACTTCATGTTTAATAATGATTTTGGAATGCACCCTCCTCAGTTTTCGATGTCAAAATTCAAATCTAGTTCAACTTCCTTCTGTCAACCGATGAAACAGTTTATAAAGCCAAGGCACTAATTATGGTGTATCTATCAGATCTGGAAGAGGCAATTACTGACGAGTTTCTTCTATTTTCACAAATATTTGGCAAGATTAAAAGAGTGGCTGAAATGCTTGGCCTAGGGCTCAAATAAAGAATAGGATGGTGATACGTTTTCCAAATGTAAATATTGCTTTCCGAGTCTACCTTTCAAATTTTTGGAACAAGTTCTAAAGGTGAACGTTCTTTTTCCAAGCTGAAACTTATAAAAACTTATCTTCGGTCAACGATAGGACAAACATGACTATCTTCCCTGGCACTACTTTCATTCGAAAAAGACGATGCGGGAAATGACATTTGAGGACATCATAAGTGACTTTGCTTGCTTATGAAAAGACCCAAAAAGTTTACATATCGTAACACTGCTCAAGTGCTCATATTAATAGATGTTATACTGCTTGTGACTGCTAGAGTTAAACGTTATTAAATTTGTATCTGCAAGACTGCAATTCCTGCCATAGCCTATTTTTTACTCCCTTCATGTTCTCCATATACATCTGACTTTCGTAGGCCCCTGAAAAGGTCGTAGGCCCTGGGCACAGTGCCCACTGTGCCCAGTAGATAAAACGGCCCTGCATATAAGCTTATAGCCTTCTGTTGTGGTTAGGTTTTTGAGTAAGATATAGTAGACTAATGGCTCGTCTATAAATTACGTCACGCGGTTAGGGGAGGGGTCCGGCCATTTGTGACGAAGTGTGAGGACGGTGGTTCCGTAAATGTGACGTCCCGCAAAAATTTTTTCGGTGATTACCTTTGACATTTTTTCTTGTCAGGGATTTTGGAGAGTAAAAATACAATTATGACCTTTTTTTGCTTGTCATGGTTTTCGAGAGGAAAAAATACAAGGATGGCCATTTTTGCTTGTCAAGACTTTTCGAAAGACGAAAATCTGGGGGAGGTCGGCCCGTGTGACGTCATATTTTAGGGGTCCGACGTTTTGTGACGTCGCGTTACGTAGGGTAGTGCCAAAAATCGCGTGACGTAATTTATGGACGACCCAAAGATGAATTCAGGCTTAGTCGGAGTTTATGGTAGTTGCTAGTATTGTTCATTAGGAACTGGAATTATGTAGCACCAGCATTACTTGAATATTGTGTTTAAAGTACTTTTGTGGTTTTCTTCCCTTCGCCTCTTCTTCTTCACTTCCTCCCAATCAATGCTTCATATGAAATCGTATAGTTATTATTATAAGATAGCCATTATCAGCATTATTGCTTGCTAAGTCTAATCGTATCTGCATATAATCAGCGGCTTATCAATCGCAAAAGAATCGCATTTTCGGGTAAACTCACTACGGGTGGTCTTGAATATGTTTAACAGTTTAAGTCGATATTGATCATCTACAACAGACCGCTTACACTTATTTTCAAATGCGGATGCTACTAAAAATTGAATCATGCATTTCACTTCAAATATGCCAATGATTTGCCATTGTTCTAGCACAGCTGATCTTTATTTAATGATCGTTGTTCTGATAATAATTGTTTCGACAAATGTCATGTTTTTCTCTGGCGCTTCGTCATAAATCGTCTTTTTAATGTCGACTTATACACAGAGGATAAACTGATAGGCCTATTCAGATTTCTAATCCGGAAACGCAATTTATCGTCTGTTGGTAGTATCTTCTCGTCACTTTAATGAAGGCCATCTCTTGTTGCTAAGGATAGCATTCACTATATATTACTCTACTGAAGCATTTTTTCAACTATGCTTTCTCGTGGAAAATTTAAATCCGTTTTTCAGTTAATACCATCAAGATAACGCCAAAATGCCAAGTGCCAAGGAACTAGATAGGTAGGAAATAAATTTATTACCCATAGGATATCATTTCATTTCCAACCAATGCTAGATACCAGTTTACTGTAGTAGATAGATAAGACATAAATTTTTAACCGGCTATAATATTATTTCCTAAGAAATAAATTTATTACCTATAGAATATAATTTCATTTTCAACCATTGCTAGATACAGGTATAGATAGATAGGAAATAATTTTATAACCGGCTATAATTTTATTTCCCAACAAGAAGCAGGCTATGTAGTTATGTGTAGATAGGTAGGAAATAATTTTATAACCGGCTATAATTTTATTTCCCAACAAGAAGCAGGCTATGTAGTTATGTGTAGATAGGTAGGAAATAATTTTATAACCGGCTATAATTTTATTTCCCAACAAGAAGCAGGCTATGTAGTTATGTGTAGATAGGTAGGAAATAATTTTATAACCGGCTATAATTTTATTTCCCCATCAACATCACGGAAAGCATTTACGTGTAGATAGGTAGGAAATAATGTTATAACCGGCTATAATTTTATTTCCCAACAAGAAGCAGGCTATGTAGTTATGTGTAGATAGGTAGGAAATAATTTTATAACCGGCTATAATTTTATTTCCCAACAAGAAGCAGGCTATGTAGTTATGTGTAGATAGGTAGGAAATAATTTTATAACCGGCTATAATTTTATTTCCCAACAAGAAGCAGGCTATGTACTTATGTGTAGATAGGTAGGAAATAATTTTATAACCGGCTATAATTTTATTTCCCAACAAGAAGCAGGTTATGTAGTTATGTGTAGATAGGTAGGAAATAATTTTATAACCGGCTATAATTTTATTTCCCAACAAGAAGCAGGCTATGTAGTTATGTGTAGATAGGTAGGAAATAATTTTATAACCGGCTATAATTTTATTTCCCCATCAACAGCACGCAAAGTATTTACGTGAAGATAGGTAGGAAATAATTTTATAACCGGCTATAATTTTATTTCCCAACAAGAAGCAGGCTATGTAGTTATGTGAAGATAGGTAGGATATAATTTTATAACCGGCTATAATTTTATTTCCCAACAAGAAGCAGGCTATGTACTTATGTGTAGATAGGTAGGAAATAATTTTATAACCGGCTATAATTTTATTTCCCTACCAGCACCAGCACCACCAGCAGTAGGCTATATACACGTAGTTATAGGTAGGAAATAAAGTTATTACCTGCTGCCAACTGTATGCATTAAAGTGATTTTAGATGTTATGTTGATAGGCGGAAATAAATTTATACGGAAATAAATTTATACGTAAGCCGCATAATTTTATTTCCCTAGCAACCGCAAGCTCCGCCCAGGAAATAATTTTATGGCGGAAATAAATTTATACGACACCGGCGGCTAGGACCTTTGTAACGTTAAACAATGCCAAGCGCTCGAAGACGATGGCTTTGCGTTGAGAAACGATAATGGGAAGTAAGAGCTGTTTCGAAAAAAGCAACAGTGAGTCGGACTACTGAACAAAAGAAATGCGTCTATTATAGCATGGCTGAATAGAGAACAAAAATAGAAAATCGACCACCAGTATGGGTTCAACCGCTATTGTACTGACATGTAGACCTACGAATCTACGATACAATCTTACGATACTTATTATAAATTTAATTGTATCGTCCGTTTCATAGGTGTTCATCGGGGACGCCGGGGACTATTTCTGCTAAACCGCTATAATAATAATAATAATAATAATAATAATAATAATAATAATAAATAATAATAATAATAATAATAATAATAATAATAATAACAACAATAGTTAAGTCTTTTTCTCTTTAGTATTTGAACATGTTGTTGTATGTATGTGTTGATTTGCTGATTTATGTAATCAATAAATGAGATGATATAATAATAATAATAATAATAATAATAATAATAATAATAATAATTTTGCAAAGTCCAACATTTATGTGGCATATATCACGCAGAAATGAATCCTTTTGATACCTTTAATACCCCGTCGAAGCGCCCTTGTCTTCGTATACGCTATGCTTAAAAGGCGCTATATAAATAGACCAGTATACACAGGCCTACATATAGTACATTAATGCTTTCCACTTACCGAGATCCACTTGACACCTTCGAAGACTTCGACCATGTGGAGGACTGACCTGGCAGTTAGTTAGTCCACTGCTAACGTCGGAGCGAAAGTAGAGGTCGTACGTTAATTAATTAATTAATTAATTAATTAATTAATTAATTAATAGTAGCAGCACATAGTCAGACGCTGCAGTTTAGTTCACGCCGACTGTGCGCCACACATTACAAGCGACTGATGTAAATCCAAACTCGTTCGAAACGCTCTAGACCGCAGTTCCCAAAAGCCCACCAGGCAATAATACGCTGCCGTGTAGAAGCGGTAGCGGTATTCAACCATTAAAATTTCTATCTAATTAGTGAATCCGACGTAATACAGGATTTTCTCGCGCAGATTGAAGCGGTCGATCCTAACGCTTCTGCACCGTCTCGTCCGTCTGCTTCGAGGTCGAAGGGAGGAAGGAGGGGGTGAGGGGGGAGGAGGGGAGGCGGAGCAGACGACCGATAAATCAGTCGTCATCAGTTTTAGGCCGATGCGCGATCCTGCGGTGAAGGAGGCAGATTCGATCGTACGAACGTGAAGTGGGATTCGGTCGAGATGTTTTCATTGAAGTCTTGATCTTTGATTTTTCGCCAGTGCGCCAGAAGTGCTGTCTGGCACTTTCTCGAAGAAGACGAAGCCCTTTGAACCGAACGGACCTCGGCTTGACATCATAATGTAAACTTATCACTGTCGAGTCCTCTCGAGTAGGGTATCTTCTTCTTCTTCTTCTTCTTCTTCTTCTTCTTCTTCTTCTTCTTCTTCTTCTTCTTCTTCTTCTTCTTCTTCTTCTTCTTTTCTCTTCTTCTTCTTCTTCTCTCTATTCGGCCGGTTCCACTAGAAGTCAAAAGAAAACGCGCTTTATGGCAGCAGCGGCGACGGCGGCTTGGCTTTTTCTGTGAGAAGGCAGCAGACCTCGGTGCGGCCTGCACGCAATAATCCGGGACTTGGTGATGATCAAGTATATAATTATCGGCCCGACACCGCTTTTTCTGCGGCTGCTGGGCGTGAGTCAAACACGGACGCCCTCGACGCCTTTTACGTGTTTGCAGTTAAGACTCCGTCCGCCGTCTCCGTCTCTTTGAGTCGCGGCGCTTCTGCTGTGGCTTAATTGGAGAGGTTCTCATGTCGTGAAGAGGCCCGATGAGTTTGCCGGGCTTCGGCGCCTGACGCCGGGCGGAATTAATCGATCAGAGGCGAGGGAGAGGCGAGCATCTGCCCCCTCTCCCTCTCCTCTCTCTCTCTCTCTCTCTCTCTCTAGCTCTCTCTCTCCATCTGGAATCGGTTCTCTTATTAGTCCGCATCACAGAACGAGCGAGGAGTTTTCCGTAATTCCGTAATAATAGTAACCGTCGTGAGGTTGGTGAGTGCTTTGATCTGGTTCTCACAACGTCGAGGCTGTTTTTGCACTGTTTCTGAATGTAGGCAAACTCGACTTGTCGGGGGTACTGCTGAGGGTATTTAACCCCTTTACGCTAACAGAGCTTTATAGCTTTACTACGAGTTCCACTTTTCCTATCGTAATCCCTTTTGTTCTAATGGAACGTTCGGGCGTTTAGGCTTCCTATTAACCACTGCGATAAGGAAACTGAGTCATATATACCGCCGCAGAGTCTAACAGAATTTTTCATAGGTAAAGACTGTCTGTTATTTCAGGGACAGCTTTCTGCATGCATGATCCAGGCTAAGAGGTCTGAAACAGTGGTTCTCAAACTGGGGTCCTCTATCCCATAGGGGACCGCCAAGCGGTTTCAAGGGGACCGTATAAATGGATTACTTTCTCAAGATACATCACCAACACAAAATACACTGATGGCTCTAAGAGTGCTGATTCCATTTGAATTTAAATTTGATGACTGAGATTTGCAATTTTCTGATTAAATAATATAATTGAAATACAAAACAAGTACCCTATGTGTTAATTACAGTTAATTTAAAATTCAACTTTTATAAGGTCCGTGAGTCATCACCAAAAATTTCGAAGGGACCACCACACAAGAAATCCTAAAAAGTTTGAGAATCGCTGGTATAAAAGAGCGATAAGTTCACGATACATTTAAAGAGTCAAAGGTCTGAGTTGTTAATGGTACAATCGCTATATTAGTCGCTGTAAAACTATCACCTAGCCGGCGCCCCCCCCCCGAAAATTTTACGGCGCGCCCACCAGCCAGCCGGAATTGACCAGTGGCAGTCGGAAAAACGGTCAACGACATGACTGAGAGATCAATTGTGCGACCATTTGTAAGTCTCACATACTGTGTCTGGAAAGTTGGATCAGTGGGTAAAAAAATTGCTCCTAAAACTGGAAGACGGATTTGTGTGCTTAGTAAGCACGAATTTTTACTCTCTACGTTCAGTGGCGGCTCCACATGGGGGGGGGGTCGGAGGGCCCGTGTCCCCTTATTGAATGCCTGGACCCCTTTTGGGACCCAATATTTACTTCTGTACTGCATATCTAGCAATACATATTTGGTCCCCGTGCTTAGAAGTTTTCACCCCGATGGCCACCCCACTTGCCAAATCCTGGATCCGCCACTGTCTACGCATGGTTTCTGGCAAAGAAGCATCTTTAAAAATTTTGTATGCGCTTGAAAAATTATTCATTGCCTTTAGATGAGTTGCGTTCCGAGTCCGAATTTTTTTATAAAGATGACTAACGCGACAGAGACTATTTCCACACTACAAAGGCAGCTAATGCCTAATGACGATCAGATTTTCTCTTTCACTCCTTCGCCTTACAGAACTCGAAACGTCGCGAAAATCCTTCTCTCTCCTATAGAATAATCGCTTTGATCTCTGGGGCTGATTGCAGTTCCAGTTTTAAACTTGACAATTTCACATAGACTCAACATGTGGCGACCGAGGATTGACAAAATTAAGATCAGCTGCAATTTGAGATATTGTGAAGAGCAGTGTTGGAGTTGTGAATTTGAGCTGGGGGGATGAGGACTGAAATTCAATGAATGACAGAAGCTGCCCCCTGGCAACTCCAACACTGGTGAAGAGTGTCTGTAAAGCTCTGAAAATGGGCGATCGGCTCCTGCTTTGAACATTCAATATATGAAAGTATTCGGAGATGTCCATGGGTTGGATTGGATTGGGTTGGGTCAGACTTTTTCATATTAATGGTGGGTTGGGTTGGGTCAGAAAATAAGCAGACCCGTAGGAAGTGGGGTTACAGCCGCATCCCTGAAAAAATAGGGGGCGCGCTGCACCCCCTGGAAGACGAGGTTGTTTTTTGGCTGTGTTGGAGGCTCGGAGCGTAATGTTGCAAACTAAACGAGATTTCGGTTGATTTAAGTGGTTTAGTATAATCTCTTCTGAGTCAGACCGCTGTACTTTAACTATGGCTGCCTACAGAGCATTGCAACTCTCTGTGGATCCATGATTTTCTTGTTTTTTAAGGAAATTCTTGCATCCCTTTGCCAAACGCCACCTTCATCAGCATCCATTAGCGACCCTAATTCGTAAGCACTTCTTTACCGCTTTAAATTGGCAGACAAAAATCTTATCGAGCTAGGATAGTCCTACGAATAGGCCTACTCGACCCGAAGTTGAACTGTGCCTGCAACTCCCTTACCGTTAGTATTAGTCGAAGTTTTGTACCGAACGTTTGCAAAAATTAAGCGTCTCAAAAAATTGGATATCTGATGACCTTGAACACTTTCACAGTTGTGCCTTTACTGTGATTCGCTCAACCGTATTCGAGTTGGACGAATGCACACTGCACAGCCATCCTTGATCGCGGTAAAACCCAGCTGTAACATTTATCAACAAAGTTTTATTGGCAGGATTAAATTATAAATAAGCGTAAAGTTGCCATGGACTCATCTAAAACAGAGTTTGTCAACCTAGGATTATATGCCCGTGTGGTATGGCGCGAAAAATTTATATAGGGCGTGATTTAATAATGGACTTACAAGAGAAGAATTAGTTACGTGATTTTATTACGAATGGCTCGAACTCTAATTGACAGAAACAAGTTATTGATGCACTGACTATACATCAAACTAAGCAATAATTTTTCATCATAGTTGCTAGTAACCCTTGCTGACATAATAAGAAACCTTAAATAACCCGTTTTTCCAGAAAGATAAGTAAACTTAGATAACCTTTGAAACCCTTAAGAGTTTCTACGAAAACCGGGATTAAAAGGTTCATTCAACTGTTCGTAACGTTGTCTTGTAATGACTATTTGTTACAGTAACGCTGGATGAGCTAATTTACTCAGCTCACGAGTTATTAAGCTGTTTACCTCAAGAGAAATGTGACGTCATAATCATAATAGAATATCAAAATTACTGTAGTCAATAAGTAACAAAAACGAGGCAGTTTATGTTGAAAAGTAAAAGCAATTTAGAAATTCAGTTTACGTTTGAAAATTGAAAAGGTAAATAACCTTCACAAAATAAATATGTTTTTCATTCATTCAGGCCTATTTCAAGTTAGGAGTTAGTAAGCAGATAAAAAACGCCAAACTTCATGTATAGGTACATATTTATGCATGTTTGCCCAATAAAGTCCAATATGCATATATACGGCGTACTGAGTTTAACTATGCTATTTAAGTAGTCATTAGGTTTACTCTGTTATGCGTTACTATCATAGTGACAACCAGTGGGGTATGGACAGGGGGGAGAAGGTTGAGAAACACTGATCTAAAATATTAGGCCTATACTAAAAGTTATTATGAAAATATTTTACTATATTATAATTATTACCATAATTTTTGTTCATCCGTAAAATACGTGTGTTGTAGGCCTATATAATTATTTATTTCACATTTACTCTTAACAACCCTGCGAATCTAATCGACGCGATAGCTGGATGTTCTTTTGAGTGATTACTGAGAGGAGGCACTATTAGTAGTGTTACATTACGTTACATTATTCTATTACAAATGGAATGACAGGATCGAGAGTTCGCCTTTTGTGTTTTCATTCTGTGTCGACGTGACGTCACAGACGAAGTCCGAACGAAGACGAGCGTCACAGACGGTTTCCATGACAGCGATCTGTATTATATCTACAAACGTCGAATAAAACCCGTCTAAAGGTATAAATGCGATTGATTTGTATCGGTTTCCATGACAACAACAATCGCGGATCTAGTCGAATCGCGAATCGATCTATTAGAAATCAGTCCTTTAAAAGGCGGACTTTCTCTTGCGAATCTCGGGTACCCTATTCGGATGGGCACAAGGATGAGCGTCTGGATTGGAATAATGCTGGTCCTAGAAGCTTCCTGGAACGGAGGCGACCTGCTAGCGGGTGAAAGGCAGCCTAGTAGGCCTATGATGGTCCTATCGTTGTTCGTCGCCGTCAACAAACGAGCAGCAGTGCAGTTTGTCTGAGCGCGTGACCCGATAGACAGCCATTGCTGCCGGACATCTGTCTAGATTTGTGTGTCGCTGAAATGCCAGGAAGCTCTATGAATGGCTCGCATATTCCATTCCTACCTTCACCCTTTCGCCTTTCCGAATCCCAAACTAATATACCGGTAAGCCTTCTTTTCATTAAAAGCCCCGGTACTTGTCGGTTAATTCACCGCCTAACCATAACCAAACCCCAGAACCTAGCCCCAGACCCTAGCCCCAGACCCTAGCCCCAGACCCTAGCCCCAGACCCTAGCCCCAGACCCTAACCCAAACCCAAGCCCTAAACCTAACCATATTGGCGGTGAATTAACCGACAAGAACCAAATCCCCATAAATTTAATTTTATATTAGACGTCCTTTCCAACTGATAGAATTCTGTGCAATTTCTGCACCATAGCCTATAAGGGGCTGTCCATTAGCTATGTCAACAATTTTTGGGAATTGAAAATTAAACTTTTGACCCTTCCCCTAAAGATCAGTGACGGGTCCTCCTAAAAGTTTAGAAGTGATGACCTTTCCCCTTTTTTGCTCATGAAATGTCAAAATGATTACCTTTTTGCTTGTCAGGCTTTTCTTCGTTGTAATAAATAAATAGTATTCCATAAAATTTCCTGTTTTTTGATTATTTGTAAAACGCGAAATTATTGACGTCAACTTCTCTTGCCCCTCTTCTCTGTCGACAACTGTCAACCTTTTTCAAGCCGCTATTTTGTTGACATAATTAATTGACAACTCCTAATATAAGTTTAATAATCAACAACAACAACAATCATAATAATAATTAATAATCAAGAACTGATTAGATGGCATATCGCACAAGTACCGCTAGGACACCTAACAACTACTGTACATTGAAAATACAGCCTATCTGAAAAGATCAATGTTCTGGATAACTACGAACAAACAGTGCGGTTTTCTGTTCTCGTTTTAAAACTTCCAGCGTCTTTAGGCCTACCATAGTTGCTGACAGGGTTTAATCTAGGCCGTTTCCGGGGAGGGAAGAATCCCCTTTCCCCGAAAATTTCAAATTTCCCGAAAATGTTGGTATACTACATCAACTAACAGTAACCCCTAACTGATTTTCCCCCGGTCTTGTCAGTTCTCCCTCCGGAGTCCAGAGTCTAGATTAAACACTGGTTGCTGTCTTGCTGATGGAGGGAAACTAGACCGAACTGCAAATGCAAAGATGCAAACCAATTAGAAATGCAGGCTAGACCCTATATATCACAAAAAGGATGGAACTAACGATATTGAGTGTCACCACTAACGATTGTTCGCATTTTCAAAGATCCTCTGGGAAGAAAGAACATCACTGAGATAAACTGTCATTGACAATCTGGAAAACCTCGATCCAAAGATCTGGTTTCTATGCGGAGCATTAGGTCTACTCAGAGTTTAAGGTATCGAATGCACTTGCCTTTCATTAGATCAGTGGTTCTCAACCTGTGGTCTACGAGAGGGGTCTAGTGGTCCGCGGCGAAGTCTGAAAAAACGTAAATAAAAATTAGACATAATAATATATATTTTCCACGTGAAAAATCTGAAAAGTGCGACGAGCAAAACAAGGTCACCAGCATAAAACGGTTATCGGCACATTTTGTGTGTATTTTGCGCATTTTCAACGTGAAAAAGCATGACAAACAAAAAAGAATAAAAGGTCATCACCGCTTTTAGGAGCAGATGATTGCTCAATTTATCACGTGGTCCGCGAGAAATTTTTGAACTTCAAAAGTGGTCCGCGAGGCAAAGAGGGCTGGGAACCATTGCATTAGGTGATCGGGACTGCAGCCAGAGAAAAATAGGAAAATGCAAAAGATCAGAAGAACGGATGTTGCTTCTAGTGTTTTATCCAGACCCCAGGCATTGGGGGATTGACTTTGGCTGGAGGGGAAGAGACACAATTCAATGCAAAAAATTGCGTCACTGCTGAATTTTGGGGCAAATTGGGGGAGGGTGAATTTTGAGGTTTTTTTGTGGGGGAGGGAATCTCTCCTAACAGGCCTGGATAAAACACTGGCTGCTTCCTTCCACTGATTCCAGTTTCCAGTTCTTGTCGTCAGAGTCGCGTCGAATCATCGAAGCCGCGATTTAGATCACCTAAAAGCAAGAACGTTTAATTAAATCTTATAGCACAATCTGCATTACTTTTGTCTTCGCAGGAATCGAATCCAACTGCGCCTTAAACCTCAAACTCACTCGAGTTTAAAGTACCTCTGCCATCTTGATCCGTTTACGATAGACGGGGCGACGTACAGTAGAATATGAGCGAATGCAATTTCAATCAAATCGATGCCTCGCCTGCCTTATAATACTGCGCATGCTGCAAAACCGAAAGTGAAAGTGCGAAGCCACATTGATATTGTGGCACGTAGACGCAAATATCGCAACCAGGTCTATACGTGAAATTGCGCGGTTGTTTTGCTTCGCGATAACCAACCATGCATGTGGTTTCAGGTAAATTCTATTGAATTCAGAACAGAAAATTTTCATTGTTCTGAACATGTGCGTTGGAGCTTTTATCCTAGTGCTTAGGAGGAGCGCATATTGAAAATATAGGCCTACTGCTGCGTAATATATGTATTTATATACCTGTATACATATTTCGCAGCAGTATATACATATATTTTCACTCCCTCTCTCTTTCTCTATATTTATCGTTAACCAGCTGTTTGAGAGTAATTTTTGTAAAATTATTTGCTGCCCCACTCAACCTACAAACAAACTTGTCAACCAAGACTCAACTCGACTAAAGATATGGCTCTTTCAAAGCGTATAGATATACCGAGGGCATGCATATATATATATATACATATATATAATATATATATATACTTATGTGTGCGTGTATTTATAGTACGTCAAATAGTTTCATTTTGAGTTAGACCTGTTGATGAAGAATAAGAATGAATAAAGTGCTTGTCCAGAAGGTTGTCTTTTGCTTGGTCTTGAACGTGATCGGCCTCGCATTTTGAAAGCTAATTTCGTTGTCTTAGAAGCGGTTTCTCTTGTTTTATTGCTTGCAAAATCTTGAATCATCGCTCATTCTTGTGCCGCCAGGGGCGGACCATCCACTCTAGGTACACCATTGCACGCCACACGCGTATTTCGACATATTTCTGCGATTGCGTTGCGTTTATTTGAGACCGATTTCAATCGTGTACACGAACTGTGACGGACATTTTAGATGAAAGATCGCCGTGAGTCCTTGCGCTGATAAGAAGCTATCGATAATCACTTAGACGACTTTCAAAGTCCAATTGATTTTCCTGCAGATGAAGCTTTTCAGGAAAGTCAATCGCCGGTTGCTACTGTTTACAAAATACCCCCTCCAACAAGGCAAAGAACAATTTGAGCAACAATTTAAACACTTATAACAACTGGCTCAATATTCAAATACTGCGTAGGGACCTATTTCCAACTGGTTAGATAACCCGGTCACTGCGTGGTACGATTGAGCAGTCCCTACTGAACCACTTTAAACCTTGTTATATTATATTATTATTATTAAATATAATAACTGTCTCAGCGATCGTCTGACATGTAAAGCAGACGGACACTGTTTCAAAGGCGCGAAGCATGCAATCTATACTCTCTGTGAAGTGCTCTTGATTGCATCCAACTGATACTATTTCTCTATTAACCTCTACTTTTTAATATTAGAAACACTGCCTCCTTTAAGAACTGTTTTCTAACATGCATTTAATAAAGTAAAGTTATTGGTTGTTGTTGATCTATCGCGTAGTTCTAATTCTGAGTGACTGCAAGGCGATCATGAGCCATTATTTCCTTCTGTCTTCTGTGGCATAGATAATATAAATAGTTCCGTAGTTTCCTCTCTGTAGATAACATACACTGTCCGGATATTTTCTCCTTTGTCTTCTTCTATCCTTCTTTTCCCTCAATCATTCCTGCTGTAACAAAATTCTCTATTCCATCTTTCCTCATTACATGGCCACCATGATTTACTTGCTCTATTTATTATTATTATTATTATTATTATTATTATTATTATTATTATTATTATTATTATTATTATTATTATTATTATTATTATTATTATTATTATCTAATTACGGCTGCTGTTTGGGAAGGAGAAATATTCTTCATCAACCAGGTAAACTGGCAGACTGAAGCGTGTTCACTCAGGCGCGAGGTTTCTGACGGTCCCACAAAAATGGCCTAAAATGAAACCAATATTGGTCTAAACCAACGACTAGATCAGTCCTTAGGATCACAAGAAAACCTTTTTGCGGTTACTTATTAAAATACTACCGGGCATGCAAATTAAAAAGAATTAAGTTGACGTTTAGGGCTTGAAGCAAAAAGAATTATAGGTCCTAAAATCCAAATCTCAGTAACCAGAATTGGACTAAATGCTGAAAGCATGCAGACTTAATAAGCAAGAGTAAAGCTGTTTCGCGGGTCCAAATGTGATCAATAACCTATACTTGCATGACCCCATTGCCAAACGGCAATTTGTGATCATTTGCACAGAACTTTAGACCTGTTCTAACAGCGCTAATAGTCACCTGAAACGCCACTCAAATATTTCTGATAAGGATAACACGAGTGCATTACAACGACAGTTGTATAAAAAATGAGGTCATCTGTAAGTAAGTAAGTAGATGAATCGACGCTGTTTATAGGGCGCTACTCAAGGTCTTATCTCACTTGTGGCAATGCGCTCATCTAGTCAATCACGGCGCTGACTCGATTTGATGGTTACAATTACAGTGGTCGCATGGGTACGCTCGCCAGTTTGCGTTAAATTTGTGTTGAAACCTCGTCTTTGAGTATTTTTGTGTGAATTTTCTAATTCTGCTTTTATTCCTGGTTATTAACTCATGTAAATAATGCAAAATGATTATAATTATAGTAAATTGCATTTATTTTAATTCGGATCTTTTTAATGAGCAGCCAGCAGCCCAGGTCTCTTATTACTTAAATTAATTAGGCCTACCGCACCAGTGGTGGCTCCAGGATTTGGCAAGTGGGGGTCCGTTGGGGTGGCAACTTCTAATCATGGGAAGGCAACCATTTGTTGTTAGGTATGTAGTATTAAACAACAAAGGGGCACTGGGGGCCAGGCACTCAATAGGAGGGCACGGGCCCCAGGACCCTCCTGTGGAGCCGCCACTGTATCGCAAGCCAAAGCGCACACGCCCCAAGCGGCATCATTGTCTTCGCCCGCCAACGTGTGATCCATAAAAACTCTGAGCGTTCTACTGGCATAGTCACGTAGAGACGCCGTGTGCCTAGCTTACTCCTCCACTCCCGTTTTCGAGAAATTGAATGGTTGTGAGATATTCGCAAAACCGATGCAGGAATTTCATCTTGGAGGGATACGGATGATTGGATAGGCATAAGCTGAGTTACTGTCTGTGCAAATTGCTCCAGTTCTCACATAGGGCAGATACTACTGGACTACTTTTAACCCTCTTATTATTATTATTATTATTATTATTATTATTATTATTATTATTATTATTATTATTATTATTATTATTATTATTATTATTATTTTACGTTTTATCTCGAATATTTCTCAAAATGAGATCACGCAGAGGAGATCCAGACGCCCCCACCCACTCACCCAATCCTCAAAAGGCTCGCCTGCATCACCGGCGATTTTGCTGTATGCTCTCGAGTCCTGCCTACTCCGCTTGCAAATATCGTCCTTATAAACACGCGCTCGCGTATGCATAACCACTGCATTGACAGAACATTCGGCACACTTGGTTTTTTGGCGTCTTCTCGAAAAACCATAAAAATTATCGATCCAACCACCCGCTGAACGAAAAACAGCTTAAACGAATTTCTATCGTTCGCGCATAGGTCGACAACATTCACGTAGTCTCGTTCTGGTCTGATATGTATGCATTGTCGTTTCTATGTCGTCAAATTTTGAGCGTTTCCACTGTTAGGCCGGTGTCAGTGAATTGTGGGATTTATCCATGCATGGCGTGGCATGCCGTCTTTAGCACTGCGATTCAAAACGAAACTACTTTGGTTTCGTTTCTCGATGGTCGAATAAATGCCAGAAATAATTCTGCTACGTGGTCTTCAAATCGCAGGCGATTGGCAGGTGAAACCAGCGCAAAAGTACGCCATCCGAACGTTGTTGACGTTACTATAACAAACGGTGTTTTGAAGAGCTGCAGTGTTTAGAACTTTAGATCCGCGATTGATTTAATCGCGTTCGTTTTAAAGTCTATCTCGGCGATAAGAAGAGTAGCAACGGAATAAAATTCTGGGCGGAAATAAATAGCTGACGCAGTGGGACATCTATCTGCTGTGGGAGGAAAGGGGAATTTTGTGGGCACTATATTGACTTTTCCATTCGTTATATAGCGGGGAAAGGGGGAACTGGTAAACTTCAGTTCCCACCCCCACCCCCCACTGGTCTGACTCTCATATAACCACCCTGAAATGACGTAGGATTTGCGCTAAATTTCCTTCCGCAAGAGACAAGACCTGAGAAGCTACTGACCATAAGTGCGCCAGAGACAGAGAAATTTCGCAGAAGTTTTTGTGACATTAAAAAAACGTGGAGAGCAAGTAACGTATTCTTGTTCATTTCGCTGGAAAATGGCTCCCCGGCGTGGACCAAGAAGTCGATCAATAAAGATGAAGCTCGACAGTAAAAAATTAACCAAAACAGCGATGCAGACAGTTGGAGGAATTTTATTTTCTTCGACCACAGAAAAAGAATTTGACATCGAACGTCGTGACTCGAAATTCGGTGCAGGTAGAGGAAAGGTGTTGCTAAGAGATTGGTTGCTGCTTCAGGCGAACGAAAGTCGCATACCTGGCCTTGAATGGATACAGGTGGACGGGCAGAGGTATTTGAAGGTTCCGTGGGTACACGGATCAAAAGCTTCTTGGACCATAGATGACTGCAAAGTTTTCGAGAGCTGGGCCAAATATACAGGTAGATCTTTTCTGTTCTGGTCTATACCTGATGCGAAAAATCTGGAATATAATTTACTTTTATTATATGTGAGTCTTTTTGTTCCTCTATTTGTTAACAGCACTCGAGGCGCATTTACTTACTAACTTACTCTGTTCTCTCTATTGTTTTTAAATCGTTAAAGACGGCCAGCGTGGATTTATAAAGGGTCGTTCATGACTGACCAATTCGTTAGACTTTCTGGAGGAGGTTTATAGTAACCTAGATGTGGGCAAGACAGTAGACATATAATAGGCCTATATCTAGAGCTGACATAGGTGCCCCCCCAAACCCCAAACCCCCAATTCAAACCCTTAGTTGTTCTAATCTGTTCATTAGTAAACGTAATAAAAATATTTTAAAGTTACGTCAATTCGATTGCAAAAAGGCATAGTACACGTAACGGCGCATAGCTGCATGAATCACAAGTGAATGCTGCAAACTAATGTAGAGCGATTTTTCTTCTTGCTTTGGTAATTATAAGCCGGAAATAACTTCCGCTCTCTTTTGGTTCCGCCCCGAGGCACGATTCCCCCTCCTCCCCTATGCACGCCACTGCATAAACGAGAAGTTTCCGGTGATCACAGTGTCATGTGACGAATACCTTATCCTCTTAATTCTTTCGAGAGAGAGATTTTTACGAACTTTATTGCTACGTTCTAACGCATTTTCGTATAACCTGAATGCATGGTTTTTTCTAGGGGGTTTCGGTAAATTCTGGAGGTCTCCTGCCCAAAAAGTCTGTCAAGCAAAAAAGTCATCGCATAGCTGTGTGATTGGGGGGTGGGGGTGTTTAGGGTGTCGGTCTCAAATTGGGGAGAGAGAGAGAGTGTGTGTGTGTGTGTGTGTGTGGGGAGGGGGTTTAGGAGTGCAAAAATTTCCCTGCCTGAATGTGTTCGGTCGTTTGTCCTTCGGATCTCAGCTGCTGCCATTGGCGGTCAATAAATTGCGTGGTTATGAAGTGTGATGGTTGCCACGTTTTCCTTCTTCGTTGTTGTAGAATTAGCTCAAACCATTGAATCGGTTGTTGGCTTGAGTGTCTGCAAACCTATTACGCTATTTCTATCATTACTAAGCCAATAATAATAATAATAATAATAATAATAATAATAATAATAATAATAATAATAATAATAATAATAATAATAATAATAATAATAATAATAATAATAATAATAATAATAAACTAGTATTATAAACTAATATAATAATATAAACTAATAAACTCTTATAATAAAATAATAATCATCACCATCACCATCACCATCATCACCACCATCTTTTCATCGTCATCGTCGTCATCATCATCATCATCAGCAGCAGCAGGGCCAGCAGTGCCTGATCCCACATATGTTTCCCTAGTCATCACCACTACCACCACGACCAATGGTTATGAGTACCACCACCATCCTGCAGATGTCCGTTACCTATTACTCAATGTTGTCTACTGTCTGGTAGGTTTATCCGAGAGCTAACTAGAAACGAAGCCATACAATTAGAATTCTCATTATATGTACAGTACATGTTGGCGGTATTTCCGTGTTCAGGAAAGTTTTATTCGAGTCCAAGAGATTCGAAGAGGTGGAAGGCGAACTTCCGGTGCGCCATCAACTCCCTGCCAGATGTCATGGAAATGAAGTCGCTGGGATGTAGGGATGGAATCGGCGCTTTCAAGGTTTACCAGTTTCTTCCAGAGCACCCGAGGAAACGTCGAATTACACCCGAACGTAGGTGTCCTTTCCAGAGGCGTCACAACTGTAGAGTTGACGTCGCCCGGCGGGATAAAGCCATGGTGTCATCACTACCCCACCCCACCTCACCCCCACCCCCCAAAAATTACACCCTAAACCTTGAATCCTCCTGTACCAGCGTATACGTAAACCTGGAATTGCCTGGCCTATTTAATTTACAAACACCTAACGTGTTGGTGTCATCCCGTCGTGATGCTGCAATCGTTTAATTACCATCACCACCATCGCCCTCCGTTGCCCATTACTCAATATTAAGCTATTCCTAGACCAAAGCGCATTCTGTTCGAGTGAATTCTAACATTTGAATAGATTATATTCTGTATTTCCAGATGTCTGTTGACGAACGTTCTCGACTGTTTTAGTAAAACTGCGGACCAAGATGGCGTCAATCTATTCTTCTTCGCCGTCATCCTCGTCTACTTCAACCGCACTTCTTCAAATCCCACCAAAAACCGTGAGCGATGTACAGATGAGTATCTGCTCTAAAGAGCTCGATTATATAGCGCAGGTTGACCCGAAATCTGTTCATTTGCTAAGTAATCAATTGAAATATTGAGGCTCTTTCAGCAGGTTAAGCAGGTTCAGTCTTAGCAGGTTAAGTTTCTTGCATCAATATGTATACTGAACTTATTTTTCTTTATGATGTTGGTTTTGCAATAAATTAATGTGAATGTGAGGTTTTGACAACTAATTAATTACAGGATTGGTTTAGTCAAGAACTTAAGAGCGAATATAGGCCTAATACTAATAGCGAGATTTGGAGTGGTTCAGTATATAGGGTCTGTCCTGTGTGAGAACCACTACGTTTCGCTCATCCATTCATTCACATTATGGTCTTGCTGTGTCATCTCATTATCTGCCCCTTTGTCCTCAAGTATGTTTGTTCCGGTAACCTCTTTCTTCGTTGCCTTTGCATACACATGTACAAACAGCAAAGCTTTGCAGACTCGCAGTATAGAATGTCATAACTGCGTCGTTCAGTTGTTGTATAACTTCCACAGTCTGATAGCTACAGTATACTATAATCTAATTAATTATTGAACCACTCCAAATCTCGCTATTAGTAGGCCTATTAGGCTTATATTCGCTCTTAAGTTCTTGACTAAACCAATCCTGTAATTAATTAGTTGTCAAAACCTCACATTCACATTAATTTATTGCAAAACCAGCATCATAAAGAAAAATAAGTTCAGTATACATATTGATGCAAGAAACTTAACCTGCTAAGACTGAACCTGCTTAACCTGCTGAAAGAGCCTCAATATTTCAATTGATTACTTAGCAAATGAACAGATTTCGGGTCAACCTGCGCTATATAATCGAGCTCTGAATAAAATGGAGGAAAGGAAGAAGCATAAAAATAAGGATTCTGACAAATCGCAACAAACGTATTTACAACTAAAACATGAAATACAAAAAATGTGCAGAGACGCAAAAAACAAATTTATCAATGAGAAGTGCAAGGAAATAGAAAAGTTAGACAAAAGGCACAACCCTCTAGTATATAAAAAAATCAAGGAGCTGAACATGCAGAGAAACAACCCAAACCACGTTATCAGAGATAAGAATGGGAAATTACTGGTTAAAAAGGAGGACGTACTGATCAGATGGAAAGAATACGTTGAATCCTTGTACAATGACAATAGAGGAAAAATTCCAAAAATTAATCACTCAAAGGAAGAAACGATTATAACTGAAGAAGAAATAAGACAGATTATAAAGAAATTACCCAAAAAGAAAGCAACTGGAGAAGATGGAATTTGCGCAGAACTTATACAAAACTTGGGGCCGGTAGGATATGAAATAATCACAGAGCTAATAAACATAATATACAAAACAGGAGACATACTGGAGGATTTCTTAAAATGCATATTCGTCCCAATTCCAAAGATAAACAAAGCACAAGACTGCGACGACTACAGAATTATAAGCTTGATATCGCATGCATCTAAAATCTTACTACAAGTAATAAAGAACAGAATCACACCATTAGCAGAATCAATATTATCAGAAAATCAACTGGGCTTCAGAAAAGGTAAAGGAACCAGAGATGCCATCTTTCAATTAAGGATACTTTGCGAAAACGCCCAAAATGGGAAAGAAATTACACATATGCTTCATTGATTATAAAAAAGCATTCGACAGAATAAATCATCAAAAGCTATTGGAGACACTGAAGTGGGCAGGAATACCAGAACTGGAGCAAAATTTAATCTGTAACTTATACTGGAATGAATACGCCACCATAAGAATAAAAGAGGAGGAATCGAGAAGATACAAATAAAAAAGGAGTCAGACAAGGATGCATACTATCCCCCTTTACTATTTAACCTATATACAGAGCTATTAATAAAGGAAGCATTAGAACAAACTCCTGGAATGAAAATCAATGGAACAATCTATAACATACTCAGATATGCAGATGATACGGTAATCTTTGCAGAAAAAGAGGAAGACCTCCAACTCATAATTAACAAGCTAAACGACAAAAGCAAAGAATACGGGATGGAAATTAACAGAAAGAAAACAAAAACGATGATAGTAAGCAAACACAAAAATGAGAAACACAACATCTTAATTGATAACACTAAGTTGGAACAAGTAAAGGAATGCAAAAATTTGGGCAGTTTCATAACAGAAAATGGACGATGTACAAGAGACATAAACGCCAGAATTGCTATGGCCAAAGAAGCCTTTTGGAAACAAAAAGAATTACTAAGAAGAAACCTAGACAAAACACTAAAACTACGAATCCTGAGATGCTATGTATACTCGGTTATCACATTCTCCTGCGAATGCTGGACTCTAACAAAGCTGTTGAAAAATAAAATACAGGCCTTTGAAATGTGGTGCTTCAGAAGAATCTTGAAAATTAGCTGGCAAGAGAGAATAACAAATGAAGAGGTACTAAAGAAAATTGGAGAAAAGAGACAACTCCTGACAGAAATTATAAACAGGAAAACTCAGTATGCTGGACACATAATACATACATACATACATAGGTTAAATTTTCTGTGGCGCTTTGTGACACCAAAGCGCCGCTGCAGATTCAGTCAAACATAAATGTCTTAAGCTTTGATAGAAAAACAGTTCTGGATACTTGTGAGTCACGAAGAAATGACGGAAGAGAGTTCCACAAGTTCGGTCCGGCCATTCTAAACGACCGATCTCCCATCTTGGTGAAAGCCCGCTTAGAGACCAGCATACGTGTGTCATCAGACCTCAACCGTGAGCAGCGGTTCGTCATGCGGAGGAGGGTGCAGTCTTCGATTAGATATTTCGGGGCTTCTTGACGTAGGCACTTATCGACAATAGAGATGAGTTTGTAATTTATCCTCTTCTTTATCGGAAGCCAATGTAGATCGCGCAAGATTGGGGTGATATGTTGCTGTCGTCCGGTTCCAGTAAGTAGTCTAGCTGCCGAGTTCTGGACCATTTGGAGACGCTTTAGTTGTGCTTCAGTGGTTGAAACAATTAAGCAGACTGTTACCATAATCCAGTCTAGTGCTGATCCACGCATGAACCAACATTTCCGCCGTTTCCATTGACAATGAAGAAATCACTGTTTTTAAATTTCGTAGTTCATAGGAACATGTTGAAACAAGGTGAGAAACATGCGGGGTTCAAGCACAGAACAAGCAAAAGTCCTATTAGAGGGCAGATATGAGGGAAACAGGGCCAGAGGAAGACCTAGAAGAGACTGGCTGGACGACGTTAAGGAACACATACAGGAAAAGAACTACGAAAGACTAAAAAGGATTGCTGAAGACAGAACGAAGTGGAAACAACTCATGACCGTCAACCTTCAGATATGAAGATGACACATGATGATGATGATGAATTAATTATTATTATTAATTATTTAATAATTATTAATTATCATTAATAATTAATTAATTATTAATAATATATATATAATGACTGATTGTGAATCGCTCTTGCCTATGGCCTTAGTCATGTTATAGCGTTGATAAATTAGCTGATAATGATGATGATGATGATGATAATAATAATAATAATAATAATAATAATAATAATAATAATAATAATAATAATAATAATAATAATAATAATAATAATAAAACGCCCGTCGAAGGTATTGTCAATATGACGAGCAAATAAAAAGAACCATCACCAGCGTTCTATACGCTACTTTATTTCTCCAAAGTCGTGAAAAGTCTGATAAGCTAAAAAGGTCATCACCAATTTTTCAGCTTTTAAACTATTTGGGGCGAAAAATGTATACCTTGCCCCGGGCGCCAAGTGATCTAACTACGGCCCTACGTATACAGTGTCCATTTGAACTTGTATTTCCAATTAATTTTATGTTTGCTGAATAGTCAATAAATAATTAATTAAATTCGTACGGGCTTATTCTGCTTCTATTTGCTATACATACTACGAACTTTACGATTTCCACCGCCGCATCGTTTTAACTTAGATACGTTATGTATGCTTTCTTTTGTGAAGTCATTTGAGAAAAAAGATGAAGTCTTAACAGACGAAAGGCGATCGAATCTCAAACAAATTTACATCGACATCTCGTCCACCGAGGACGCTCCTCTTTTCCACTGCTTACCATCCTCTTCACCACCGCCGTCATTCACGGTCCTCCCACCCATCTCGTCTTCGTTGTCGTCGTCGTCATCATCATCATCAACATCATCATCATCATCGTGGTCGTCGTCGTCATCATCAGGGCAGTCGTCGTGTGAGTCACTCGATATGCATCGTGATGGTGAATTTTACGTAAATTAAGTCGAAAGTTCGAAATAATTTTGTGCTGTGGCTAATTTTTGGACAGATTGACAGATCAAGGCGCCGTTAACAGTCTTTGGGGGTCTTCTATTTCTGCGCCTATATATAGGTTTGTTACCTTTGCACGTGTTGCAAATGAACGTCGATGACGATAAAGATAGCGGCGACGACGATAACGATAGCGATCGTCCTTCACGTAAGAAAGAAATCGAGGTCGATAGCTCAGAAGCAGACGACGACGACGACGAAGATTCAGGTGACGAAAGCTACGGCGATAAACAAATGTTCTCAAACTTTCTTGACGCCGACGCAAGTGCCATCGGAACCTCTGTTCCAGGTATGACGGAGGTCAAAAACGAAGTTCAGACATCGATCACACATGATAGGAAAACTAGGACTCGGTAGACACGGAACGATGACGCTATCGAAGATTATAAAAATAGAGTAGTCGTACAAATGATATTCACAAATATTGTGCACATTTTGGCGTAGGCTACTATAGTCTTATCTGATTAGCGTAGACATTTAGTTAGAACATCTAAAGGCTATCCAACCTTGGCCTCGCAGACAAGCATACTGGTAATCTCTGCGGTCACCAAATGAATTCTTCTTATTATCTCTAACACTATTTAAGTCTCTAACGGCTATCCGTGAGGTTCTGAAGCACCATATACTCTATATACAGTATAAACTCTTCATTTATAAAAATAAATTTAAAAACTATTTACTTTCTAAGCAGACTTAAGCAATGTTAGGGTCCTGATAAAATCATAATAACTTGAATTTTTATTAAATTAGGCCTACATTTTGTTCTGATCTAAAGTTAATTATAAACCAACTTACTGAACTCCATTAAATATCAAAACTGAGTTATAAGATAAACATGCAGTTTAATTTCTGCTTATTACCAAATTCAGACTTTTGCACTTAACTTAAGTCACCATTTAATACATAAGTTGCCTAACTAGCGCGATATTCTTTTCCCTTCAGGCTAACTTTTTTCTACACCCACCCTCTACTGCAGCCAACCTATTAATAAAAGACCTATGATTTATATGCTCTTGTCATGTATTTACAACACTGATTTGACCGATCTATAAGTTGATATATCTTGAATATATGTTTAATTACATATTTCTATTAATTAATTCAGTATGAAATGTAACATGTGTGAACTATACTGTAGTATTGTAACTGGATCTATTATTTACTGTCAACGTTGAGTATGAAATCAAGGACTTGATTGATTGACAGCTATTCGTGAAGTCCCGAAGCACCATATATTCTATACATGACCTGATTTCAAGTGGATATAGAGGGCTTTCTAGTCTGTGTGAAAACCACTATAATTACTTTCAACATGTTAATAACTCAGCTCTCCTGCAGATAACTTTCGAGTCAATTTATTGCTTCCTGACTTTTATTACCTTTCGCCGAGAGCCTCGTCAAGTGTTTCGGTTCTAGGCCATCTTAATGTGGCGGCATCTTCGTCCATTCGAAGACTTATAGGGCGAATTAAAATTTCTCTGCTGAGATTGAATTGATCAAACAACTAAGAAGTCTGAAGTTAAGAACATAATTTTAACCGATCAAAAAATAAGAACTATCTTTATCTTACAAGTCTGTCTACTTGGCGTTGTGAGCAGAGCCCCGTAACTAGGGTTTTCGGCGCCCGGGGCAAGATTTCTGTTTTGCGCCCCTAAATTGTGGCGATGACTTTTTTAGTCGTCGCAACTTATCTTCTCCCTTTTCGGGGCGATGACCTTTTTTAATCGTCATAGCTATTTTTTATTCACATCAACCAAAAATGCGCCCCCCTCCGACGGTTCGGCGCCCGAGGCGCGGATTGCCCTACCCCGCCCCTAGTTACGGCTCTGGTTGTGAGATCGGTTTCCCTCTGAACATCAAGGATAAGCAACATCGAGCGCGGCTCATACTTGGTTGGGTGACCATTCCGGGAATGCGTCGTGATGCCGACGGCCAACCAAGCCGTTCGTCGCTTTGGCGTCGATAAATTGGTAGCAGCGTTAAGCTGCGAAGGCAAAACGCTGGTCTAGATAAAGCAACGGCAAACTACTCTAGTTTAATGACGTAAACCACATGCGTCGCTGCTCGCCTAGTAAACGGAGATCAGCGCCGGAAACCCTACGCTCGTTCGAGTACGGGACTGTCAGTAACTTTACCTTTACCTAACTTACAATTTCTAAATTTCACTAATCTAATCTACTTTACAATTCGTATCTTTATGACATTTGATTTACAGATTGTGGATCTGACCAGCTGAGGACAATGATTGAGATGTCCCATCTGACCAGCGCAGAAGAAATAGACGTAAGTCAAATAAGGCATTCTGTTCTAAGCAGTGGCGTAGCCAGTATTTCCGGAAGGGGAGGTTTGGTTTCAATCGTGACCAAACTTTGGAAAAAAATTATATTTCATTTTATAGGAGTTGACAAGCAAAAAAGGTCGTCACCTTCATATTCTTTCTATTTTCTATAGCACTTAGAAATTTTAGAATTTTTTTCAATCGGCAGCCAGCCAAGGGGGGTTTTGAGTGACTTTTGACCTCCAAATTCGAGTCCGAAAATGAAAAATGCATGGAAAAGCATGTAAAAATTTTTTCGTCGGAAGCCAAGGGGGGTTAACCTCCAACCTCCTTGGCTACGCCACTGGTTCTAAGTTTTAAGAGGTGGAAGATTGCAGAGTGGGTTACGTGCTGGAGCGTCAGGCTGACGGAGCGGGTTTAAGCCCCGTTAGCGCCCCTAGTAGCTTTCACGCAGACAGTAATGCCTCCTAAGCCACTTTAAATCACGCTAAGTTTGAAAGTTCTTAACGAACTACAAATGTTGGAAATGTATGTGACAATGGCTTGTCAGAGTCTCTATTTAAATACCTGGACTTCTAAAGAGACCAGACGATTGGAATATATCGCAATCTTTTAAGATAAACGCAGAACCGGTGGCGTATTTAGGGAGCATGCTCCTGACCCATAGCATATACCCCTTTGGTCATTGTCCTTTGGTCTTTGGACTCGATTTTTAAATGTAATATTTAGATGTAATGTAAGAGTACAAAGACACTGTTACACTTAAAGACTGTTAGACCGACGATTGAACTTAACTCAGTTGTAGTAAATTTACGGTCAGTACTTTACAGGTAGTGGTATTATTGATGAACTTAAACTGTATGTTATTGCAGAACATAGAATAAAAGTTATCTTTTGAACTTCTTAAATTTCAGCTTACCCATTTACGCCTTTCTAAATACGCCCATGCGCAGAACCCATGCAATAAAGAAAAATACTCAAGTAACCAAAATTGAATTGGGATTTGCGCAGAAGGTCGCGGGTTCGATTCCCGCAGGAGCCCTAAGGTCGACTCAGCCTTACTCGCTTGAAGGCGATGGTAAACTGAGGAGCAGCTTAAGCTGCGAGGTAAAACGTGTGTCTGGAGAAAGTAATGGCGACCTACTCCAGATTAATGGATTATACCATCTACGTCGCTGATTGCCTAGACCGAAGATAAGCGCCGGAACCCAACGCTCGGACTCTAGTACGGGACCTACGGGTACCTAGGTATTTTTGCTTGTAGGCTTTTCAATTCGAAAATTTCGATGTGAGCCCCTTGTATACGGTAAACCGGAACCCTGGCTACGCCACTGTCGTTTGATTTGGATTTATGTTGCGCTGTACAGATTCAGATTGTCGAACCAACAGCAATTGATTCGGCGCAGATTCCCACTTCTACGATAATTTCATCGGCATCATTAGTTAATATGCCTGTTCACAATCGATCGACAAGAAGTTTCACTGGAATGGAATCGCTCGAATTACCTGCGTCAGGTAAAAGTTTCCCGTTCTCCATCCATTGTCTTATGCGCTCACATTGGAACTTGGAAGAGGCCAGGTGCATGGAAGGATAGACACAGAGGCATTTCGCGGCGCCATAGATGTAAAAAGCGTTGGAAAATTAATTTTTAAAAACGTAAAAAACGTTTATTACATCTATGCTTCGCGCCGTGACGCTGCCGGATGACAGCATAGATTTATTATAATAAGATTTCTGCAGGGTAAACATTTCTTGACACACCATCCATGCAAAACTGGCCTCACTTTTTGATACCATAGACTCTGTCTTGTGATATTAAAGTCTATGGATGACAGCGCCTGTAGCATATTCCATATAAAGCATAAAATTAATATTCATCAAAACCTGACTGACTTGTATGAAGAGTTCAATTCTTGATTTTGAACTGGAGTTTCCATTAAGTTCTTCTCGCCGAGGCGGAAATCTTGCAACCATCTGCACATGAAAAACTGTACTATATTTCTGATAAATTAACAAATTAATCTCTAATCGACTGGATCGACTCCATTAATTAAAGCGCCGCTGGCCTCATATTCTTGTGTATAGGTCTAATAGTTTCAACGGTCAAAACATTATAGTTGATGCGATTTAACGCAGCCAGTCTACAGCTGAGGGATTGCAAGCAGTTGTCAATTACGCATTCATCATTCATCCGTGTATTCAACAGTTTTAATGTGATTTGCTGCGTCTGGATGGCGAAATTCATAGTAGCCCATATTGATCTAATTTCAGATTTATTTTATTATTTTTTGTATAGATTTTCGTGAGATATTAGAGGGAATTTCTCTGCCTGAACTGCTTCATCTGCATCAATTCAATGACAACGAATCGGAGGACTGCGAATGTCTTTTTGCGAACGATTACGTTTATACGAACATATAGGGACGATGAACCTGTGCTACCATAGTAATAGTAATAGTAATAGTAATAGTAATAGTAATAGTAATAGTAATAGTAATAGAGTAATAGTAGTAGTAATAATAATAATAATAATAATAATAATAATAATAATAATAATAATAATAATAATAATAATAATAATAATAATAATAATAATAATAATAATAATAATCAGTGGCAGTTCCACCGTGTTGATGACTGGGGATGCATCTCCCCACCGGGGTTCCGGATGACCTTTTTTCTTGTCAACCTATTTTCCGATGAGTTTTTTTAATTTAGTGAAAAATACTGCAAATTATCTTCTTTTTCTTGCTTGTAGGCCTTTTTTCTTGTCAACCTATTTTCCGGTGAGTTTTTTTAATTTAGTGAAAAATACTGAAAATGCCAAATTACCTTCTTTTTCTTGCTTGTCGGCTTTTTTGGCAAGGTTTCTTAACATCTAGTGAGAAAAAACACTACTAGCAATGACCTTTTTCTCTTTTTTCCTGTTTTTCTTCTTCACTTTGCAGCCCCCCCACCAACTTCCAATAATTTTTGTATCCCCCACCAAGAATTCATGGAACCGCCACTGATAATAATAATAATAATAATAATAATAATAATAATAATAATAATAATAATAATAATAATAATAATAATAATAATAATAATAATAATAATCATCATCATCATCATCGAAAACATTATTATCATTTTTTAATTATTATTGTTATAAATGACGTTATCGAAGCGACTTCTCCTGAACTGTTCGCTAGAAGACTCAAGACTCACTTATTTAATAGTTCGTATATGAGAGTTGTAAAGTGCTCCTGACTTTAACCTTCTGTCATGCTTATTGCACTATATAAGTTGTCAATTATAAATAAGTAAATAAATTGACATGAATTCAAGTGCTTTAGGAGGCGTTAGCGTGTATGAAACCACTATAATTACAACTGTTAAAATTGAATTAACCCAATCCGAGACTGTCTCTGATGAACATCTAGGTCTATACGAAAATAAAATACTGTAAAGTAACAAAGTAATCCCCTTCGAGTAATCTGTAGATAGCATGGTCCTTGGCAGTCTCTTCACTCCAGTCTGTATTGTGTGTTTGAAGCGTTAAAACGAAATAGGCCTGGGGGAGGGGGAACAGGAAAGAACAGTGGCAGCGAAAACAATGGAAAGTGGATTGGTCACATCTTAAGAGGAGACTCCGGATGACATCGACATCAGAAGGACAAAAGCAAATGGAAGACCGAGAGAGAGATGATACTACTGTACGTTGCACGAAGGAAACAGCACATCAATATAGTCACAAGGCAATGAAAGAAACAAAACAACGTTGATCGCAGGGATATTTTTACCACCACCACCACCACCCCTAACACGCCACAACACCCCACAATTTGAGACCGACACCCCAACACCCACCAATTTAAGATATGGGATGACCTTTTTTGACTTGTCAGACTTTTTGGCAGGGGACCACCAGAATTTACCGATACCTCCCCCCCAAATGCCAGGGCGTAGCCAGGAATTTGATTTGGGGGATAATGTGATTTGGAGGTATAAATCTTTAAAAAGCGTTGAAAATCTTAAAAATACATTAAAAACTTTAAGGTAGCCTGATTTTGGGGGTATATATACCGATATACCACCCCCCGTTGCTACATGCCCCTGAAATTGATAATCCTAGAAATAACCCTGGTTGATCGGCTGCTGAGCGGGGAAATCTGTTTAACTTTCAGACGACCTTCCCTTGAATACAAGTCATCGTCGGTATTTCAAAGCGCATGCGCGATGCATTCGCCTCGAAGTAAGAAGGCTCAAAGTAACTTACCACCGCAGCACACATCAACAGCTCTAGGTCCGTCCGTCGTTTATGCTTTATAAGACAGTTGAAGACGCTAATCGTACGCATCTTATGATGATCACAGCACTGCATCGTTGTTTGTCGGTGTTTAGTACTAAAGCGCGTCTTAACAGCGGTCCGCGCTTTAGGCCTAGACCGACTTTCTTCGGCTCTTTAGGGTAGTAGGCCGAAGAGAAAAATGTGCATTTTGATTATCAGTTTTATTAGTCAGAAATAGAATAACTGCTGATGTCTAGATGGACCAAAATTACAGATAATCCAGTCGTGTGGTTACGGCATGCGTCATCTACAGTCAATCCTCTGCACAGAATGTTGGTCGTAGCTTGGCACTTCTTCTTCTTCGAAAACGGAATGTTCCGGGAGGAAAGATTCGTCGAATCAAAAGTAAGCAACGTGAAGATGACGATTAGACGCATTTGGCATTTAAACTCATCGTCTAATTCGCTAGCAATAATTAGCTATCGTTGATCTTTCGTCTACAGTCTACACGTTCTAAAGAACAAGAGATAGAAACGTTTATGTTGGAACGGCAGCTACAACGAAAACGATGATGATGATGATGATGATGATGATGATGATGATGATGATGATGATGATGATGATGATGATGATGATGATGATGATGACGATGACGACGACAACGGCGTCATATGAGATACGACACGGATTGAAAGTAAATTGCTGCAAATTGCTGCGAGTAATTAACACTAGAGATGACGAATATAAGTTTAAACGAACGACATTGTAAATTATAATAACGTGGTCGCAAATCTTAGAACGCGTCTCATCAATAATTAATTAATTGCACATATGCAAGGTAACGTGGTTGTGCCGCCGCGTAGCGACTAAAGACGACCGCAAAGAGTCGGGTTGTCTCAATATTTTCTCCTAAAAGTGTTGACGACAGGGGCGTAGCCAGAATTTTGAATTGAGGATATACTGTGATTGGGCGGTATAGATCTTAAAAACTTTGAAAATCTTAAAAAACACATTAAAAATTTAAGGTAGTCTGATTTTGGGGTATATATATACCGACATACCCACCCCCGTCGCTACGCCCTTGATTGACGACTTTTAGTCCGCATCGCTCACCCAGCGCTCATCAATCGATCATTAAACTTCTATGGCGCCACTATCATCACGCTCACGGTATCAGCCGATGGCGCGTCAAATCCAGTCAGAATCATTAGAACCAAAATCGCTATGGGAAAGGTGAATGATCAGCCAGACAATGGTCAATCGGAGAATGAAAAGTTGAAAACAGACCAGGGACAAGATTAATCTGGTTCCTTCTCTCACACAATATAAGCTCTGCAGCCGTGTACTGTATAGGCAAAGATAGGCTAAGTGCCTAAGAATAATCAGCTACTATTGTGCTGCTTTCCAATGCGCTAGATAAATCCACGGAATTTTACTTACTTATTTACTCCGATGACGGTGAAGCAGAAATTGCAAAACTGCATTTCTGTTGATTTTTGACAAACCAAACAGAAGAAATCGAGCGAAATCTTTTTAAAGAATTCTCTTAATATCCTGTTCCCGGAGAGCTTTAACCCCTTAACTGGGTATTTAGCTGTAACTCAACGTAAAATGGACGGATATATCCGGGGTCCCCAGTTAATGGTCGCTGCTTCGTTTAATCGTAGCTTTTTGGAGTCTTTTTTGAGAACAGAAAATAAAAAAAATTAAATTTGAAATGATTTCGGGAATTTTGAAATGCTAACACTCAAGTGTGGCATAATTTTCTGGCAAGACGATGATGTCAATAAGGGAGCTGAGGAGAGGGGAGGAGAGAGGACTGAGTCGCCCGCTGGGCCTGTCACTTTTTGCAGCCTTTTAAAATCTTCCATTTGTTAGACGCCCCTCGCTCCCACTGCCACCCAGCGATTCCACCCACATTAATAAGTAAGTAAGCAAAACAATATGCAATTTCAGCAATTTCAGTTACTAAGAGAGAATCGAAATAATTCGGATCCGAGAGAGCATCTCACAACAGTATCTATTGCGCTGTTACGCACTAAATTACGCAGCAACTTAGAAATGCGCCTTAATGGACCAAACCTTTATACAATTATGAATCGCTAAATTGACAAACGGAGATTTCTTAATTAATGACAGAAGCCATTGACGTAGCCACGAGGGGACGGCCCCTACTTGGATAGGAACCGGTCGCGAGATTCTTCCAAAACCAGTGAGCAGTTGGGGGAGGCAGTGTTAGATAGAGGAGAACGAACAAGACAAGACTTCAAGAACAAGACTTCAAGGCGTTTGAAACGACGACCTCTCTTTTGCTTGTCAAGACTTTTGGGCCGCAAAATGTCGAAGTGGCCCCCTTACTCGCAGAGGTCGACTGAAAATGCAGGACCTGCATTTTCCACCCCTGAAACTTGGTCCGCCATTTTCCAGTCCCCTGCATTTTCCACCCCGGAAATTTCGTCCGTCGTTTTCTAGTCCGGTATTTTCCAGTTATTAGATATTTTTTGGTCCGTCATTTTCTTGTCCTGCATTTTCAGCGCTGCCATTCGCAGCACCAAGGCAACTGTAAAACAGTCGTCAGCAATTTTCCGCAAAACACAAGATAGCATATTTTAGATGGAGGCGAGCACAGAGACAACGCAGAGTGTCAAAATTAAAGAAATGAATTTGATTCAAAATACACGGCGATAAAATCTCTGTAAAATTCTGGACCTGTCCTATTGGATCATCGTCATAGTGATTAGTGATGATCGCGATAGACAGTTTATATTGTATATACTACTGTGGTACTTTTAAAAATTAATCTTATTTTGCAATAACGCAAGGAAAACGTATTCAGACCATTTTGCTCTGAAACTCCATTAATTAACTATAGGAATCTTTGCACATGAGGAGGTAAAACCTGGTGGTTAAGCGATTTTGTCATACTCATAGGATTTTTAAGGCGCGTAACAAAGGTATGTTCCTGGAAAATGTAAAAACGATATTTTTCAAGAAATTTCAATAGCCATTTCTCTCCTTTTGTCTGATTTTGCAAAATATGAATAATTTTGCAAAATATATTTGCCACATTTTTATTCGAATTGAATCAGAGCTTTTGTTTTGCCATTTATTCAAAACTCGGAAGATTCTTTTCGACTAACGTTCGCCAGATGGCCTAATGCATCTCTTTGATATTACATGCTATGATTAGGGTCGCGGCACGTTACAAAACCCCTGAAGTCGACCGCAGTCCATGATGTCTGGGAAACCCTGTAGCCTATATATAGCAATTATAAATATACAGTATAGCGATTGTTATGAAAGCGTCTACAACTCATGAAACTCGAATGATTATCAACCGCGCTTTTAAAAAGGTACGATACATACTACGTTCAAATTCTGCATGTAGCCCATGTAGGCCTATTACATAGGCTATACATGCAGAATTTGAACGCGCGTTCCAAAGATATAGTACTAGGACATAATTATAGCTTTGTAATTTTCGAATTAAACTCCACACGCGCGGGTACCATGGGACCTTAAAAATATAATCTAAGATTCGTCGTCAGACAATTCTGCGGAAATTTTATATACGAAGCAAACACGCGCGCACACACACACACACGCACCCTGTCTAACAGTACTCTAACTGTCTCCGTATATAGGCCTACCCACAGTATTTGCGACCATTTAGCGTCGAACGTTTTCTTCCTCCCGATCGTTTAGCAGAGTCGCAGATCGAATAGGATCAAGATGAAGATAACGAATGACGCCAGGTGGCCAAGATCAGACGATCCAAGACTAACCGCAGATTAGGCAAAGCGCTCCTTACGACAACATAAGACAAGATCCGATATACAGACCACGAAAAGCATTATCGGCAATTAAACTATACGCAGGCTACTTTTTATTATACACAACTCATATAGGTCTATATATGTACAATTGTACATATATATACACACATAGGCCTACATATATATGTATATATGTATATAATGTGTAGATGTATATATGTATATATATATATATGTATATATATGTTTATATAAACCCTCTAATATATATATATATATATATATATATATATATATATATATATATATATATATATATATATATATAGGCGTGTAGATAATCGTACAAAATCAGATTGATCGAACGGCAGAGAGATCCTGTATCATATAATAAAACACGCGCACACATTCCAAAGAATACAAACGTCTATACAGACAGACAGACACACACACACACACACACAGGCAGACGTACGCACCGAGATAAACACACGGTCTTCCCGAGCGTCGTCTGCCGTTGTAAACCTTATCTCCGTTACGCGGTTAGATACGCCCGTAATCTGTCAGGTTTCATCGCAGAAGCTGCGCCGTTATCTATACTGTATAGGCTATATAGCAGAAGAGAATAATCATTATCAATTGCGTGGGTGAGGGTGGTTGGAGCGGGGTGGGGAGAAGAGGGAAGGGAAGGGGAGGGAGAGCGCCGGAACTGTCGCTGGCACCAATTAGCATCGTCGAGTTCGACGTCGTGCGCGTCGGAGGCTGATGAATTATTACCGGCGCAGATAAGACGGCAGATAGGCGCTACATAAATCCGTGGAACTTTATCCGTGTCTATGTCAGTCGATGCGTGCTGTTATCGCGAATCGAATCGCCGATACGAAACTGATTAGATGCATGACGGCGCGGGCGGGTGAGTGTCGGGAGGATGGGAAGGGGTTGGAGATACGGGAGGGGGGTCTGCCGCACTGCGTTCGAATCGCTCACCGTCTTCTTTGCATATTATTAATTAACGCCAATCTTTTAAAACGCTTTTCGCGTTTTAAACGATGCGAACACAAGAAGAAATTAGGAAGCCTTTACATTCGCCTTTTAAAGAGACACGGATTCTCTGCTATTAAAGTACCAGTCCGAGACTGTTCCTTCTTTCTCGCCCTTTGCTAAAGGATGTACAGTGGGACCGTGGTACTTCGTGGGCGTATTGAAGCGGGTACGCATTGTTGGGCAACTTCGAAAATCCTAAATCAGATTCGAGAAAATTCTCGGTTATTTTAAATCTGATGAAAACCCAGACTTGACTTTAATTCACATTCGTCTCGTGTGTCCTTGAATTTTCTTGTCGACGACTTTTTACTCCCTTGTTGTTTCCCCCAAAACTACTCAAGGCACTTGATATTAAATAAAAGAAAAGTAAAACACTGGCCTACAATGTCCTTGTCTAATGTTATACTTATTTGCTTAATAATAATAATAATAATAATAATAATAATAATAATAATAATAATAATAAACATAATAATAATAAACATAAACATAATAATAATAATAAACATAAACATAATAATAATAATAAACATAATAATAATAATAATAAACATAATAATAATAATAATAATAATAATAATAATAATAATAATAATAATAATAATAATAATAATAATAATAATAATAATAATAATAATAATAATAATAATAATAATAATAATAATAATAATAATAATAATTGTGGTGTATAGGCCCGTTAAGGGTCGTGATCTTTTCAGCAACAGGATTCGGGAAGACGAATGGAGTATAGATTCATTCGGTTCCTATGAGAACTCTAGTGACTAAGATAGCTAGGTGTTTGACTAATTTGTCTTTACTGAAAGCTGTACTTATGGCTGCGCAAGCCTCGATACGTATGAGCGAATGTATGAATCGGCTAGATCAGATACCGGCTGTAATCCGACTAGAGAAGAGCCATCTGGCGAATCTGCGAATTCGTAGGGTCTTGTAATTGTCGGTCTATTTGAAGTCGCGTTCGCTGGATAAGTCCGAGTACAGTATCTTCGCTATAATTTCTATCTCCAGGAAGAATATCCTGGGGGAATGGAGTGGTTTGAATAATGCATTTTCTGGCTGTGAGTTGCTGAAAGAGTTCTAAACTTATTGCTGTGTGAATTGCACGTATCATCTAGGCTTATCGCAAGCGCTGAATGGAATTATTACAGTGCGTTTGAGTAGTTGCAGCTTGTTTGGTAGTCGTAGTTGTTTTCCAGTCATTTTCTTTGTTGTCTGGGATTTTTGACAGTTGTCTGAGTTTTCTCAATAAAACCAGGTCTCGGCGTTCGCTCATTGTCTTGAGCAAACGATCGCTGCCTTGAATAGACGTCTTGCGAGTTAGTCTCCGCCAATACACTAAAATTGGTGGAGACTCCGGCGTCGTAGCTTTTCAGTCTACGAATAACAGCGTTCGACCAAGTCCATAGCGTCGAGAAATAAATAACAGCAGTCAAAGACAAACGGATTCTTTCTTCATGAGCGCTCCGGTCAACAACACAGTCGGGTATTGTCAACTTCGAAGTGGAAGAATCCTGAATCCGGAAAAGGCACAACAGCACGAAATATCAGAAACATCCGCCGAATCGACTTCATCTTCAGCACCGGGTCCATCCGCTGAATCGACTTCATCTTCAGCACCGGGTCCATCCGCCGAGCCGTGTTCTTCAGGCATCAGACTTTCGTCGTATCGTGATCCAGAACCAGTCGTTCAACTCGAGTTATCTTGCCGGAGGACGTTGCCAACTTTCGACCAAGAGTCACCGCTGGAAGAGTTTCAACGTGAGTCTCCGATCTTCTTTTACACTGACATTATGGCTGAAGGTTCTAACTCGCTCCTTCCAAACCCGTTTCATGGAAAACCGGACGAGGACATTCATGAATTTTTGAAAAATTTTTGAATTATGGGCCACCTTTCGCAGAGCAGACCGCGATTCCCGACGAGCAGCTCTTCCTTTACTTCTGAAGGAGGCGCTGCTGCTTGGTACCATACTCAATCATCGCGAGTTAGAGACTCTATTGACGATCTAAAAGAGGCTCTTATTGAACGTTATGGACCGCAGGCGGCTCATGCATGGAAAAGCACTGCCGACCTGTGGCTACTAAAACAAGCAAAGGAACAATCCACTGACGACTACATAACGGCAGTGGTCAAGGCGGGCCAGAAAATCGGAGTCGCGGAAGAACAGCTATACTTCGTTGCCCTGAACGGCCTCCGTCCCAGCATTCGGCAACATGTTATTCAACACCAGCTAAGCTCTCTTGATGATCTGCGTCAATGGGGGCGAATTACTGAACTGTCCCTTCGAGATAGCGCGCTTGACGACTCGCCGCTTGAAGCAACTGCAAGAGAGTTGGCGGAGATGAAGGCGGAAATCAGGAAGTTGCGCATCAACACTGTCAATCCTCCGTCCCGCTCAACCTCTCCATCTCCAGATGCTACTTCATCGCAGCGCCGGGTTCAATTCAGGGAAGACGTCCGTCGTCCGTCGCAGCAGACAACCTTCAATCGCCGGCCAGTCTCTACATACCAAAGTCGAGGACAGAATCGAACGAATCAACCACAAGGGATTAACCAAGGAACGCTACCCCGCTGTGACTACTGCGGTGGTAAGCATGTTAAAAATTTCACTTGTCCTGCGCGCGATAAAATATGTTATTACTGTCATCGTCGTGGTCATTTACAATCTGTGTGCCGCGCAGCTCGGTTTTCACGATCGCAGCAGCGACCATAGGACAGTTCACCCGTCCATTTAGCTGGAATGGACAGGGTCAGTACAGCCAGTGTAACATCTTTCAGCAAAAACATTATACCTGTTCAAGTCGCGCGATTTAAAATTATGGCTTTAATTGATACAGGTGCATATTTTTCTATCGTGTCGAAATGTTTTTTGAAACGTTTAGCCTTGCCTCTGCGTAGGTTGGAGGACACAGAAATTCAAAAATTAGCTTTGGCGGACGGGAAACCTGTCGACATTTTGGGAAAAGTTGAAATTACAATCAAAATTAATGGACTTTCAATTCCTTTCGAATGCTGTGTCCTGCCAAACATCGCTTATGACCTCATTCTAGGTCTTGATTTCTTAGAGGCAACGCAAGCGAAAATTGATTTTAAGGAACGTCTTTTGACATTATATGACAACATGACTGCTGCCGCATTTACGTCATTTCAGAAAGGGCAAATGTTTTATTTCCAAAACGCCCAACAGTTTTGCCTCCCACTCTGAAATTTTGGTTCCTATGTCTGTACCAAAAACACATAACACCGCAGTTGTGTTTAATTGAACCTCTGAAACCACAAAATCGTCAACAATTTTTAATAGCGCGAGGTTTAGTTCATACATTTCCATCTGCGACTATATGCCGTGTGTTGAACCCGACAGACCGTGTACTCTGGTTATCTCCACGACGACCATTAGCATCAATTGAGCCTGTTTCTCAGAATGATATTTTTGATGAACCATCTTCATCCGTGTCAGATAATTGTAATATGGATATTCCTATACTTCCTACTCTGACACACAGACATACATCGTCAACTTCCAATTTGTGCACTATTTCTTCATCTGAAGCAACTGATGATTCTAAAACAGATAAAAATAAAAATCCGCCTACTGTCACATTGATAACCTAGGTCTCAAATATCATTCAGATTTGTTAACAGATTCGGAGAATCAGAGATTGAAAGATTTATTAGAACGAAATATTGATATTTTTGCTAAATCGCTAGAGGATTTACAAGGCACGAATTTAACTCAGCACGCAATTCATACAACCACTGAAGTACCAATTAGACAAAGGTGCTATCGACATTCTGCTGAAGCTAAGAAAGAGATAGACAGTCAAGTGGAGCAAATGTTAAAAGCTGGGGTTATCGAACCATCCCAGGCAGTTTGGGGTTCTCCAGTCGTCCTTGTTAAAAAGAAGAATGGCGAAATTCGTTTTTGTGTAGATTTTCGCAAAATTAACAAGATTACACCTGATTAATTTCCCGCTGCCAAATTTAACTGATGTGTTTGATGCCTTGGCTGATAATCATCCTGCTATATTTAGCGTTTTAGATTTAAAATCTGGCTACCATCAAATTTTACTTGACCCAGATTCTAAGGAAAAGACGACCTTTGTGACACATTCGGGTCAATATCAATTTTACGCTTGCCATTCGGCTTGTCCAACGCGCCTGCGTCATTTATGAGTCTTATGGCACATATTTTTAAGGGCATGACCTTTCAATCAGTGTTATGTTACTTAGACGATATTTTAGTTTTCAGTAAGAATTTTGAATCGCATTTAGAGCATTTGCAAGAGGTTTTGATCGCCTTACAGCCGCTAGATTGAAATTACATCCTAAAAAGTGTTCTTTTGGACTGCCTAAGGTATTGTACTTAGGTCACTATTTGTCAGCTACAGGAATCGAAGTAGACCAATCCAAGGTGAAACTTGTTCAAGAGTATCCTCGTCCAAAAACGCAGAAAGATGTCCGTTCTTTCTTGGTCTTGCTGGATACTATCGTCGTTTTATCCAGGGTTCAGTATTATTGCAAATCCACTTCACCAGATGTTAAGAAAGGACGTTGAATTTCTTTGGGACGACCATTGTGAAAAATCATTCAATACCTTGAAGCATGCTTTTGTGCAACGCTCCAGTTTTGGTTTACCCAGACCTTTCAAAGCCGTTCGTAATAAATTGCGACGCTTCTACCATAGGCATCGGGTATATTTTGGCCCAGGTAGATTCTAACGGTCGGGGAGCATCCTATTTGTTATGGTGGTCGCTCACTGTCATCTGCAGAGCGAAATTATTCAATCACGCATTTGGAATGTCTTTTCTCTTGTTGAAGCGATTAGAGAATTCAACTGTTATTTAGCAAACTCTTATTTTACTGTATTTACCGATCATATTTCATTGAAATTTTACAGTCGCTTAAAACATCAACAACAGGACGTTTGCTGCGTTGGTCACTACTGTTGCAGGGTTATAATTTCGATATTCAGTATAAAAAGTGGTCGTAAGAATTCTAATGCTGATGCTCTCTCGCGTCTTTCGCTTCCTCCATCTTCTGCGATCGACAAGGCTGCTGAAGACTCAATATTTGCGAATGTGGAGCCATTAAGTTCGAGTTTAGAGCCCATTCTCTCTCAATGTGATATTTGAGGATGAACTCACCGCTCCAGATTCTGATTCAGTAGTTATTGACGACATTGCGTCACAGCAACGACTTTGTCCTGATATATCACCCATTATTGACTATCTTGAGACTGGAACTTTGCCTGATGATGATGTGGCTGCGCGTAAGTTAACATTTGATGCTAATGAGTACGTATTGCATGACAATATACTGTACCATTACTTTCAGCCGCGTTCGCGTAACTGCTCTAAATCAACTATTCGTCAGTTGGTAATTCCTAGAAACCTACGTGAGAAGTTACTCCATGGATTTCACGAAGAATCTTCTCATCCGGGATTCCATCGTTGTTACCTAAGTATACGTCAAAAATATTTTTGAAACACATGCATGTGGATGTTCAAAATCATATTGCATCTTGCGAAAGTTGTCAGCGTTGTAAATACCCCATCAATTCTAAGAAAAATCCTTTGCAATCACTGCCCATCCGTGAAATTTTCGGGCGTTGGCAAATGGATATTCTCGTCCTTCCGCGAAGCAAAGAGGGTTTTCGCTATTTACTGCTTTTTGTCGAAAGTTTGACTCGATTCCCCGAGGCGTTCCCATGAGAGATCAGAGGTCAGAGACCATCGCTGACCTTCTCTACTCTCAAATCATCACCCGCTATGGGAGTCCGAAATCACTATTAAGTGATCGTGGGGCAAATTTTCTTAGTAGTATTGTAGCGGAACTTTCTCGCAAGTTTGGCATTCATCGTTTGCACACTTCCGGTTTTAGGCCACAGACCAATGGGGCTTGTGAAAGAGTAAACTGTCATTTGTGGCAATCCCTTAGATTCTCTGTAAAGATCAACAGGATTGGCCGCAATTTATTCCATCTATTTTGTTTTCTATACGTGCTGTTACAAGTGCTCGTTTGAATTATTCACCATTTTATTTAATGCACGGAACTCAGATGAGGCTTGGTGTTGATCTGTCGTTGCCTAATATGGAAGACGAAGCAATTACTCCTGAAGAGCATGCCTTAAATATAACAAAGCGATTGGCCGCTGCACATCAAGAAGCTACGGATAGAACTAAAATCATGCAAGATTCAAATAAACTAGCACACGATAAGAACGTTGCAGAACCAACGTTTCAACCGGGTGACCTAGTTTGGTTAATGACCTCAAGTGAAGAAAGGGTTGTCGAAGAAGTTATCACTCAGATACGCAGGTCCTTATTATATTACAGCGAAGGTAGGTAATCACACTTTTATGCTGCGTCACAATCAAACCAACAAGATTCTTTTCCCACCCTGTGAATTCAGAACGTTTAAGACGCTACGTTGACCGTCGAGATTACACTACCCCACCTGCTGCTCAACCACAGGACACTTCGGCACCCCAAATATCTCAAGGTGGCTCAGGGGACCCATCAAGTTCTAATTCAGAGAAAAATTTTGATTCGCAAAATCTCAAAGTGCCTGACGAAAAATGGCACTCAGCGAATCGTTTGTTGGCTCAAAAGAAAATAGGGAAAGAAATTTTCTATAAAGTGGAATGGTCGGATCCGAAGTTTAAGCCCGAATGGATTAATGAACGTGATGTTACCGACGCGTTAAAGCGTGCATTTTACGTGACTAGAACGAAAACGGGTCACAGAAGGAAAAACGACGAAATTAAACATTATAAATAAATATGCATAGAAAGCAAAAATATGTGACCGAACACTGATAGAGCCACTTTCACAAATGTGTTTATTTTGCCTGGCCAGGCATTGCTGCTTGTCGATTTTCTCCTAGGGTCCATAGGACGATCTTTATTGACGTCTGACGGGAGAAATTATTCTAGATATTATCTGCGAGACTGTCCTCTAAGTTGAAGGTAGAGGAACAAACAGCCAGTTAGTGAAATGGAGGCTCTGATATTTCCACATCGAATTTTGTTTTATTGTTGTAGGATTCTGGTTTCAACTTTTGCTGTTATGCATCAGTTGCTCGGTCACCGCCAGCGTTAACACAGAAGATAGTCAGTTTAGACATGGTTATGGAGTCTATTTTAAATCTAGAGGTCATTTTGAAGTTGTTACTGATACTTACTACCATGTCTTCGATTTCAAATTGCCAACATTTGAGATAGAAGATGGGAATCCTTCACTTGCTTGTATGAGCCACGAAAATTTATCGAGCACTCAGTCATGTCAGAATGCCTTACCATACTATGTTGCTTTACGGGAATTGCAAAAGACTGCTCATTCTCAAATTAAGCAGTCTATTCGACAAATCCACTCTATTTTGCGAACACAGAGATCGGATTCGCTGCCACAGAAATTTAAGCGTGGGTGGTTTGACATAATTGGTAATTTGGGTTACCATCTTTTCGGCTTAGCGCGAAAATCAGACATAGAGGTCTTAGAAGAGCGCATTAACGTTTTAAGCCAACGTGACACACGAATTCTTCAAGATTTTGAGCATCAACTTACGAATCTGGCCAGTGCTTCAAGCATTTTGAATAAAGGGTAGATTTAATAAAGGAACAATTATCGCAACAAGAAAAATGGCTGATTGATTTGTCTCAGCAATTCAGAACCTCTTGGGCTAACAGTGTACATTTTTCTGCTTTTCTCACTGCTAGTCTCCTTAATTTTACAAGGGTGTTAGATCATCTTACACATCTTCGCTTGGCTGCGGAAGAATTGTTATCTGCAGATTGCATCCGGCTTTATTACATCGTTCGCATATTCAGCATGCTTTGAATCGCATTGCCGATGAGTTACGTAATAGGCACGAACCTGCTCGTATACTCCTCCGCGACGTATCTTTTTTATTATAAGCGTCCATTCTTTGTGGCTGCGAAGTCACATACCCTGCTTTACGTTACAATATATGTTCCAATTTCAACAATACCGTCACCCTTTTATTTTATACGAAGTGATTAATTACCCAAAACGATAGCTGATACTCATCAAATTTCTACACTGCTGGTTAATCTGCCTAAGTTTTTGCGATTTCTTCGGATCAGCGTTTGTTCGCTACATGGGACTTTTTACCGAACCTCGAATTGGGAGATTATTCGTATTTCTTGACATTGCAGACATCACTTTAAAATCTGATTTGAATACATGCATCGTAGCTTTATTTAAAGATGTTGCAACTGATGTTTCAGAATTATGTTCTTTTAAATTGTTGTCGGATAGACCAAGCGTATTGATTCCAATCCTCCTGATTCTGTTATCATGGAAAATACTTTAACCTGTCACTCACCTGCAGAGATTCAGCACCGCAACCCTTCAATGGTTGTCTCTCGTGTGTTGCTAAAATTCCTTCTGGCTGTAGTTTGAATTCTTTGAATGGATATATACCTTCTCAGACTCCACAAATTCGGAATTTCTTCTGCAAAGTCTCAAGTTTCTCTTGAGTATGGCGCAAATAAAATTATTTTACAGTACTTGTTTCATCCGGATCAATGGATGGCCATCGGGTCTGACCACTTGTTCAATCAATCATTGTCGCTTCTTCTTCCTCCTTTTCAGATTTCTAAGACTAATTCTAAAGGTTTAGCCGCACTAGAGGAAGATTTTGAAACGACTATGCAGGCGATTCAACAGGGGCGCTTCTGTTTCAGAACGATTACAATGCGTTAGTCAGTGAAGCTCGTCAAACATCGGTCGATAAGTCTCATAATCAAGTGCTGATTTATGGATTTTCATTGGTATCTGCTGTTTCATTGATTCTAATTATTGCCATAAGTTACCTTTGTTTTTCGAGTAAACAAGTTAGCTGTTTTGCTTATGACAATATCAGTTCGAAACACGTTTGACCGAAGCCTATCCGCAGTTCATATATCCACTCACCTCAACCCTACCAGCCACGGATAATCAGTCGGCTAGTACGAGTCAATTCTATTTACTTCTGGTTATCTTACTCCTCATCATATTATTTCTAATTACTTACATAATTCTACGTTGTCGGCGCTCAAGGAAGGCAGCCAATAGCTCTTCGAATAATTTTTGGTTCTTCGTTTTGCGAATTCTCAGCGTTATGTAGACATTCGCTGGTTTGGCTTTCAGTACCCAATTTCAGAGTGCGAATTAAACGCCAGGTCTAATATTACAAATGTCCGTCTACAGCGTTATAATTGCCTCGCTATGATACTAACCTTCTCCTGGAAAATTGAAATTCGTCATGTGTCAACTGATGTGTGTCTGATCCCACCAGGTCAGATTCACATTGACTGGTTCCAAGTATTTCAGCTGAAAAGAATTGTGGGGATTCACAGAACATTTTCTGTCACTTTGTGGCTTCATGAAATTCGCTTACAAAAATTTCTTACAGATGCAGCCACATGTGCTTTCGGCAAATGACTCAAATGAGTTAGAGACCAATCAAATCCCTGTGGCAGCAGTTCGCAATCTAGAGTCGGAAAGACTTTGAAATTGTTGTTATTTATTAGTTGCTTAATTAGTTAGTATTTGTAGTAAGCTTAATTGTGTATTCGAAGCATAATTATGGACAATCATGCTAACATATTTACTCACGTGTGATTAGTTGAACAATTTTAGTTGTGTATGCTAAAGTTTGTTTCTTTATATTTAGCAGAGGCGTATCTACATATGGGAGTCGGTGGGACCCGGTCCTCTGATTAAGTGATTGGCTTATAGGCCTACAGGCTAACATGCATCATGTGAGGTTGATTCATACATTGTCGGTTTTCCTCACGCTTGAGGTGGCACCCAGGACACCCTGGCAATGGATACGCCACTGATTAGTGTGAGATTTAAGTTTTGAAATATGCTTTATTGTACTGTATATAGGCGTTAACCTTAGTGGGAGATTCCACTGAATTCGATCGCATAGACTGAGGAAATGGAAATGGGGAAATGAATAGCCCTCAGTCCCCCCCCCAATTAGTTTCTTCTTTTGTCAGGAGAAAAGGCTACTTGGAAATATAGAGTTGAGTTACCCCCCATATTTCATCAAAGTTCACGCCTATGTTGTTTTATTTTTGTTTGCTTTTTGGCTGGTGTATACGCTGTGGAGACAGGACTCTTTGGATGTAATCTTCCAAGGTTTTTGTGAAAAATCCTCTTGTTGACCAAATCCTCATTGATAATCAATGATATCTATGTATATTCCAAATCTAAACACACAAATAACAATTTTATCATTCAAACATATTTTGATAAAAATGACTTCAGGTTATGTTTTTTTTCAAACGAGTGTGCTAGGGTTAAAATCCAATTGGTTTTGTTTAGACCTATGTAGATATACGAAAAAGTACATGGGGTGTACAGAGAAAATCCCCCCCCCCCCATCTTTCTAACCCAAGTGTGTTATTTTCAGATTGTTTTATCGTCTATTTTCGGGAATCAAAGTCTTAGTGTGAGACTTGTGCGTTTATCATAGACTTACCTCTCCGGTAACGGCTCTATGAGCTTCCCTTATTGTAAATCGTTTTGGGTCAATAGGTTATCTCCTCCTGGAGTCAGTTTCCAGTAGTCGACAGTACACTGTATTTCTGAAGCATCGATAAATAGCCATAGACTGTGGTTTTGCAGGTGTAACAATTGTTTCCGATAACATCCCGCCAGTCCATTCTCCTTCTAAAATAATCTCATAACTGTGCCGCTATAGCGCCATCGGCCCAATATATAAGCAAATAATTTTTATTCCACTCTGTACCAAAAGCTTTCACATAGGTTATTGAATTTTTTTATATTTATAGTTAATACTTAGTTATTAAATATTATACAAAATGATTTATTATTATGGGTTATAATCAACATCAATTTACAGCGACAGTTAGTAACTCCAATGGAGTAGGATTATAGCTTCCCAGAAATAATCTACAACATAATAACGGTTTCAATTTTCATTGACAAATAAGTTAGTTAATAGCTTTGTTATAGTCATAACAGTATAACTGTGTCATTACAGTAATTGTGTTTCATTTTCGAGCTTATATCTTCGCTGTTATCGATATACATACGCATTTTGAATTGACCTTTTGCATGAACAGTCGTTAAAAATAATTTTTTTGTCGATTCGTTCAAACTGCTTTGACATTTTTTTTTAAAATTTTGCAACATATAATTATGAGTTATAATATTGAAACACAAATGTACCTTATCGAGGAAACGCCATAATTCCTTGTAGTTCTCCACCCGACCCAAAGGCCAGGATAATGAGACTATCGTTGGTTGAATAATAAAAATTAATCCATAGAATACTGTTATTGGCCATTGGCCATGAATTCCAGTTGCCATTTGGGGCGGATGAGGTTGTGGAGTTGGTCTTCAGGGCGGCTGATCGCCTCCCTATAAAAACACGTCCACATTTTATTGAACGCTTAATGAAACTCCATTGTATGAATTACACTCGAATGTTTACATATAAAGTGCAAATTACTATGTTTTTGGTTTGTGTGTGTACTGATTGATGCTTTTCATGTTGTCTATTGTGTGTTTTATGTATTTCAGAGGCGTAGCTAAAGTATTCTATGTCCGAGGGGAGACAGACTATGAAATTGGCGCACCTGTATCTTGGCGCCCGAGAACATTTGTACCCCTGCCCCCCGTAGCTACGCCCTGTAGCATTTTGCTTTTCATGAATTCAGCATTGCTTCGTATATTTTTTTTACTTTCACTCTGCGCTCAGTGAAGGGCACCGTTTTCTGCGTGGTATTTCATTTTATTTACCTACACTACATTCTACCAAAATTTAAGGGTCTTGAGGGTTAGGCTACAGTACTTTAAAAACTTTTTTTTTCGGACTTTTGACGTTTCAAAATTTATCGAGTTTTGAAAGCATAGAGTCCCATCGACAAGGTTGTGTGAAATTTTAAAATCTAATTAGTACAATTTCTCACTCAAAACGCTCCATAGAATTCAATTTTTATAGAATATTCAAGTGACTTACACACTTGTTTCCTTTCTGAGAAATGGACAGCCACAGTTCATAACTGTCGGCCAAAAGTAATTCTTACTACAATATCTCCACTCTCTTTTTCAAATTTATCCAGACATATTTTATTTTCTTAAGTCTTTGAGTGTTATACTTCCTGTAAATACCGATTAATACCAAATTCATACGTAATAGATTTAAAATTCTTACCTGACCAGGGTTGTTCGCGTTTTGGGAATTCATAATTCCTCGGCAAAAGCTCGTCAGAAAATGATTCGGTTCTAGAAGAGGAGCCGCTATTATCTTCTTTTGCGGGACGCAAAAGTTCTTTTAGTAGGACGGGATGTGGTGTATAGGCCCGTTAAGGGTCGTGATCTTTTCAGCAACAGGATTCGGGAAGACGAATGGAGTATAGATTCATTCGGTTCCTATGAGAACTCTAGTGACTAAGATAGCTAGGTGTTTGACTAATTTGTCTTTACTGAAAGCTGTACTTATGGCTGCGCAAGCCTCGATACGTATGAGCGAATGTATGAATCGGCTAGATCAGATACCGGCTGTAATCCGACTAGAGAAGAGCCATCTGGCGAATCTGCGAATTCGTAGGGTCTTGTAATTGTCGGTCTATTTGAAGTCGCGTTCGCTGGATAAGTCCGAGTACAGTATCTTCGCTATAATTTCTATCTCCAGGAAGAATATCCTGGGGAATGGAGTGGTTTTGAATAATGCATTTTCTGGCTGTGAGTTGCTGAAAGAGTTCTAAACTTATTGCTGTGTGAATTGCACGTATCATCTAGGCTTATCGCAAGCGCTGAATGGAATTATTACAGTGCGTTTGAGTAGTTGCAGCTTGTTTGGTAGTCGTAGTTGTTTTCCAGTCATTTTCTTTGTTGTCTGGGATTTTTGACAGTTGTCTGAGTTTTCTCAATAAAACCAGGTCTCGGCGTTCGCTCATTGTCTTGAGCAAACGATCGCTGCCTTGAATAGACGTCTTGCGAGTTAGTCTCCGCCAATACACTAAATAATAATAATAATAATAATAATAATAATAATAATAATAATAATAATAATAATAATAATAGCGAGGTTTAGAATGGTTCAGTAGGACCTGGTTTGTGTGAGAACCACTTCATGGACTAACTGCTTCACGATTCGTGTGTAACTGTAATTCTGTAAAATCCTAATTATTTTTGGACTGTAGGCCTACGTACGTAGCTTTGTAAAAATCAGAGAAGTTTGAATTCATCGGGCTTCAGTTCAAGCAATAGCACTTTTAGAAAGAAACCCCAAATACTTATTAAATTAATCACTTCTGTAGCGCCATTATGACAAAATGCTCTGGACATAAGGCAAAGGCCAACTGAAGATGGGCAGCTGATAGGGTTGCCATATCCCTGTCTCCAAAATACCGGACACCCGTGTAGGTGGCAGAAATGCAAACGTAACAAGATGGACCAGGGATGAAATTTTTATTATATTTTTGGTCAAAGCTAATAAATTGTAACTTGGAGATTTTACAAGTTCATTCCAAACTTCAAATACGTTTTCTAGAAATTTTACTCTTTTGGACAGGCCACTCTGGTCCTCAGCGCCTCAAATAGCATAGGCTTACATTGTAAATAAAACAATTAAATTGCCACTGTCTCTTTAAATATATGCAAACTGTACCGTTTACAACAAACAAACAAAATAAACTATTACATGACTTTGTATTTTATTTACTAGACTCGGCTGCTTTTATTAATAGGCTATTTTGTTTTTTCCAATTGTATAAAATTAAAATATAGTGCCTACTTTAAAATTGCATCTCTTCCATGTACTGTAGTCAATAGATCTCGTCGTAAGCCAATAGCATATGAGCCAATACAGACCCTTGAAAGTATACGCTACAACTGACAATACCGCTATTTTTAAAAATTAATCTAATTTTGCAATAACACAAGGAAAGCGTATTCCGACCATTTTGCTCTGAAACTCCACTAACAATATGGAATCTGCCCTTTTTAAATCAATCAACCTAGCGGCTAAGCGATTTGGTCATACTCATAGGGTTTCTAATAAGCGTAATAAAGGTATGTTCCTGGCAAGATTTAAAACAGATAATTTATACGAAATTTCAATATCCATTTCTCTCCTTTTGTCTTATTTGGCAAATATATGAATAATTATTTTGCCTAATATATTTGCCACATTTTCATTCGAATTGAATCAAAGCTTTTGTTCTGCCATTTATTCAAAACTCAGAAGATTCCTTCCAAACAATGTTCGCCAGATGGCCATATGCATTTAAAAAATATTACATGCTATGATTAGGGTCTCGGCACTTTACAAAATCGTTAAAGCGTTGGGCCCAAAATGTTAGGGAAACCCTGCTTTAGACTGCTCAAAAATAATACACATTTAGGATTTTGGGATTCCCAAACATCATTATGAATTTATTTATAGGGGAATTATAGCCAAGATGTTGCATTGTTCTAGGCTGGGAGTGACTTGATTGCTGTAGTTTGGTAGCTTGCGAGAAAGTACCGGACACATGCATGCAGTGGCGGCTCTAGGATTTGGCAAGTGGGGGGCCGTTGAGGGGGCAACTTCTAATCATGGGGGGCCAACCATTTGTTGTTTAATGTATGTAGCATTAAGTATAGGGTCCCAAGTGGGGGGCCACTGGGGGGGGGGCAGGCAGTCAATAGGGGGCACGGGCCCCCCTGGTCCCCCCCCCGGTGGAGCCGCCACTGCATGCATGTCCGGTATTGCCTCAATTTTTTCACCGGACAAATAGGCAAAATACTGAACAGTCCAGTTAAAAACCGGTCATCTGGTAACCCTAGCAGTTGAGGATTGGTAAGATCGCGATATATTGCTATTTCGCTGCAATGGTGTTCTATGCCTCTATGGTCACCCAATCGCACTGAAAATCGTGCTATCATGATCTCTTCGTCGTCGTCGTCGTCATCATCATCATCGTCATCACCACCACCATCATCATCATCATCATCACCATCGCTAACTTCGTTCGTTATCATCGTCTTCTGCAGCATAATCGACAATCGAGGGAAATCAGAGTTTTGAAATAGAAAATTTGAAAAGAGAAAATGTTTAGTTGAAATTAGTTCCTCTAGAATAATTTCATGACACGCGTTTAATTTTGTTAGTTTAATACGAGAAGCATACCGGGTCTACTACTCTGATATAATTATAAGCATTATTGTAGCGACCGGGAAGTCCGCATGCCTACCTGAGGACAACTCTACCCTGTATTTTAGTACGGCGCAGCTAAATGGGATATGGCCCTTCCCTAAATTCCAGGTGGACGAGCGCCTCTTTCGGGGGCTTGATCTGCCAGGCAATGCCTAGCGCAGACATGGACAGGGTGTGATTTGTGACCTGGAGCAGTGGGGGGAAGGGGGGGAATATGTCGAGCTTGGGAGATGTAGTTGTTGGGAAATGTAGCAGTGGAGGAATGTAGTGGTGGGGGATGTAGAAGTAGGGGGATGCAGTTGGGCAGTGGGGGGAGAAGATTCCCCTCTTCCCCCTACAAATCGCGCCCTGGACGTGTACATAGGTTGGGTCCACCCATGGGTTTGATTGAGTCGGAAATGTCCATCTTTATGATGAGTTGGATTCAGGGATATTTTTATATAACACCGCCAACACCCACAATTTGAGACCTACACTCCCAACACCCCCAATCTGAGCCTGTGATGACCAATGTTCCCTCTAATTTTTTGTAGTCTTTGTGCACCTGAAATTTCTTGTGTGCAAAACTTTACATGGAAAGTCAACTTTTGCTGCCCACCCAGAATTTGTCCCTAATCAACATTACTTATTTGCTAACAAGTTAATACATCTCAGAACACTCTTGTCGGTCAATGATCCACTTTTTACAATGTTCCTACTAGATTAGAATATAAACACATGCATTGGCGTAAGCGTGGATGAAAAAGTGGTGGGAGGGGGAGCGCAAACACTATAGGCCTGTCTTCCTCTTGCAAGTAGACTTAGGTCTTAAGAAATTTATATGCATGCAATCCTCCATACACAGCTCATGTCAAAATGATTAGTGTTTTATGAAAGTTTAGGCTAATGCAACTTTAGTCGACAATAAGTTTGCAGGGTCAATTGCAGGTTACAAAGCCGCTGAAGTGAGTCGCACAGTTCCAAAAAGTTTGGGAAACCCTGGCCTATTAGTACTTTTGCAAATTAACTTTATTTCGTAATAACGCAAGGAAAGCGTATTTCGACCATTTTGCTCTGAAACTCCGCTAACAATGAGGAATCTCTTGGACTGGACTGTAGAAACCTAGCGGTTAAGCGATTTTGCCATACTCATAGGACTTTTTAAACACGTAACAAAGGTATGTTCCTGGTAAAGTTTTAAAAACGATAATTTTCAAGAAATTTCAATATCTATTTCTCTCCTTTCGTCTTATTTGGCAAAATTATGAATAATTCTGCCAAATATATTTGCCACATTTTACATTGGAATCGAATCAGAGCTTTTGCTTTGTCATTTAATGCATTTATTCGAAACTCAGAAGATTCCTTTCAACCAACGTTCGCCAGATGGCGAATGCAGATTTTTTTGACATTACAAGATATTATTATGGTCGCGACACCTTACAAAACCGCTGAAGTGGGCCGCAGTTCCAAAGTGTTCGGGAAACCCTGTTACCCTTTTCCAGGGTTATTTCTAAGATTGTGAATTTGGGGGGATATGTCGGGAAAATTTGGGGGTGTCGGGATTTGGGGGTCTCTGCCGAAAAAGTCTGACAAACAAAAGCCTTATCAAGTCTCCAAAAAAGCCTGACAAGCAAAAAAGGTCATCCCTGCCTCAGATTGGGGGGGTCAAATTCGTGGGGGTTTTGGGGGTGTCATAATGCCCCTGGATTGGGGGTGTCGGTCTCAGATTTGGGGGTGTGGGGTGTTAGGGGATGTAAAAATATCCCTGCCCTTCTCTAATTGATTCTGTCTCTTGTCCTTCAACATATTCATTAAGCTAAATTGCGGTTCACAGTTTGCAGTTTGCACTGAATGTCAGACATGTTCTTCTTACATCGATCCATTCGATTTGCAAGATCTTGAAACTGTTCTCAATCAAGCTCAATCATGAGCTCTTAACTTAAATGAAGCCGCTGTTCGTTTTCATTTCAAACATAAGCGTAAACTTCTATTAGGTCTCTAGGCGCAAGCCCTCGATTTTTGAGAGGCTACACTAGGGAATGGAGAGTGTACAGGGCTCGGCTCCCCACATTTTCTTCCACGTTTACGTCAACGATTTCAAATATCAATTTTAAGACATTTTTATTGCTGGCTTTCTGTTCTTTTAAGTCTATCGATATTTGGAACCGCGTGCTTTGCACAAATCATTAAAAAAGACGTTTTGCCCATAGTCTAGACCAGAAATTAGTAATTGTATGGATCTGTTGCAAGTTCACAACAAAGCGTGAACCTTTATCATTAAGTACATGTATGGTATGTAAGTATTGCAAAAATGTATTTGTGCGCTCCATGTTTCCCTCTGTGCTCTTGCTTTGCGACCTTTGTGCGCGTGCACACGCGCACAACTTAGAGGGAACATTGGCGCTGATGACCTTTTTGCTTGTGAGGCTTTTTCGGCAAGGATAGACCCACAAAATATACAGACACCCCCACGTTTGTAATCCTGGAAATAACCCTGGTTGGATTGGCCACAGAACCTATCTTATTGATAAATTTTCTACAGTCAAGAACTGGTCTATGAAATTGTAATATTGCGGTGGGTTGGAGAGGGTGGGTGAAGTAACCCCATTGCTTTCGTGGGTTGTGTCCGAATCATGATGGGTTGAGTTGGGGTTTTTAAAAATGGACCCGTGTTCCAGGGTCTGGCCTAGCGTCGCCACTGTAGATTAGATTAATTTCTGTGGAAATTTTAATTACATTTCAGTTTCCTTTTAAACCAAAAACAATGGAAGCGCTCGACGCAGAAAGAAACGGAGAAGAATTCGAAGACACTGCAGCGAACATTGCAGAGAACAAAGGAGAAGAAAGCGAACGCGGAGCGCAGAGAACAGACGATCACGTGACGACATCACGTGACGACGCCACAATGCGAGAATGCAAAGCGAATCGAAAAGGAAGGAAAACGTCACACATGACGTTCTCACCTTCAAACACCTCGAATGACGTCGTCGTCGACGACGACGACGACGGCGATGACGTCGTTGACGCTTGTTCAGACACTCCTTGCTGCCGTGACGTCATTCATGATGATGGCGGCGGCGGCGGTTCGCACGAGTATTACAGTAAAATGGAATCCAGTTCGGACGAAGCAAATCGGAAACTTCCGTGCCGGAGTCGGTCGAATTTCTTTGGCGGCGCAACGAGTCCAAGCAGCGACTCCGGCGCCACCCGGAGCTGCGACGAAGATCGAAATGACGACGGCGGCGGCGACGGCGGCGGCGGCACCGCCGCCTCGTCGTCGTCGTCGTCGACTCCTTCAGAGGAAACGAGATGGGATGCGTCGCGACTTCCGCCGGAAATGGACCCGAAGCAGCTACGAAGCAGTCTGCTCTTCAGACCGTTCGTTGACGGATATCCGGAACGTCTCTCGCTGCTACCGCCCTTTTCGTACCTGGGCGGAAGAGAATACCTCGGGCGCGTTCGCGACACGAAATCGACCGATTTCCTTCGCGACGATCGCCGTTTCCTTGATTATCGCTCGGCGTTCGCCTCCTGCAACAGCGAAAAAGCTGCTTCCTCTTCGTCGTCGTCGTCGTCGTCGTCATCGTCGTCAGAGCAACGGTCACCCGTCGACCTTCGCTACGGAAGATTCAACGGAGGGGAAGGAAGCAACGGCGTTTCCATGACAACCGCTGTCATGGTCTCTCGAAAAATGATGACGTCATCGTGGGCGGCGGTCACAGCGCTTCGCTGCTCTCGAATCTGGCGCGAAGATTTCTGTTCAACCGCCATCAGACGGCGTGGTTTCCAATGGCAACGGCGAAAGTCTACTCACGTCACTATCCTCCTCCTCCTCCTCCTCCTCCTCGACTCCCTTCTCTCCTTACTCCTACTCCTCTCCCTATGTTGTCCTCGTCGTCTTCGTCTGCGCCTGCTTCGGCCAATCGTTGTCTTGAGTGCAACATCTGCTTCCAGAAGTTCGACAACTTCCTGATCCACAAAGACTTCTACTGCAACGGCCGAAGAGCCGCGCAGAGGCGAACCACCCCACCACCACCACCACCTGCCCCCTCTCCCCTCGCACCTGCCCTTCTCCGCTTCCATGCGCTACCTGTCAGCGTTTCCGTCGACCTTCCTTCGCGTCTTCGGAACGACGACGACGGTGGTCGAAGAAGCATCGCGGACCTGTTTGCGACCGAAGACGACGACCCTTTGCTCGCTTCGAACGGGTCGAGGTCGAGGTCGTGGTCGGACGAGGCGCGAAGTGGAACGGCGATGATGCTGACGGTCGGCGGCTGCAGAGGGCGGTTCAGCTGCAAGGCCTGCGGCATCCGTTTCAGCCGAATGGACACGCTGAAGGCTCACCGCAAGTTCTACTGCCCGTCACGCATCGCTGCTCCTCCTCCTCCTCCTCCTTCTTCTCAAATGAGGCGTGTCGACGACCCTTTCGCCAGAGGTCAGCCGTTTGCGGAGTCCACGTCCTCTTCCTCCACTCCGGACCTTCTCCATTTCCCCCCGGCGACGTCCACGGGTACAGACGAACCTTCGTCACCGGCCACACTGCGTCAGCATCATCATCATCAGCAGCAGCAGCAGCAGCTGTCAGTGGAGCGTGAGCGCATTTCGTTACCTGGGCTCTACGTGTGCGCGTTATGTGGTTACCGTGGTAACACCGTACGTGGAATGCGATTGCACGGTAAAACGCACTGTGACGTCAGACGCCCGTTTACGAATAACTGCATAATCAGCATTTAAGCCGAACGTTAAACGCAAAGATGAGACATAACAGGTGGTCAAAGATATAAGATCTGCATGCTTCCATTTAGCATTTGCATTAGAGCGCATTCTCTTGACAATTCTCCTGTTTATACAGCACGCCCAGGGATATTTTATACCCCCCTCCCACCACCACCCCAATTTCAGCTATTGGATGACCTTTTTGCTTGTCATACTTTTTGGCAGGGGACCTCAGAATTTACCGACAACCCCCGAAATCGATAATCCTAGAAATAACCCTGAGCATGCCATAGTTTATCAGCGGTCATGGCATAAAATATGCATTGATTTCAAAGTGTGGCCTAATCCTTAAATTCTTAAAAATAGTGGGTCATAAAAGAAAAGGGGGAGGAAATTGTTAGCACATGCCAAAGATTCGAGAACCAGTAGACGCAGAAAATGCTATCAAAAGACGAAATCGGGGGTGCCGTTAATACGCTATGCATGATTTTCTCCACTGATGACATTATACTTTCACGCCGGTGGCGATACTCAATAGCGTTGCCATATCCCTGTCTCCAAATTACAGGACACCCGTGAAGGTGGCAAAAAATGCAAACGTAACAAGATGGAACACGGAAAAAATTTGTATTAAATATTTGGTCGAAGCTAATAAATTGTAACTTGGTGATTGTACAAAGTTCATTCCAAACTTCAAATACGTTTTCTCAAAATTTTACTTTTTTGGATAGGCAACCAGGGATATTTTTACACCCCAACACCTCCCAATTTGAGACCGACACCCCCCCCCCAACACCCGCCAAATCTGAGCCTGTGATTACCTTTTTTGTTTGTCAGGCTCTTTCGGCAAGGATGGGCCCCAAAAATATACCGGCACCCCAATTTATAATCCTAGAAATAACCTTGTAGGCAACTCTGGTCCTCAGGGCCTCAAATAACATATAATATTGTAAATAAAACAATAAAATTGCCGGTCTCTTTAAATATATTCAAACTGTACCGTTTACAACAAACAAATAAAAGAAAGTGTTACATCATACATGACTTTGTATTTTATTTACTAGACTCGGCATTCGGCAGCTCTTATTAAAATATTGTTTTTCAATTGCATAAACTATACTTTAAAATTGCATCTTACTAATTACCTTCCATGTAGCCAATAGATCAAGTGAGCCAATAGCATTTGAGCCATTGAAAGAATACGCTGCAACTGGCAATACCGGTTTTACGAGGAGAGGGGGTCGCTTAGGGTTAATAAAAACTCAGCCAACGAGTAATTAGAACATGCCTGATGAATTCGTGAAATTCTACCTCACAAAAATTCAAAACATTTTAACTCTCCACGCTCTTTTACCGGGTTGGAAAATTCATCAACAACTTTTAAACCCAGATTTTCTACAATTTTTAAATTTACAACTGTTCACAAGTTCGTAAATACGGTAAATAAAATTTGCAAATTTAAAACCAATTTGAGTGTGGGTGTAGACTTGTCTCTGACAAAACCCAATTTCAGGCAAAACCCAATTTCTACTGATAGGAACACCACCTCAGCTTAAGAAGATTGACTTGACATCAACATGTCTTTCCTTTGGCACCTCACTGATTCATCCCTCTCAGTCTGCTCGAAATCTTGGAGTTATTTTTGATAATCACCTCTCATTCTCAGAACACATTGCCTTCGTCTGCCGTTCTGCTCACTATAACATACGAGATGTAAGGAGGATTAGACACCTCATCCCTTCCTCTGCACTTATTCCTCTAGCCAACGCTTTGGTATCGAGTCGTCTCGACTATTGCAATTCACTGTATACTGGTATTTCAAAATCCGACTTAAACCGCCTGCAAAGGATTCAAAATTCATTAGCCAGAGCTATCACTGGAACTGCCAAATATGAGCACATCACACCGATCCTAAAATCACTTCATTGGCTAGCTGTCAAAAAAAGAATTGAATTCAAGATGTCTCATTGTGCATAAGACGCTCCATACAAATCAGCCAATGTATCTCCGATCGTTACTGACTGCTCAAGACAACCAGCACTCAACGAGGTCATCTGATGCTACTACTCTTTACATACCCTATAGCAGGACTACTACTGGAAAACGTGCTTTTTCTGTTACCGGACCCAGACTTTGGAATTCTCTGCCGGTACAGGTCCGCCAAACTGATTGTCTTACTACCTTCAGGTCTAGACTTAAAACACATCTATTCCTGACTGCATACCCGCCTTAACCTGCAATCTGGAAGTACGGACTGACCTTTGGATTACAACCTCGATTCACCACGGACAATGATTCACGACTACGATTATTCACTGAAAATCGACTGCAGATTTACAATGGCGCTAAAGAAGAACTACTACTACAACTATCTACTACTACTTACTCTACTCTACTACTTTTGTTTTAGCTACTACTCTGACCTAGTCCCAGTCAATACTGTACTTCGAAAGCTGAAATTGAAAGCTCTTAGCCTGCGTAACCGCCCCAACCAATTTCAGGGTCCCTATGACAGTAGTATGACACTTCTTAAAAATTGATCTTATTTCTCAACAACACAAGGAAAGCGTAACTCCAACCATTTTGCTCTGAAACTCCACTAACACTACGCGCTTACTGAAACTATAGCGGATAAGCGACTTTGCCATACTCATAGAATTTCTAAGAAGCGTAAGAAAGGTATGTTCCTGAAAAAAAATTTGAAAAAGGTAATTTTCAAGAACTTTCAATATCTATTTCTCTCCTTTTGTTTTATTTGGCAAAACATGAAGAAATCTGTCTAATATATTTGCCATATTTTCATTCGAATTGAAACAGAGCTTTCATTTTGCAATTTATTCAAAACTTAATATTTTCAACTAACGTCCGCCAGGTGGCCTAACTACATGCTATGATTAGGGTCTCTGAAATGGGCCTCGGTTCCAAATGTTTGGTAAATCCTGCTTTAGGCTGCTTGATAATACACATTTAGGATTTGGGTTTTCCCAAATATATATTATTTATAAGGGAATTATAGCCAAAATGTTGCATTGTACTAGTCTGGGAGTGACTTGATTGCTGTAGTTTGGTAGTTTGCAATAAAATACCGTACACATGCAGTCATGCATGTCCGGTATTGCCTCGATTGTTTCGCCGGACAAATAGGCTAAATACCGAAAAGTCCGGTTAAAAACTGGACATCTGGCAACCCTAATACTCGATAAAATTGCAAAACCCTATTCTAGCTAGTTTCTTATCTCGAGCAGAGTTAATGACTAGATAAAAGCTAGATAAACTATTCAAGTTCATTTAAACCACCAGCACAACGTAGATAAGTCCCATGTCTCAATGTTTGTCTATTGTCAACTACAGTGTACACTGAAACTAAGACTTTGTTGCAGATCTCTTTTGAAATATAATTTAATTCAAGCCTAAATCATTAGCACACGGATTGCTTAATTCCATTTCACATAATGGATCTTAAATTTTAAAATTGTGTAATGCATACCTATACCGACATAAAATAGAGTTAAAATATTAAAATAATTAACCCCAAGTAAACAGTTGCTTCACAGTTGTTCTATGCAGTATAAATAGGCCCATTCATGAAGCATGTAATATAGTAATATAATTCAAGAGAGCAGGGACACAATTAAATTTACAACGTAGCAAACAACAGGCCATGTTTTGAAATATCAAAACAGCCGTGTTTTCAAATGCAAATAATTAATCTCTGAACACAGAAATAAAGTTTTATAACAACACAGAAATTAATATCTCAGATAAAATCTTTGCAGGTCCTTTGGCAAGGATTTGTCATCCATTCAAATTTGTCAATTGATTTGACAATCCAAATGGAAGACTGTTAACAGTCACGTGATCCAAGCTCGAATCTCTAACCAGACTCTTAGAATGTAATGAGAATGTGCTCAACTGGCTCCAAGCATTGTTGTCACAAAAGTCGTTGCTCGTTGCCTCATTTCCACCGACGACACCCCAGTGACGACACTCTCAACGACACCCACGTTGCCGCCATCACCACCACCACGAAAACTGATAGGAGTGTCAACAACAGTGTTACACTGGAAAAGTTTTGCATCAGTACCTTCAGCAGAAGCAGAAAAATTGTCCACAATGTTGTTGCTGCAGTAGGTTGATGCTCTCATGATGACTGGATCTGTGAGGTTTTTTGACACGTCTTCAGATTGTGTTGGTAGAACACTGTGACCAGGACCGGTGACAATTTCGCTAGTCAATCGAGTGTTGTAGCTACACTGAGCTTGCAGAATCATAACGGAAGAATTATTGGGACGGGCAGAATCGATAGACGATAAAGGATTGGGGTTTGATTGCTCTTTTATGCAATGTTTTTCGGAGTCCTCAAAAATTAACTTTTCGTCGGGAATCGTGTAGTAGTCTCCATATGAGCAAGGATTGCGCTGGTTCGCGTGAAAATTGTCTTTTGCAATCTTTGAAATGTCCAGCGACTTTGTGCTGGCGACAGCAACAAGAGACTTTTTCACACCGAAGGCAGACATCGTGTGAAAAGTTTGGTTTGACGACGGCGTATGCCAAGATTTGAGCGAAAGACGAGCGTCTGTGTTATTGCTCGCCGACAGAGAGTCGGACGACATTTCGCGATGTCCACTGTCGGGCGAAGCGTTCTGGACGGACACTGCCACCTGGTTGCTCGGTGACTGTATGGATCGAGGCAAAGTAAGAGCACCAGCAGACTGAACAGGATGTTCGGTAGAACATGTCACCGAGAAAGCTGGCAAATGGGGAATCTGTAAATTTAAAGATTATTTAATCATTTTCAAATAATATAAATAGAATTTGCAAAAAAGACTCAGTATTAAGAAATCACAATTACGGTAAGTAAAATTGGTTGACATTACTTTAAATTCTGTCGCAACGCTCTTCTCAGGCCCAAACATGGCAGAATGCTAAATTTTCTGTACTTTACATTCAACAAAGATATTAAGATATTATATAAATGCAGGAAATTTGCAAGATTTCATTAAAAAATCAACAAAATTAGCATTATTAACGTTTTCATAAGAATATGCATTATTCAAGAATGGCACAGGCCTTTATGCAGCCAGAATGAGTTTTTGAAGCAAGGTTTCCAAACACTTGTATTCTATTGTTCTGTACACATACCAGTGTAATTTAAATCACACTATTACAATCGTTAAATTCATATTCACTTTGCAATTAAATTGAATTAATAACACAGCAGCAAAAATTGGACTAGCGACCGCTATGAAATTCTGTCCTCAGAGCATAATAAACTTTAAGGTCACAAGGCATGAATTACGGTACATTGACTTTGCATAATTAATTACCGTCGAATATTGTGAAATTTCCGACTGAGTGATTGATGCACGTGGAGCCTCAAGCTGAACGAGTCGTTGAACCAGAAGATCTATGTGCTCCAGCAACTCTTGGTTCTGACCCAAAAGCTGATGAATTCTTGACTACAACAGCAATTCAATTGCATAGCCATTTAACAAATCGTGTGTACATTACGTCTGAGATCCGCCTTGTCTGCCTCACTGGTTGTCCCGAGGACACGCCTCCACACCGCAGGAGACCGCGCATTTCATGCGACTGCCGCTAGGGCCTGGAACGGCCTACCACCATCCGTTCAACTTTCCCACTTCGCTCAACATTTTAAAAAAGAGGCTAAAGACTTGATTGTTCTGCACCAGTTACGAAGTTTAACTCTGTAATGTGTTCACGTAGTCTACCTCTGGATGAGACACCACAATAACCTGAACGTTACTTACTTACTTACTTACTTATTATATAATAAACAAATGATTGTTATAAGAGAGAGCATCAGAAGGATCCATAAACAGATGATAACAACTACACAGTAGTCTTAACGAGAGTACGTCTGTAAACAAACGGAAGAAGTGAGTGACAAAATCAACTGCAGAACCAACCTATCGTTATGGAATTGTATTGTATTGTATACTGGACTATTTATATAGCGCCGTAAACATAGCATAACCAAAAACAAGGGTGCTTTACAGAGGGTATGACTCCCTAAACAGATGGCTTTTTAGTCTGCTTTTGAAGATGGGCCGAGCTTTAATCCTCCTAATTTCAGGTGGGATGGTATTCCAATTGAGTGGTCCGCTTCGGGAGAAGGCGCGATCACCGATCACGGAAGCAGGGTATTAAATCTTATAATTACAAATAAAATATATAGAACTTAAAATATATATACAACTTAGAAAAATGAGCCAGAAATTCAAAATGCACCTGAGCATCGACTCTTGCATCAGTTTCTGCAGCCAACTGATCTTTGAGGAGTTGCATCTGTGAGAGAAGGCAGTGCATCTGCTGAGACTGAAGCTCCTTCTGGCGCTGCAGCAGCAGCCGAATCTGGTGCTGGCCGCTCAGAGTTTCATTTCCAGTGCCAAAATCCTCAGTCAAAGCCAACGAAAGAGGCACCATGGGAGAGGTAATTGTACCCACCGTCTACAAAAGGGCATCACATCTAATTCACCTACACAGATTTATTCACACACACGCACACACACGCACACACACACAGAGAATCACCTGCAATGCATTAGCATTGGATTTCCTCATAAGAATAGTAAAGCAATGGGTTTCTCACAAGTGAACCAATAACTTTGCAAAAAAAACAAATTCGATAAAATCCTGTAAGCACAGACTTTTACAGCATGGAACCTCAGTTATAACAGACTTTATCTGGACTGGCCAAGACTCAGAAGGTTTCTATGGACTTGGTTAACGAGGACTTTCCGTCAAAATGGACACCCTGTCACACTCCAATGTAGCCTGTGTTAACCAAGTTTTCACTGTAACAACTGCACTGTATAATCGTACATAAATGACAAAGGCAGCACAGTTTCCGAGCAACTAATTTATAAAAATTAAAGATCAAATAAGGTTTTAATATTAATTGATAGTTAATTGATCACATTGACAATTGGTTATCTTGAGCCAAATAGCACTAATGCTTAGCATCCACTATTAAAGCCACTACTATGATAACATAGTTAGAGAGAGAGAACAGGAAGATTACCTTGAAAGCAGTTGCTGCAACTGAAGACCGTTTAAAGTTTGCTGCGTCGAGGACTCTCTGAGCGCTCTGAATGACGTCATCAGACCCAGTGGAGTGACCCGAATCAAGCGACGACGTCTGGGTCTGCTCCACTGAGTTCTGGCATGCAACCAGAGCACAAGGACCATTCCCACGACAAGTATCAGCATCTAAGTACATAAATAAAAAGGAACCGTGCGAATATTAGGCGTTCCTGTAGCTCTCTGTGGTGGCATTTCATATTTGCACGTTCTCATTTTAGTATCCAAAGTACCATTTCATTACGTTTCCCTTAAGCGCATAAGAATAAGCAGCTACTACTATTGTACTACTTTCCAAAGCGCTATACACTGTAAATTTACGAGATTTTACTTACTTACTCTTACATCCTGAACATACAGTGGCATAGTCAAGGGGGGGTTGGAGGGATTAGAACCCCCTTGATTGGCAGACCAAATATTTATTTTATCGCATATTATTATTCTGTGCTGAGCATGCTCTAATAGCTACAGACATAAAGTATCATTGTATTGAATTCTCTGTAAATTTTGATGTCTTGTAAAATTTTTAAAAGACTAACAAGCAAAACAAAAGGTCATTACCAGTTTTTTCACACTTGATCTGCACAGGGGCCTGTAATTTCTCTTGGCGGGCCTGTCCCCTTCTCAATGGTCATTTGCAACCCCCTCTTTCAGAAAATCCTGGCTATCCCACTGTGTAAATATGATTCACTCATTTTTACACAGAGTTGACTCGCATCATTTTCACTCTTTCATGGAGAGTAGTGTCCATACACATGGCCTGGTCATGGATTTGGTGCACCATTGGATGATGCCCTGGGCATTATGATAGTGGTGCCATACAAGTTTATTGATTGATTGATTGATTGACCTCTGCACTAGCAGTTCATGGCATTCACCATCATAGCATCAAGTGACAATGATTTACATATCAATGATACACAAAGTTTTTGCCAGACAGACCAATTAGACACTCAATTCAAGACTATCAAATTTCAGTACCAATTTCAATGAATTTTTCACATAAACCAACCATCCTGTTTTTCCTGAATTATATTTATCACAGAGTAACAACTTGATAAACTCATGGACAGCGATCAAGATTAAAATTAATTTCCTACGCTGAGCTGCTCGATCAGAGTTGTCGTCATCTTTCGTTTTCTGTTGTTCATTATGCTCCGCTTCAACTGCCGTGCGGTGGCAAATATCGAAGGCTTGGCCAATTGTGCGAACAACTTCAACAGCATGACTCTGAATAAAAACGAACGAAACAAATCCCATCGAAACATCATCAAAAAGGAAAGAAACTTTAGGACTAAACCGAATAAGAAATAAACTGGTTAGATTTTATTATGCTTTCCTAATCAAGAACACTTACAGTTTTATTATACTTAAATGCAAATTCAATTGTAACATAAATGTATTTTTAAATTTCTTACACATTTAAGCAACCCTTTGAACTCTTTACCTTTTTGAAAGCCTTAAACACATTGCATCGAAACTGGTTCGTGGAAGATTCACGAGAAATGTAACTGAAGATCAGGAGATCATGGGAATCATGAGACACATAAAAAATTCTACAAAATAATTCCTCAGTTTTAATCAGTAAGAAAATATCATAAGCACAAAAGTAAAATATTTCCATATAGGTCACAACATTGCAGTGTTACAGTATGTAATTCATTACATGCAAGTCTATTACTATAACCTTGAAGTCATGTCTTATCTTGTCTTTAACCATCTTGCTTCAAAGATTGGCTGCATTGTGGACTGTCTTCTTCCATGTGCTACGGTCTTCTGCTCTTGTTGTCGCCTGCTCTATTGTGAGTCCTTTCCATTCTTTGATGTTGTCTTCTCGCTTTTTTCTTGGTCTACCTCTTCTTTTTCATGATCCTGGCATTGTGCCTTGTATTATTTCTTTCTCAAGACATTCCTCTTTTGTTCACACAATATGTCCCTAGTATTTCAGCTTTCTTTTTCTAACTGTTTCCAGTAGGGTTCTTTGAACCCCTGCCTTATCCATTACCCATTCAGTTGTTTTCTTTGCTTTCCAAGAAACTCTCATTATTTGCCTTAGGTTTCATTTCAAATGCCTGTTTGCGCTGTTCATCTTCTTTCATTATTGTCCAGCTTTCGCAGCCGTACGTAATGACCTGGCCTCACCAGTGATCTCAGTCTGCAAGTCAGACCTTGGTGCTCACTGGAATGCTATGACTTTCTCTTAAAGTACCACTATCAGGTACTTCTTATGTTATGTTCTACTGCAAAATTCAAGTGATATGCTGATAAGAGTTTAAATGGTCTATAGCTTTATATGTTGTTGACTGTCAAAACTGATGACCACTTGTTAAAACAGAAGAGCGTCGTTATAACAGACTCGGTTATTGCACAGACTCAGTTAAAACATACCAAAATGTAGGGTCCCGCGTGATGCAATACCGTATTGGATGGTATTGGACATAACGTACTTCGGATGTAACGTATTAAATTTTACAGACCTGCTAAGTACATTGTAGCAAAGTTCGTTCTACTGTAGTTTCAACAGATGATAAAAATCTGCAGTGGCATAGCCAGGATTTCCGGAAGGGGGTTTTGAAAAAAATTTCGTCGATGACCGCCAAGGGGGGATTTTCACCCCCAAAATCGCCAAAAATCGCCTGAAAAATAAAAATTGCATGGAAATACGTCAAAAAATTTTTTTTTGCCGTCCAAGGGGGGTTTTAACCTCCAAACCCTCCCGTGGCTACGCCATTGAATATCTGAATCATGAGATCTCCAATGATATGAACTGTCAAAGTATAGATTCGACAGAAAACTTGAGAATTCAGGCATTGCTGTTTGGATTTTATGAACATCAGCAAATGTTAACATCAAAGACACGAAAAGCCCTTGTAGCACTCTTTTTAATTAATATACCCCCGCTGAGTGAACAGCAGCAGTAGATTCACTTTATATTCCTCATCAGCACAAAACGAGTGCTGCTCCACAGGCTCCCTTTCGAATCAGGTGTCAAGAAGTAAAACCACAAGAGAGAGCATGAATATTGTCAAAGAAATTACCATTTACAAAAGGTAGCAATTTCTTTTGTAAGCATTTAGCAATAGGCCAAAGAATTTTCACTGCATGAGTTGTGGCCTTTGGATGCTGATATAAATTCTAAAGCCAGGCTTTTGTCTGATGGAATGCGATCAGATAGGAGCGGCTGCTTTCTGTTTAATATGATTGAAAGTTTTGCTGGAATGGATCTGTATGTGAATTTGCATCAAAGTGCCAAGACCATAATCAGTTCCTCTAAATGCAGGAATTCGACAAGATTTTCAAGATATCAAAACAGTCTGGTTCAGTTTTAAGTTCACAATTTGTTTCACCTAAATTTCCAGCATTCCCTATTAATTAGCCAATGAACTTGCAAAGAGGAAAAAATTTCCCAAATTATCGGAAATGCTTCAACTTGATACTACTCTGCTCACAACGATGAGAGCTGAAAACAGAAGGTTCTGGAATTGGGTTTAACTGATTTTGGGCAGTGGCGGCTCTAGAATTTGAATGACTCAGTTGGGATTTTAATATGCCACCATAAAATGCATTAAACAACTTGCCACTATTATAATTATCATATTTATCACACACACACACACACACACACAAACAAACAAACCATTTGAGAAACAATGCATTCATGATTGTCAAAATGTTCTATGTACCAGAATTTGGGATACCAGACTCATTGAATAAAGAATTTTAACACAAAAACAATGTCTTGTCAAACTTTTGAAAATGTTAAAGAAAACAAAACTTACCATGATCTTTTATAATTGTCGGACTTTTTTTAATTACACACAAACAGTTCAAAGAACTAATGATGACCTTTCTTAACAATCAATATCAATCAATTACAAAGTCCTTTTTCATGATTGTTCAAAATGTTCGCGATTTACCAGGGTCGAATGGGATACCAGGGGATCAATTGGAGAAGAAATATAGGGTTGTCTCTTTTATTGTTATTGTCAAAATTTTCATTTTAACATAAAAAAACTGACAAGCAAAAAGAAAGAAAGGTGGTCTTTTTTTCCAGGGGCCGGAATTTTTTCGGCGGCGTTGGTTGATGCAAAATACATCATGGGAATTGAATGATGACCTTTCTTAACAATCAATATCAATCAATTACAAAGTCCTTTTAATCTAGAGTAATGCCTGAAATCAGTAATCACTATTTTAAATGAAATTTAAGGACATTCTGCATCCTTATTAAGGACAAACGTCCTTAAGGGACGGGCCATGGAATTTAAGGACTGTCCTTATCATTTGAGGACGTCTGGTAACCCTAACCAGAATATAAAAAGAACATAATGGTACTAAAGACCAGTTTAACATGTCTCACTAAAAATATTTCGCTCCTATGTCTGGGAAAATGATGGCTTAACTAAAAAAATTTAAATCGTGTTTTATATTAATTACAGAAAAAACAAAACATTTATCTCAATTTCCTTATTAAAGTGTGGATTGTCAGGCCATCACAAAAAAGTGTGCAGTAGTTTGACATTGATTACCGGTGCCTCAACCCACTGCATCTAGTTCAGTGTTTCCCAAACTGTGGGTCATGACCCAAAAGTGGGTCGAAGGGCTCAATCTAGTGGGTCACAGGGTAGTGCGAAATTAGATTCAAAATTATTGTCATTTTCTAACCAATACCACAATGTTACAAGCCTTGAAAGTTGCCAGCAGGCTTAGCGTTTTAAGAAATTTATATGCCTGCAATCCTCTATACACGGCTTGTATTAAAATGATTAGTGTCCTATCCAATTTTAGTTGGCAATAAGTTTGAAGGGTTGCGGCATGTTACAAAACCGTTGAATTGAGTCACACTGTATCAAATAGTCTGGGAAACCCAGGTTTATACAAATTTTAAAATTAACCTTATTTTGCAATAATGCAAGGAAAGTGTATTCCAACCATTTTGCTCTGAAACTCCACTAATAATAGGGATCTCTCAGTTTGAAATATCAAACCTAGCGGTTAAGCGAGTTTGTCATACTTATAGGATTTCCAAGACGCGTAACAAAGGTATGTTCCTGGCAAAACTTTAAAAAGATACTTTTCAAGAAATTTCAATCTCTATTTTTCTCATTTTGTCTTATTTGGCGAAAATATGAATAAATCTACCTAATATATTTGCCATATTTTCATTCAAATTGAATCAGAGCTTTTTGGCCATTTATTCAAAACTCAGAAGATTCTTTTTAACTAACGTTCGCCAGGTGGCCTAATGCCTTTTCTTGTTATTACATGCTATGATTAGGGTCGCGGCACGTTATAAAACCCCTGAAGTGGGTCGTGGTTCCAAAATGTTTGGGAAACCCTGATCTAGTTAATGAAATCCTTTTATGGATCACTGAAGAAACTGAATATCTGTTTAAAGCTAAATCATGAGAAATTGCAGTTAAGTATTTCTAAAAATAATTCCTCTCTTGAAATGAAAATAAAACCATCACAGTAATAAATTGTTTTCACAGATTTAAACTCACTGAAAAAAAGAAAAAAAAACCTGACACATGAAAGGGTCATTCGATCATTGAAAAAGTAAGCTGGAAAATGAGGCTGTCTTCTGAATCAATTGCATTACACATTCGTCCCTCTCCAGCTCATCTACATACGCCTCCCCCCCCGGAGGGAAACAAATTAACACTGTTGACCCATGAAACTCTGAAACTGTGGATGGCAGGCATTATGAGGTGTCTGGATATTTAGTGCCTTTGGACGAGGAGTATTTATTTATTTATTTATTTATGGACAATTTAGGAGTACTAAAGTCAACCTAACCAAAAAGAAACTTTGAACAGATGCGTCTTAATGCTCTTCAGGAACGCTGATGGATCATGTAATCGGTAAGGTGTTCCACAGCACTGGATTGCCTCTCAGATCTGTCGAAGAATATTCGGAGGAGAACATTCGAAGCTTGCGATTCTGCTCAACGGTTAAAGGTGGGGCAGTCTTTCCTTAACAAGCACCGTTTCAGAACAATCCGCTCAGGAATCGGACTGGAAATAATGAGCATTCCATGCAAATAAGGCTGACTGGATAAACTGCTAACAAAACTATTGCACGATTATACCAACCAACCACAGTCCAAATAAGGATCACACAGAATTACAAATTCACAATTCAAAGTTAAAGCTTTCTGACAAGAACTGTCAGAAGACAACAAATGGTGGTGATATAACTCTCAATAAAAAGAACTGCAAATCAAAACACTAATTGCCTGCAGGAAATTGATTATTCACAAATGAATGCTCTTCCAATACCCAGATCTTAATAAACTTCAAACTAATTAAATACCAGTACATGTAACTTGCTTACAATATGTACTTTTTGAAGTTCTCAGAGACATTTATGTACAGCTGACCTACATTTGAATGTTACCACATTTGTCTATAAACATTAAGTAAACAATAAACACAAAGCACTTCTGAGTGATTCTTCAGAAGAGGCGCTATAGAAATATTCTGTTACATTAAATTATACATTACATTACAATATTCTACACAGGGGCATCCTGGCCATATTATAGTGGCATAAGAAATTCCAGGGTCCCTGGAGGGTAAATTAACTTCATAAGCCCCTAAACCACACACACACACACACACACACACACACACACACACACACACACACACACACACACACACACACACATATATATATATATATATATATATATATATATATATATATTACTGTTTTAGTAACTTGTCATAATTGTTTACTGGTACCTAATGACATATACCAGTATATCGAATCCATCAATCCATCAAATTTCAATCAAAATATTTGCATTATAATCTAGGAATCTTCCATAAATTTTAAAAAATGACAGAATAGATTTACCGATAAATAGGATGTTCTAGAATTGGCAAATTCTCTGCCTGGTATTTCTGAAATAGTTAAATAAAACAATATTTTTCCATAAAATGCTAATAAAAGTGCATACATTTCTATATGTTTCATGACCAATGAAAAGAAACCTTTTAACTTGGCAAGCTTCAGCTATATAAACATTAAAAAATTCAATCCCAGATAAATTTATCCAAGACTATTATAAGTATTAGAATCTAATGGCTATGAATATCCACTGTGTCTGGATAAAACAGTTGCGATAATGATGAGAAACACTAGTAAATATTCAGGAACTTTAAAAATTAAAAATTCATTTTAGTCCAGACAGAATGTTAATTGTCATTCAACTAAAACTTGTGTTCGAAGTGTCCCTCCATTGGCTCCAACACAAGCTTCAAGACTCGCTCTCCATTGACCAATAGCTGCATCAATAATTACCAGCTGATCAAGTTCATCCCATACATTCACAATTTGCTCACAGAGTTCTTCAATTGCTCTGATCGTTGTAAACCTTCTCCAGCATTATTACCCAAATCTTATAATCTACTGGTTTTAAGTCAGGACTGTTTGATGGCCAAGGATTAGGAGGTATGAAATCAGAAGTTTCCTTTGTCAGCAGTTCAACGGTTTCACAAGCTCTGTGAGTGGGTGCACCATCTTGCTGAAATATGTAATAATCTGAATATTGCCCAAAATATCAGGCGACAAGTTTTAACATTCTGTCAGGAATAAAATGAATTTTACATTTTAAAAATTGATGAATATTTACTTGTGTTTTTCATCAATATCGCAAGGGATCCCATTTTATCTGGACACAAATGTAGATAGGATGCCATTTTTTCTTTAATTGTCTACCCATCTGTACACACATATGTGTGCTGGTGCATACACCAAATCACACACAGACACACTAAGATTGATATGAATGTTTACATGCATCAAGCAGGCCATAATCTTAACACAACACAGTTGGTAGCACTCCTATCAGAGAGTCAGGGCAAAGTCAGGTCAAAGTGGAATGACCTAAAAAGGCAGTACAAAGTTCCCCAGACTTCAAAACGTTAAACCCCATCAAAAGATTCAATATTAGGTTAATTAATTGCAACAATCAGTAAAATACAATATGAATTTATGAGGTGCCTGTTGTTTGTCCACGATATTACCAGTATTAACCCCTTAACCGTGTATTTAACTGTAACTCAATGTAAAATGGACGGATATATCCGGGATTCCCAGTTAAGGGGTTAAGAAATGTCAATATAAAGCACAAATTTCATAATTTCGATACAACCAAACATCTATGATATACCGATGTATGCAAATATTTCTCCATGGACAAAAATACACAGTTTGTTAGACAGTGAACTTGTTTGTGTGAGAAAGGTACAGTATCACAAGAGCAAATTTCAGCACTGGTGGAAACACCAGAGGACAGTGAAAGGATAAAAAAAAACTGAATTCCACAAGTTTTCACTTTTCACTTTTTTGTGAAATTGCTTTTAGCACTAGTCACGCCTTTTTGGTCTCAGGTAGTTTAGCAGGAAAATGGGCAACCTGATCATCAAAGGAGGCTCTAAGGATCACTGGCAGAAGCAAGCAAAAAAGATAATCAGAATTTTTACTCCATACTATTAATCTTTGAAACAATTTTCTCATACTCATACATATCTTCTGGATATGTGTGAAAACAGGTGTCTAAGCTACAGTTACATTGGTATACAGACATTCTCCCCCATGGACATTATCCCCCGGACATATCTCCCCCCGGCAAAGAAGTAATGAACAATGTAAATCAATATCATAGATCTTAATTTGAAAAGGTATTTATTGGTTATCTGATGCCATGGCTGCCGTCAGTATCGTTTAGGGTTAGTGTTTAGTGTCTGGTTTAAGGTGTGGGTAATGATTATAGTCAGAGCCAATAGAGTAAACAAAGGGGGATTATGTCCGGCATTGTCATTTCAAAGGGTGTACGGGGGGAAGGAGATAATGTCTGGGGGATTATGTCCAGGGGGGAGAATGTCCTACAATCGTTACATTATGGGGTTTTCCATTCTTTTCTAAAACTCCATTTCCAGGCACGTCGGAACGAATTTTTAGTAGGGGTGCAGTTTTTTTCAAGATAAAAATTCTGACAAGCAAAAAAGTCATCACCTTCCTTTATCTTTTTTTAAATCCTAAAAATCCTGACAGGAAAAATGAAAAAACCAGCCTGATCTTCCAGAAGTGTGGCGCACCCCCTAATTTTTTCCAGGGGGTGCAGCCGCAGCCACTGCACCTCCACTTCCTACGGGCCTGTCCATTTCCTTCACCAACGTTAAGTACCGTACAATCAGTATTTCACAGACGATCTTACTTACCTTTCTGTTTCTTCTGAATAAAACAACTTTAACTCCTTTTATGGAAACACTGAGATTAATCTTCTGCTTTGTTATGCCTCTGGCTTTGCATTCAAACTATCATTCAAGAAACAACAGAACAACTCTTCAAAGACCAATTTGAAATCAATCAATCAATCAATCAATCAATCAATCAATCAATCAATCAATCAGCAATCAATAAGCAATCAATATTCAACAATCAAAACAAATCATCACAATGCAGCACAGAGAAACGGAAGCTTCAGTGGTTAATGAAAACAAGAAAACACACAAAAACTCCTACGATATTTCTCCATCAACTGATACCTAACAGGCTTAATTTAATGGTACAGCTAAGAAGCAAAAACGCAAAAATATTGCGCTTCAACACGTACGGAGTACTCGGGACAGAATCAAACGCCAACAAGAAAGAATCAATCAATGAAAAATAATTTCAAGAAACTAGATGAGAATTTTATAGCACAATATTGAGAAATCAAGTACTAAAAAATAATTACCTTAAGATAAGGATGGCAGTGAAATACACACACACACACACACACACACACACACACACACGCACATAGAGCCATAGCCAAGGAGGTTAATAAAGGTTGAAGTGAAAATAGAAGCCTGGATCTAACCTTTATCTTTTGGTTCTGAATTCTCATTATATATATATATATATATATATATATATATATATATATATATATATATATATATATATATATATATATATATAATTGCATGCAGGAAGGCCACTGCAGAAGCAACTGGCCTTACTCAATGGAAGTCTTAAATTACTTAAAAGCCGAGAAAATCTGCATGCAAACCAACTGAGTCATTGGGGGAGCAAAGTCTGAACTGAACCGGTTCACAGCACAGGGAGACAGACACTCCCGGTCTCAATCAAAATGCTCCAAAGGTTGCAGCACAGTATCCTGCAGGGTTTCACAAAAACACACGCTGCCAGTTAAGTCCCTCCGGCATAAACTCTGAACATAGGTTTAAATAAAACCCTGTAATGCCTACAGGTCTTCATCCACTCACACATTGAACAGTTAGTTTATGTTTTATGTTTTAACTGTTTTTCACTCTCAACAACACAGGACACAAGAATCTAGGTCTACCATAAAAATAGACCTAGACCCTTCACCTCCACCTCCACCTCCACCCCGCATCCCCCAAGCCGACCTCTCAATGACAATCAGTAATGACACCCAGACAACCTTTAATTAACAGGTTAGGCCGAGGGAAGCAGTTAAACCACACAACAATGGTCACCAGCCTCACAAGACATTATTCATCTGACAACAATTTACTGGCCAGGCAGACGAGAAATTACTTGCATGAATGCAGAGGAGTGAGAGGACCCCGTGGCAAGAGAAAGCTGGTAGTTATCCATGGTAGCAATGTAACAGTTGAATGGCATATCCGAGTGTTTAAGCCGTTGAAAGTCCTAAATTTGCCATTAAATACGTCCATGAGATTATCTAAGTCCCAGCTTTACAATGCAAATGATCATTTCCCAAGGCACCTAGATTTCTATACGACTGTTCAATTTCCTAATCACTTCAAGTAAATACTATTATTTTCTTTAGGCTATTTAATTAAACAGCCTGTCTTCATATAAGAATACACAAATGATTCTTCCTCATTGTGCAATCATAATAAGTGATTGATATTTTAAATAACTAATAGAAAAATTAGAGATTTGACAATACAAAAGTATAAAAAGAAAGTTGTCAGCGATTGGTCAGAAAATCTGAAAAGACTCTTAAACATCCAAACATGACTTCGTATAGTAACAAAAACAATTTATCTGCTAATATGCTTTCAACAATTTAGGCAAAACTTGGTCAAAACTTGACAGAAGTCAGCATCAGTAATGAAAATTTTTCAACATGCACTCTCAATTTTCTGTGGACCCACATACAATTACAAATTGAAGTCAAAGCACAAAAGAAATCCTTATCTTACTTACTCTAATCCGTCTCATGGCTGCAACAATCTCAACCCTGTTGTGAGGCTGTGCAATATCCTGTGTTCCAATGTACTAGATAGCATAACAGCAATCAACAATCAATAAAACAATCGAAAATACCGGTAATGTAAATAGCAAATACAGTGAAACCCGTTTAATTGCATAGATGCCGTGCGAGCCTTTCTTCAACCATTAAACAACAGCAACAACAACAACAACAACAACAACAATAATAATAATAATAATAATAATAATAATAATAATAATAAGAAGAAGAAGAAGAAGAAGAATAAAAGTGATTTAAGTGGTTTAGGAGGCTAAGTTAGCCTGTGTGTGAAAATCACCATAAACCATTATCCAACCAGCTTGGGAAATTACCGTTCTGTAATAAAGTACGTTCGTGTTGTCCAATGGAAATGTTTGTTGTAATGGCACAGACACACTACTGCCATTGAGTACCATCTGCACCGATTTATCTTTATATCCAGCCAGATTTTATATCCCACTTACCACAATTACTCCAAGCACTGCTGAAGAAAGACGGCTTTCTCTTAGAAAACAGTTTTCAATCCCTCATGTAAACGATTAAATAGTGTGCATGCCGCAATATTGCAGTGGCGATAAGGAATACAGAACCAGTACCGGGTATCCTCAGTAATGTTATCTGCTCAATGCTCTCTCGTTAGAAATTACATTACGTTACGCAGCTTCTGTTAAACCAAGCAGACACCGTTAAAACCTGGGATGGCATGCATGCTAATGCTGAAGAGTTGATTGCGATATTGTTGTTATTACGCCTACTTGTAACAGCCATTTTAGCAATATATGCCAACTTGCAGTGCAATCAAATTTCTTTGAATGATTGAAAACTAATTTAGTGAAAAACTCAACAATCAAATTTATTAAAATTCTGTAGGTCAAGAGATGAAAGAAGAATAATCCTATGACAATTTCATCAGCAAACAGTAACAAAGACTCATAGCAACTAACACACACACACACACACACTCACACACACACACAGTGGCGGCTCCAGGATTTGGCAAGTGGGGGGGCCGTTGGGGTGGCAACTTCTAATCATGGGGGGGCCAACCATTTGTTGTTAGGTATGTAGTATTAAGATACAGTAGCGTCATTTCACACTTTTCTTGGAGGCAAGAAAACTTTTTGCCAAATTTTAGGCAAATTTTAGGCAATTTGTGCAAATTTTAGGCAATTTTTTTGCAATTTTGTTTGCAATTTTGGCAATTTTTGGGCAATTTTTGGGCCAATTTTGGCAAATTTGCAAATTTTTAATATTTTTTTGTAAATTTTTATATATAGTATAGTATATATAGTATATATATATATATAGTATAGGGTCTCAACAGGGGGGCCACTGGGGGCAGTATCTCAGTAGGGGGCACGAGCCCCCTGCCCCCGGTGGAGCCGCCACTGCACACACACACACACAGCCCTTCCCGAATAATTCCACCTGACCAACCTTAACGGTAAAGGTGATTCCAAATTCGAAATCCTCTTCCCCGTGAATTAGACCCACTCGCTTCCCTGGCTGCGTCCCTCCTCCTCCTCCGTCTGTGATCACATCGTACCGGTTGGCCCTGTGCGGCGGCATTCTGGCAACGCAGAATCCAGCAGATTCCTCCCCAAAAATCTATTATCCACAAACGACCGAACGCCGATGTTTACTCAGTAAAAAGTCCTGGAAAATCCAAAGTCGACGACAGCAGCTGTACGGCGCTCCTAAGCACCTCCCCTTGTCGTAGGACTAACGGGACTTCTGAATGGAACAGCATTTGGGATCATCGAAGCTTATAGCGATTCCCTTCGCCAAACGAAGCACACGCTCGTGAAACTATTCCAAAGTCGAGATCGCAAAACAGTCTTTGATGATCTCATATAAACACAATGTCAATTCTTCTTCTTCGATATCCTTCGCGAGAATCCTCCAAACTTTATTACCCAATTATTTCAGTCGACGACTACAAAAGATATCCCTCCGAACCGTTTTCATTTCACTTCGCCACTGGCTACCGCCCCAACGTCTAACCTGTCAATCAAACCGATCGGTCACGTGATCACAGGTGCGAACGACGTGTGCCTTGGCGCCGTTGCGCGAGATCCACCGGCTGCCAATTTCACCGTCACGTTCGCTCCGACTGCCGACGGGATCTACGATACATTATGTCTAACGGTCCTGTTCTGTCCACGGCGTGTTGCCAAGCGTTGGTAGTCTTTCCACCCCACCCCCCCCCCCCACACACACATTAGTAGGGGTGTGCCACTTGTTAGAGAGGTCAGAGTCCCGAAAGACTGAAGACTGACCGTGGTTTTCACTATTCAATGCGAACTAATCAGACTTGCCAGATCATTGTGTTAACCTCCCGAGCGCAAATGCATTCGTCCAGGCCAGCCATTTAGGATGAACGCACAATAGATGTGCTCTGTAGAAAATATTACGGAGGCCAGCTAAAAAAATGCGCGACCGAAGGGGGCAATCATGCGTAAATGAATTAGGCCTACTCTAACTGGACATACTTTAAATTGTGTAAGGAGATCTCATCAGGTGAAATATCTACGCCAATTACTCGGAAAATAATCCAATTCAACGCAATCATCTTACACTTCTTCAGTGGGTTTGGCAAGTGGGGGGAGGGGGCGTTGGGCTGGCAACTTCGAAGCATGGGGGCAATATTTTTCATACTTCAGAACATACAGGAAGAATATCACCCTAGTCGGACTATAAAGGCATTTGAAACGGAGATCAGCACCGTTCTATGAGACGAATGTTCAGTTTGCTGGGAATCTAAATCCTCCGCCCCACAGAAAGTTTTCCAGGAGCGGCAACGCACAATGGTCACGGTAACACCACAGAAATTTTTCCAGGATGGGGCAAAACACATTTTAACACAACGGTCACGGTTAATACTTTAGCAAGGTTTCACATTTCACTGTGAAATATCGGTATTTGCATTTCCAGAGGGGCAATTGTCCCCCTCTGCCCTAATGTGCGGGCACCAATGGACACCCACAAGAAATGCTTCATGTAGTGATTGGTTTTGACATCCATAGCGAATCATGAATTGTGCACATGCAAAATACTTAACAGCTTCCCCCCCCCCATAAATACAAACTCCAATATCGTTAAGTATATAGTGACTCAACTCTTTTAAACTCATGGCGGTATCTAGGTCACACCAGAGGAAGGGGTAAGAATTGTCAATTGTTTCACTTTGCTTTATAAGTTAAGTAAGTTAATGACAGTATGAAGCTTCTACCCTTGCCATGTATAGAGTGAACCAGTGAGGTCAGTAAGCAAAGACCTGAAGTTTCCCCCTCATCCCTACAAACAGGGCGCACGATTTGTAGGAGGAAGGGGGGAATCTCCCCCCCAACTGCCCAACTGCATCCCCACTACTGCTACATCCCCCACCACTACATCCCCCCACTGCTACATTTCCCAACAACTACATCCCCCAAGCTCGACATATCCCCCCCCACTGCTCCAGGTCACAAATCGCACCCTGCCTACAAATACTATACCATAATGGCTACACTAGAATAGCTGCTTTTGGCTGAACACAAAAACCGTTTTATTGGCATGAATTCTAAAAGAGTAAAAAGTAATGAGAAACAGAGATTTTTAATTCCATACACATTCAACTACATTTGTTAAGTACATTCATCTGACACTATTGCACCACAAGTCGTATACAGTTTTAGTTAAGAGTTTTGACCGTTTTCTTTACAAATCGTCTTGTTAAAAAAATAAAGCAGTCGTGAAAAGAAAATCATAATCCATCAAATCCTTTCAGACACATTTACAACTGTACACAGGAGACAATACAGAAGCATGCAAAATGAATTCAGTAAATAATTCAATTAGACTTGAACTGCCACCAGATAATCATTAGAAAACATTTTACGAATTCGACCATCGAATACGCAATTCACCACACAATTTCTGCTATGCTGCTGATATATACGTTTGGAGATAATTAATTAGTCGAAACAGGCTATAAACCGTACCTATCCTTCCCTCGGACAAAAAAATATATATATGTATCTACAGAAGTGGTGAAAATTTGACTGGCCAGAAGATATTTGTACAAACTAAACCTGAGTTTGGCACAAGAAGACATTGTGAGAAATCAATGGAATGATGAACCAAAGGCAACTAAATGATGATGAAGTCATGTTCCCCTTGCAGCAGACAGAGCCAGTCGATGGTGGCCATGTCTGGCCTTCTTCCTAAATTCTCTAGCCTAAAAATATCATCTGAATGAAGTCTGGCACAAGAAGACATTGTGAACGAAATCTGCTGGAATGATGCAACCGAAAGGCAACTAAATGATGATGATGTCGTTTCTCCACCTGGATGCAGACGACAGAGCCAGATCTCCTTCAAAAGAGCACTGTGGCCAAGAAGACCAACCAAACAGATTTCCACCGATCCTCACAAGACAAAAACAACAGAAATCATACCGCCGACCAATAAGGCAACGATTCAAATGCCTTCTAAACAAATTCAAATAGAATAGTGTTTTCACAAAGCAGCTAGTCTGTTGCAGACATATTGGATTGACTTATTGGATTTAACAATGGAGGATTATGACTCCACTGCAGAGTGACCACTGACTGATACCATTATTACTCTAGTTAGTTAGACAAATTTCTCATATCATTTAAAGCAAATCTGTGAAAAAAAGCTTAAACATTTCCTTGAAATCTCTCCTACAACAAAGCATAACGAACACTGAAGAAATATAATGTAACAATCAAGAATGTTAAAAAATTAAACCTGCCTGAGAGACAACTTTCTGTTCACTTGAATCTGGATTAACTTGAACGTGAATCGTCCCGCAGATGACATTCGACGAATGCCTCCAGAAGTGCTCATCACTGTAGCTAGTAACGCCCTCTATGGACAAAATCTGCAACAAACAAGAAAGTCGGAGAAGTGGATATTTTTACACCCCCCTAACACCCCTCAATTTGAGGTCGACACCCCCAAAATTTGGGAATGTGACAATGGTAAGTATACAAAATGCATATTAATTAGCCCTGGACACCCCCCAAATATAGAAGGACACCCCCCAACTTTTATCGTGCGATGACCTTTTTTTGTTTGTCAGACTGTTTCGGTAGAGACTTCCAAAATCTGACACCGCCAAATTTTTCCAACACCCCCAAGTTCACAATCCTGTTTACATTTTGGACACCCCAAATTCACAATCCTAGAAATAACCCTGAAGCAAAATATTTCCACAATAATAGAAACATTTACAACAGTATAAACATTGGTAGTTACAAGACAGTTTACAGATATATTTTGAAAAACAATTTCCGAGTCACGGGGTACACAAAGCAATGACAAAATTGTCTCACGTGAGTGGAGTGCAATTAGCCATATAATTAATAGGTCCAAAATTTTAAAGTGCCATTTTATCAGAAAATGAGTGCAATAGAATAAAAACATTGAACACACAACTGCTGTCAAGTGAACAGTCTGAACATTATAATAGTGTCTTTTATAATAATAATAATAATAATAATAATAATAATAATAATAATAATAATAACAATAATAATAATAATAATAATAGTTTTTTATGTAGCAGCTAACAGCTAGTCTGTTGCTGACAAATCAGAGATAACTGGACAACAGCTTTACTTCGCTATTGACTAATATGCCAAGTTCATTACTTTAATTAGTTAGTTAGACGGATTTTTTAAATAAATAAAAAAACTCAAAAACTAAATCTTGTGTAAATAATAAAACTGACCACATCCATTTAATATGAAAACCTCTACCTTGTGAAAAGCACCAGCCAGTGGCTGCTGGACTTCTTCGGGCGTGCGGAGAAGAAGGATCAAAGACGTTTCCTTCACGAGCGGCAGCACCGAAAGGAAAATAAGAGCGGCGATGAAGAGCGAGCAGATCGGATCGGCAATCTTCCAGCCAAAGTTCTCGATCAGAATCGTCGAGATGATGACGCCGACACTTCCGAGCGTGTCGGCCAAAATGTGGAGAAAAACACCTTAGAAAGAAGAAAACACAGGGCACAAATGTTAGATCCCGCTATTTTCTATCCGCATTCCACAGCAAAACTAGGACAAGCAACTTTTAGAACTCAACGAACACGAACTAAAAGCAAGAATGAGTCAATCAGAAATATCTCTATGATTATTTACACATCAATACTTATCATCAATAAAATTTCTACGTTCTGCAATAATGGTGAATAAAAAAAATGTTTAAAACATAGATACCTTCCATGTTAGTGTTATGCGTAACTGGCGTTGACTGGCATTGGCTGCTGCCAGACAATGAACGTGAGTGACTGTGACCTCCTGAACCGCCATGCGAATGACCGTGTCCAGCAGAGCCTCCATGAGAATGACCATGACCATGACCGTGTGAGTGCCCGTGTCCTGCAGACCCACCGTGGGCATGACCTCCACCGGGTCCGTGGGAGTGATTGTGACGAAACGCAACAATGCCAATCATATTGACACAGAATCCAGAGACGGAAACAAACTGAACACAAAGAAATTAACCCCTTAACTGGGTATTTAACTGTAACTCAATGTAAAATGGAGGGATATATCCGGGGTCCCCAGTTAAGGGGTTAAGAACGTTATCAAACACACGCAGTTTGCAGTTGTCTGCCATTCGAATAAACATGTTTATCTTGCAACCATAGAAGTTTACTATCAAAAAACTGTTAACTGAAATATTTTTTCTTAAAATCAGCAACATTAAACTTCTACTGCAGAGGAAGATCAGTTGAAAAGTTGTGTCCAGAATTATTGTATCCGAACGATCACAAAAATACCCGTAAGTTTCAACCAGGGATATTTCTGGGATTGTGAATTTGGGGGTGTCGACCTCAAATTGGCGGGGTGTCCAGAGCTAATTAGTATGCAATTTGTATGCATACCATTGTCACATTACCAAATTCTGGGAAGGTGTCGACCTCAAATTGGGGTGTTGGGGGTGTTAGGGGTGTAAAAATATCCCTGGTCTCAACAGCAATATAGGAATGCTATCACTGCCAAAGGCCATATTATCATCACTATTTACAAAATACCCATCAACATTCACACTTGCACCACAAGGCACATCATGTCTTACCCTGATGGGAAGCAAGCCAAAAAATTTTTGAAGAATGATTTGATTGAAACAGAAGCAACCTGAATAGAAAACAGTTTTTCAGCAAAAACATAATAATTAAGTGAGAGCTATTTGTTACCAGAAGACGTTCTGTTTTGATATCTGGGGGATCGACAATTCGACTGAGGGCAGCCGCAAAGACAAAGAATGAGATGACAATCAAAAAGAGTCCGTTGATGAACCCGGAAAGAATCTCAACTCGGTCGTAACTGATCAATACAAGAAAAGGACAACAGTTCACTACCAGGCAGGAAGAGATTAAATCATAAAAATCGCATACCTCCAATTGCTACACCGAATAGATTTTATATGAAAAAATTCTACTGTTTCAACCAAAATTCTCAACTTTACAGTCATGAGAATAGCAAGCAAAATGATTTTGGCCATTTCATAGATTGAATATATATATATATATTGAATGGAATATATCCATATATTTTCCTCCTTTCAAAGAGAAAAAACCTGGCTAATCCACAGGAGCTACTTGTGATTGCTTGTGTGATAATGTGTAGACTACAAATAAATAATTAAAAATGTTGTAATAATAATAATAATAATAAGAATAATAATAAAATAATCTCCTTGAAAAAAACTGCATTGCATTAGTAGACTACAAATAAGTGTTCAAAATGTACAAGAATAATATAAAATAACCAAATCTCATGATTTACATGACCTACTGTCTATTTGTGGCATTAAGCTTACAGCACCATAAGCTAGTGACCATGAGACTCAAAGGGTTAACAGAATATATTTGACACTAAGTCAATATTCAAATACAAGTATTTAGCATAGCTCAGCCTATTTCATCTGTAAAGTATCCCCAAATGTTAAAGCCTGTAGAAGAAAAGAAAACTCAAATGTTCAGCATTTCATTCTTAATTATATAATCACGAGATGTTAACCCATATGAGAAGATTCTTGTGGCCTTCCAGTGGCTCATAACCGCCGCGTACAGCCCCATCACAAGGGCCGAACAGTCGAACAGCATGTGAAAACCATCGGATATCAAACCGAGACTGTTGGTCCACACGCCGTAAACCAATTCAACAAATGTAAACATCTAGGTGCAAACGACAAGATTCACAAAATATATTTTTTTTCACGTGACTACAAAATATGCCAACAAAAGCAGCTTCAACAGCTCAGTGAAATATGGATTCGCGCGCATGCACGCATGCACATACCCACGCGCACGCCCACACATGGTCGTTGCATTGTCTAACAACTGTCCTAGGACTGAAGTTAACTAGGACAGAAAAATCAATAGGCATTTCTGAAAAAATACCATATTTCAAAGGAGTAATGAAATTCCTAAGAATTTGCAGGTGCAGAATGCTTGGAAATTCTCAAAAGGACATTTTTGGTGGCCATGACATCAGGGGTCTAACATTGCTGTGTTTTTGTACATTTCTAACCAGACTGAAACACCCTAAAGAGACTGGAGAAACCAAGTATTTGGCCTCTGCAATAATTAATCAGAGCCGTAGCTAAGGTTTCCGGCGCCCAGGTTAAGATTTATATTTTGTGTCCCTAAATTTAGGTGATGACCTTTTTTTAGTCATCAGAGACCATTTTCGGGTTGATGACCTTTTTTAGTCGTCACAAAGTCACAGCTATTTTTATTTACTTTCTCTCATCCAAAATGCGCCCCCACCGGTCGGCGCCCGGGACGGCTTGCCCCCCTGCCCCTAGCTACGGCTCTGTAATTAATTAATCGATGACAAAGACTAGGTATACACAAGATTCTTAATATTACGAAACAGAACTTACCAGATTAATGCACAAAAAGAAGAAGATTCGCCTCGAGTCAGAAGCTTCAAGGATCTGGCGAAGACCGTTCTTAGCAGTGACCAACAGAGACTGAGAGGTTCTGTGAAGGGCTTCTCCTGCAAAATTGTACAGTGGGGACCAGCGGCCGAATAGCCAACCAGGGAACCACGCGTTCCTTTCACAGGTTTCAGCAGGACATAAGTTGCTAAGAAAATTATAAGCATATAATAGCATTTAGAATTCAGTCAAACACAATATCAAGAAAAGGTGACAAATATTATCTTTGCCAGGACTCTGAAAATTCCTAACTAGAAAACCAGCCCATCCAAATTATTATGATTCAAAATCTGGATAATAAAATTCAATAATTTTATCTTGAATCATCTCAATTTCCTTTGAAATAAATTCTATATATTTTTCACACACTAATAAAACAAGTAAACTTATATAATTATCTACATTGCTTGCAGTATTTTGGGTACACACTGTGAAACTAATAAACAGACATTTTCTCACCCTCTCCTAATTACAACAGAAAATAAAGACCCTACACGAGTGTAAATTTCTTGGGCATTTGATGCCAATTCCTAACTAAACTTTGCACAGCTAAATGCCAACCAAATAACTCTAAGACCTCTGTAAAATAAATAAGAGCCCGCAAATGTCGATTAAGAACCTTCATACGCACCAAAAGCAAATATGAAAACGCTGAAGACAACTCCGACTGAGATCTCGTGTTCCTCCAGAATCAGGTTCTTAATGTTATGCATGTTAGTCACTTGACCGACGAACGGATGGTTCCAGATGGTGTTGATGACCAGGGCGCTGGCCAGCACAACCATCGTGCCGTACTGTCCGGTTCGGGTGGCGTCAAGATGGACGACGCACGCGGACTCGATGTAGTAGTCGACTACCATGACGAGCATCGTCACGAGCAGAAGCGGAAATACGGCGAGGTCCACGACTCAACCAGGCTCTTTAAAATGACAGAAATGAAATTCTTAATCTTTCACAATCCTGCAGATTGCCGCATAAGATTCTAGAAATCATATAGCAATTATCAATTAGCATACAACAGGTGAGTATTGACACTCCATGCCTTTATTATCAGGTCCATTTTTATGTGTTGGAAATTGGGCATTGTGCCCGTGCATTTAAGGTGCCCTGCAAGCTCCAGCCTTTTTATGGTTTGACCTTTTCTTTGCTTATCATACTTCTGGAGGATAACAAGCAACTTTTTTTCACCCCCACTGGGACCCCTCAGGCCGCCAGCTGCCTCACACTGGCAAAAGATGGGCATGTTTATAATCAAATTCAATCATTTTTACAGAGGTTGTCATTTTCACAGTCAACAGCTTCGAGTTTGTGCAAATTCTACACGAAGTTATTTAAGGTTCTGGCCAAACTGCAGTTCAAGAATTAAAATGTTTAAGTTCCAAGCAAGAAAATTATACCAAATGGCACAAACCTGACCTCAAAATTTATTGGCAGGTCAAAAGTTTAGATTCTTCAATTATTGGGAAATGGAGAATACAATTCTAAAATTGTCCAAACTGATGAATTTAAGATTAACTTTCTCATCAGGTTTCCAGTATTCCAGTCTATGTCTGTCAGAACGGTATATGTTGGTTAAAGCTCAAATTTGCAATTATCAATTAAACAGCAAATGGTTCAAAATTCTAGTAAATTTTTAAAAAAAAGTTTAACCTAGAAATGAGGTTTTCTAAAGTTCCAACAGGGTACTTTTATGACATTTTATGCTACAAATTTCTAACTAACATCACATACCATAAATGGCTGCTTGGTCTTGTAGTGGTGCATTTTTGGGTTCAACTTTCTAAACTACAAGCATTTTCAGTCTATCAACAGTTTCAATGGTCATTGTTTTACCTCTCGTGTGTAAAAAAGGAAGATGGCCCAAGGTGCCAGAAATATCGCTGAAACCGATGTTGACAAAGCATGAAGCCTCTTTGAACCTCCAATGTCAAGCGACAAATTCTTTGAAGCCATGTTATAACCAACCGACAGGAAGAGAGTAACAAGAACCAAAACAACACCAGCCTAAAAATAAATATAACACAGCAGCCAAAGCCATAAAATCATCTACAGAAATGACTACAGATAGTAAAAGCTGAGAGCAGAAAATTATATTACAAAGAAGAATTGCTTGTACAAATCTGTCTGATTACAATGCCAAAATCCTTCATTTGCCACTGAAAATACATCAACAAGCTTTATGTATTTTCTAAGTTATAAGTCACCTCCCACCCATATTTTGCTGAATATATTGAAAATAATTCCTCTAATTGCTAACTAATAGCGGGACACACAGATGACAAAAGCTACCAACAAACCACTGTAAATAGTCAGTATATTTGCTATCAATCGATAGTGGCTGGTTAACTATCATAATGTAGCTATGCAATTCAGGAACACGTGCTGAGAGCAAGTGGGAAAAGACCAGAAACTAATACCACAGCAAGCTTAACATCAAAAGGAATATGGCTCAGCAGAGTTGCTTCTCTTTATACTCAAAAGTAATTACAGTGATAGAAACACTTTAGACTGAATATTCTTAAAGGTTCAGTGCACATGGATATATAATATATATACACATATATATATATATATATATATATATATATATATATATATATATATATTAACAATAACACACAACTAATAGCAACTATTTGAAGATGATTTCTATTATAATCATCTTCAAGTTCCATATGATCCTGGAACCTAAAGCCAATAACCAGGTTCTGTATAAAGTCAAAATATATAGTTAAGTTCATTTAGTGCTGCTGAAAAGATTTTTCAATTTGTGTGATGCTAAGTACAGCCAACTGCATCAGAAGCAATACCGCTAAAAAGTGACAATCATCAGGTCTGAATTCATACAAAAAACCTTTAGATAATAATACTAATATAATAATAATAATAATAATAATAATAATAATAATAATAATAATACTATGAAAATGTAAATGATGTTGACTCACTTTGTGATCTGACAATCCAGTGAGGTTTGTCAAATGGCTAAATATGTGCAGAAGAAGGCTTTCATGTCGCAGATACGATCCATCAGGTATAAGATTGAAGTCAAGGTCAAAAGGTCAGAGTTTATAACAGTTGATATGAACTGTGAAATTTCACGATAAATTTAACACTTTTAGGAGTACAATCCCAGATGAATAATAAATAAGCAAAATGTTTTCAAAGTCAATTACTAAATCATTGGGTATATCAGTGTTTTTGAGCTGGCCACAACACACTCATTAACAAAAAACTGTACATTAATAATGATAAAATACTACACAGTACAAGAATTTCTGAGAAAGTGTAAGACCCAAACACTTAAAAAATTCACTTTGTTTTTAAATTGGACCTTTAAATTGGATCTACTGTGCAGTAGTCACCAACAGTACAAGTACAGACAAGAAATTCACATAAGGTTTACAGAATTTAACAAGACATTAATTCTACATTTCATCATTATAATCAAAAACAATTTATAGTAATTCATAAAGGATATATGCCTGACTATGTTTGTCCAGATCGTGATCAAAAAGCATGATACATAGGAAGGAGAAGAGAAACAAAACAGCACCTCGGAACTAAAAAAAATCACAAAACTAGACTATACAATAATCGCATAAAATTCTTTTGTCACATTCACTGTGCCTCTGAACAGGAATGGAAGAAGCACTATAAGAGCCCCACATTACATTACATTACATGGAAATATGCCAGATGGCACTGGTTTAAGCTGATGCAAAACAAAAAAAAATTATTTTATTTCACCAGAATTTTGTTTGTTGTGACTCCATTTGTTAAAATTCAAGCTATTTTGTACAGTTCCTCTTATATCCTTTATTTACAGTTTATAACATCTGAAAATAATAAGTCACATGCTTGTTGTTTGAAAAAAGGAATTTTAAGGTCAGCACAAGGAATATTCTAGTTTTTCACAGGAATTTCTACATGGAAGAAAGGTTTTATTCCAATATACAAGCAATATTTTACTAAAAGATTTTAAATCTAACAATGTTAGAAATGCTTGTCTTAAATCCAAGAATTCAAATGGTGTGCCAAGTTGATTTGGGCATTTAGCCTTCATCTTGGGTCTTCAAGGCAACAAAATATATAAAATTAATCTATATCTATGAGAGTGAATCAGCCAAAATCATTAAAATAAGAAAACTTAGTCAACAAATTGTTTTCTGACATATCACCTTTGATGGAGAACTTGTACTTGTAAAGAGAGCATTCACTGTTGCTATGACAACAAGGTCACTATGTTCATACATGAGCAACGTCCTACAAATTAATGCAGAAAACCTCGCAGTCATTGACAATTTTTGACCCCAACTTTCAGCACAATTAAAATTAATTAAAAATCGATTCAAATGATTCGGCCTAACCAGCACCCATATTAACCCTCAAACTGCCAAAAACTTTGTAACTATATGCAACTGGACTGAGGTGTACTCGCTTCCAGCGGTTTAAGGATTAAGTTCACAAATGAGTAAATGCAACATATGCAAGCAGTAACAATAAGCCAGCGCTTTCTGAATTTATTCAGTGCATCTGCAATACATCAATAAGATACACAATTTGGCAACAGAGCTTAAAATTTTTTGATAAAACTCTTGCAAAAGTGAACAGTCAAATGTGTGCATTCAAGGAATAGTGTTCCTAAGTATTTTTCAGAATAGGCAACTATATAAATATTCTGCTACATTACATAAATAGCTAATTGCATTACATTACATTACATAACAAAAGCCTTAAAGCTTTAATATGCCTTCAACTCTTTACGAGCAACTAAACGCTCACCTCATTGGGCCACACAGCGTTAAACCATAAAGCCAAAGAAGTTTGATAACAACACCAAAGAAAGCATGACGGCAGATGCGAAACCACTGAAAGGAAACAACGTCATACCATTAGAAAATCAAATCATACAGATTTTGATATCCTTAATGAATGTGATGAGTCACCCTGTTGAAAAGATGAAGTAATATAAATTAGGACAAAAATTTGAATGATTAGGAGAATTAATTAAAATTATTTCTCAAAATACGTCAAAAAGTGCTTCTAATTTCAAATAACTAATATATAAAGCATTCCATACCTGGCGCTTTGATATTTTTCGACTAGAGAACGGCTTTTGCATAACTACCAGACATATTGCAGCTCTAAAAATGTAGAAATTGATAACATTTACTGATATTGTTCCAATTTATGTCACTAAAACAGCACAACCTATACCTTGTGTGCGGTCCAGTAATCAGTTTTACCTGACATCCTGGCAATACATACTATAGAAATGATCCCTAAAAGTATGATCTGCAAGACTAAGCTACATTCTATTTGTGTATGATAATTTTATTTTAAAATTGATTGCTGGTTAACTTTATACAAAAACGTCTAAAATGAGATGCATGCACAAAGCATTTATTGAAAAAAGACAACCATTGAGCTGGTAACTTGTGCAGTGCTGCCTATATGACTAAACCAGTTTCTTATCTTGCAAAAACTAACCCCAGATCAATAAAAAATAGAAATTGAACGACATGAATCAGTTTCAGAATGTCGTAAGACAAAAATATTCCAAATGATCGAAAGAACTTGGCAGCCGCCAAGACTGCAACGTATGGAACAAATCTACAATTGAAACAGAAAGCCAAAATCTCAAAAGTAAAAATTGTAAATTTATGTAGTGCTTTGTTTGTAATTAACTAGTCATAAGCCTAACAAGTAAGTAAGTAAGTAAAATCTCATAAATTTATATAGTGCTGTGGAAAGTAGCACAGTAGTAGCTGCAGATTACAACCTACAAAGACCATGTTAAAGACCATTACTCTACACTGGTGGCTATATGATATTCAAGATATACATGAATTCTCCATTTATTAGGATTGAACCCAGAATTTACCTTGAGTTATCAAGGGATCCAAGTAAGACATAGCCAGCCTATTTCTTATTCAAAGTAATCATACATGAAACCTTTAGAGTGGACACACAGAAGAGTTATTACATACATTTTTCATTTCATAATTATACATTGTAACCAAAAAATACAGCCAACCAATCAGGGAGTTGCAACCAATCAGAACGCTCACACAGCCAACCAAAGTCAAACTTTCATTTTTATAACATTGGAACTCAGGGTAGAAAAACCACCATATTTACTTTGAGCTGTTACTGCTTCTGCAATGTAAGAAACGTTATTTTATCTCAATTTAAACTTATGCAGTTAAAGTTAGGTAATTTCAGCTTCCTTGTTTAATGAGATTAGAATGTATGTAATGTAGCAATTTTATCATTTGTTATTGATATAGTTAATACTCTGTGTTATTACACTGATCAGTGGGAGTAGCCATGTTTACTAATGGTGTAACTCGTCTTGAGGTTTACCCAAAGTCAAGTTTCATCTCTTGACCATTAACATCACGGCAAAGTTGCTCACTTCTCTATCCATTGCCACTATTTAAGGTATAATCTTTGTCTTCAATAATTCCTTCTTCTGGTTTCAGTTCCGAAAGGCACTATGCTGTCTTCCAACTGGATTCGATTTTCTTCTCATTCTGCTGTTCCCCATTATAAGGACCAGTCCCAGCAATTTCAAACCTTTCTCCTTTACGATTTCACCTTCCTCTTTTTCTTCTCTTCGGCATCTAAGCTTCTCACATATTTTTACAATTAACTTTCCGTATGCCAGTTTCACACTCATCAGTCATCAACTCCATATGAGGCCACGACACATAAAAGCCGGAAGCAACACGGGAATATGTCGGCCATCATTTACGGGCAATAATATATAACCCATAATACGCTAAAGAGCTATAAAAATGCTCTCTGAAGAATAAAAACGATGTTTAATTAAAAACTATAACGACCGTAACATCACTAACTTAGACGGGTAGATTCCTCCACGACTCGGCATCACATTGCCCGAATACTTTTCGGGAATTTCGACGTCCATCGTGACCGTTCGTCTATTAAAACTTTTCCTTTCTAATCGGCGATTGAAAATAAAACTCCTAAATTATTCTATTAAACGCGATTTTCTAATTAAAACATTCTAACTCGCTTACTTCCATGTTTACAAACCACGTCAATGCTTCGTCCGCTGCCGACGATCGGTGTTGTCGCTTGACTATTTAAAAAACAAATATAGTACAAAGTAAGTAAGTAAGTACGTAAGTAAGTAAGTAAAATCACGTAAATTCATATAGTGCTTTCGGATAGCACAGTGGTAGCTGCTAATTCTTTTGCGCTTAGCCTTTCTTGAAGTAGCTATTACTTTATGCGTGCTTTTTAAAAATTGAGGCATGAGCAAAAACGCATAGTTAAATAGTTACTAGTTGCCAAAATAATAATTAATCAGAGGTAGAATAACGGGGAGTTCGAGGTCTAAACCGCTCCCGGCACTCCGGGCCTCTCGGGGTCGCTCCCACGCCTTTATTGTGATGAGTTTGGCGCAAATTGGTCTGAGATCTGAAGCCCTAGATTACAAGAGACGTTGAAGACTTGAAGTGAGTTCATTTGCCGATAGATTAAATGCACACGGAATCAACAGTAATTGAGAAATTGTAGGCCTATTATTTTTACTCGAAAAAGCGGGCAGGAAATTAGAAATCCTGAAGGATAGGCATACAACCATTCATAAATGGCATTTTATTTTGACCAATCTCCAAGAGTGCCGACACCAGTCGAGACTTAACGTTAATAATAATAATAATAATAATAATAATAATAATAATAATAATAATAATAATAATAATAATAATAATAATAATAATAATAATAATAATAATAATAATAATAATAATAATAATAATAATAATAATAATTAATAATAATAATAATAATAATAATAATAATAATAATAATAGTTTATAATATAACAAGGTTCAGCCTATATACAGTGTAGTGGTTCAGGAGGGTCTGCCCTGTATATGAGAAGTTGAGAACCACTAGAGTGACCAGACCCTATGTTTTGCCCATCCAATCTACAGTAGTAAGTCTTATAATATAGTACTAAGGTTTATTTTTAAATGCTCCAGTTGAAACTATTGGAAGGACTTGTTGCAAGATGATCACTACGCAACACCCAGCACCGAAAAGTCTGCGTTTAGTGCCATTCCCTAGACAGATCTATAGCAGACAGACAGACAGACAGATCAGACAGACAGACAGACAGACAGACAGACATACAGACAAAAACAGACAAACAGAGAGGCAGACATACAGACAAACAGACAGACAGACAGAAAGGCAACGAAGAGGTCTACGTTGCTAAGCGCCTATAGACATCCGCTGAAAGAGCACATGGCAGTTTCATATAGCGCCGCCTTAACGGCTGCTGCATTGCTGCTCTTACGGTCTTACCTGCATGTCTAATGCTGTCACTTGGTTGCAGATAAAATAGATCAGGCTGCTAAGTGGTTAAAGGGGCTGTCCATTAATTACGTCAACAATATAGGGGAGGGGGTTTGAAAAAGTTTGACAGTTGTTGACAGGGGGAGGGAGGTCAAGAGAAGTTGACGTCAACAATTTCACTTTTTACAAATAATAAAAAAGTAAGAAATTTCATGGAATACTACTTATTACAGTGGGGAAAAGCATGACAAAAACGGTCATCACCACCACATTTTGACACTCGAAGAGCAAAAAAATGGAAAAAATGGTCATCATCGCGAAAAATATTAACCTTGTTATTGGGACCTGTCATTGATCTTGGGGGGGGGGGAAGTTTTTGACGTAATTATGGAGGGGGTTAGCTGAAAGTTGACAGTTGTTGACAAGAGGAGGGGGTCAAAAATTGCCCAATAATTGTTGACATAATTAATGGACAGCCCCTAAGAGATAGTGGAGTGAAACAGAGATAAGAAACGTCTTCAGTAAAGCAAAGCTTCTATCAAAAGCGTTGCATTGCAGGCGAATATGGAATCAGCTGATCGTCTAGCGAGCCTATAGATCAAGCCACTTGCTGTCAGTGAGCTGTAGGCAGAGACGTCATTTCACCGTTTTTCAGGGAGGGGGGCAAAACACTTTCAGCCTGACAAGTTACAAGTTTGCAAAAAGTTAACGACCTTTTTTTGCTTGTCAGTCATTTTCACGGGGTTAGTTACTTCAGATTACTCGATATCAAGCACTCCTCCACTTTTTTAGGACATATAAAAAAACTAAACAACACAAACATTGGCGAAAAAAAAATTTTTGTCCTAAAAATCAGGGGGCAAATGCCCCCTGCCTCCCCAAATGACGTCCCTGGCTGTAGGGCCTACGGTAAATGCAAGCTTGTCAGTATATAGGGCCTAGGCCTACTGCAAAGACATAGTTCTCAATGCGTGCTCTCTTCCATTTCAATAAATTCGACAACATGCGTCAGTACATTGTTGAATGAAGAGGCAGGACTGACTGGGTAATGTCCCCCTCCGAACTGCGAAATCTTCTGTAGGTATAGGCCTACGCAGAGATGGCCACGGGTCCATTTTTTTAGAACCCAACCCAGTCCATCAAATCTCCAACCCATGCCGGCAATAGGGCTACTTGACCCAATCCATCCCAACCCACCCCACCCTAATACATTACAATTTCTTAAACCATGTCTCATTTTCCGACCCTGTCTACCATAAATATGGAAATGTCTGACCCAACCCAGCCCAATCCAACCCAACTCATGGCCATCTCTGCCTTTGGAATTGCCTGTTTTATTTGAGTTTCTCAATTGCAACGTTTTGCTGCTCACTCTGTCAAACCACAGTAGTTCATAAAACTGAGTTAAGACAAACCCTTGCGCTTTTATAATAACATTTACATCCAGGGTCGTTTTAATAAGGCATAGACATGGTAGGCACGTGTCTAGGGCCCCTGCGCGAAACAGGGGCCCCTGCGGACCGCGGAAGACAGTTTCTCGGGTGCTTCATTTTGACCATTTTGATTAATCATTTTCGATTTCCTGATGCCCGAAAAATGGTCTACACCATTTTAGGTGTATAAAAGAAGAAAGATCACGCGTTTAACGAAAAAGTCGTCACTACTTTTTTAAAAATGGCTATGACCCACTTTTCCAGGACGCCTAGAGCCCCCAAACTTCTTTAAAACGGCACTGTTTACACCGTGTTGCTATACTGCATTCGAGTCAAGAGTCAGTAGAAGTAGAATCGATCCGTTCATACAACACCAGCAGAAAAGAAAAGATCGAGGCTGTAATAAAGGCATTAATAACGTCGCTGAGTGAAGGACATACGTAAGCTTAATAGACATGGTATTAACGTGTTTAAACAGGACAACTTCATGATGTGGCACATCGTTGCAATCCTCAGCGATTGAAGCATATCGCGCTAGATTCAATGGCAGGCCTATCGATAGACGCGCGGGCCTTAAGAAATTCGGGTATAGGATCCAGCCAGTAGGCCTATAATTAATTATAACTAATTATCCATCTGTAGGCATGGGCGAAAGTGTATTATTAGAAATTTAGCTATCTCAAAGGGAACAAAGCCTATAATAATTAATTATACGCGGATAAGCGGCTGGCGTCTAATTGCCAATCGATAATGGTCTTAGGCCTAAGCCTTAATTAATAGGCCTAATAGGCCGATACCTTAGATCTGTTACAGTTTGATCTGGTAGATTTATTACCAGGTCAAGAAATTGTGCACTGAATAAGTGTGTGTTTAGATTATTAGTTTATTATTAGTTTATTTTATTTAGTTTTGTTCAGTTGATGTTTGTGTTAGGTCTATTCCTTGTTTGTGTTCTATTTTGATGTTGTGCTTGTGACGAATAAAGATTATTTAATACGATTTAGTAGAGTTAACAGCTAGAAAGTGGGAGGGTGGCAAGTCAACGAATTCCGTGTTGGGGCATTCGATCGTTGTCGAAACTACGACGGAAACACGGGATCTGGAATCTCTCGCTCCAGGAAGTCCGCTGAGCCGGATAGGAGGTGCTGTCTTTTTCCGGCGTCGACGAAGGATAGGAATGGACGCCGATCACGCGATACGCCAAAAGCGAGGCAAGACGAAGCGGGAGAGGAAAAGGAAAAAAAGAAGAAGAAGACGAGAAGGAATTAAGACAAAAGAAAGCGGCGGCGGAGGAGGAGGAGGAGAAGCAGTTGCGAATGGAAGAGAGGAGGAATGGAACAAGGAGCGGGCGGATAATAATCGAATCGTAGGACTGGACAATCACTCAGGAGACAACAACTGCTTTCTCAACTCCGTCATTCAGGTATATGTGCACTCAGGGTTATCTCTATAGGATTATCAATTAAGAGGGTGCAGGTATATTTTGGGGGTCCCTTCCCAAAAAGTCTGACAAGCAAAAAAGGTCATCCCAGGCTAAAATTGGGGGAGGGGGTGCTGGGGGAGTGTCGGTCTCAGATTGGGGTGTTGGGGGTGTTAGGGGTGTAAAAAAATATCACTGGGTGCACTGCATCTCATATCAAATGCTCGGTTCAATGGAGTTGGCATGGTCCCCGGTTCACTGGCTATTTGACACCCTGTTGGACCCCCTTCCCCCCCAAGTTTTAAAATTCCAAAAAAAAAAAAATTTGTACTCCATTGGCTTGGGGACGAAATTCCTCCCCAAACGTGGAGGACAAATCTTGTTCCCCAAACATTTCAAACTCTCCTCATGTCAAGGTGGCTAGAATAAACACTGCCCTGTTCACTCTTGAAATTGACTGTCCGTGCGGAGAAATGGAGGCTGGCTGCTGTCGCAATGCTGGTATCGATGATGCAGCGAAGAAAGGAACATAGGCTATCTGTGATGATGTTGATGATAAGAATGATGGGTTTTGATGATGATGATGATGATGATGATGATGATGATGATGATGATGATGATGATGATGATGATGATGATAACGACGACGATGACGATGATTATCATGGTGGTGGCAATTAATCAATGAATAACTTCTGTGGCGCCACTATCATAATGCTCAGGGCATCGTGCAGCCGATGGCGCACCAACCAAATCCAATCCGAGTTACTTTTACCGGTAGATCCAGGTCAAGTCGGAAAGATCAGTCAGATCAGCGGGGGAGCAATCTAAGGCGGACAAGCGAAAACAAGCATGTGCGTTTAGCAAGTATGACGACGGAGCAGTGTTTAATCTAGGCCGTTTCCGGAGGGGGGAGAAATTGCCCTTTCCCCCTCCCGGAAATTTCAAATTCTCCCCGGAAATTTTGGAATACTACATGGACTAACAGCGGCCCCTAGCAGAATTCCCCCGGCTTTGAGTTCCCAATATTTTTTTTCAGTTCCCCACGGATGAGGAGTCTAGATTAAACACTGCAACGGAGACAATAATATTGATAAAGGTATAAATGAGGCTTATGATAACGACTAGTGAACACTTTATATTATTGTCACCGAGTCGATAGTAGTTAGAAACTACTGGATTTCGTTGCTAGTTGTGGGTGGAGGGCGTAATTCCTAATTTACGTGCATGTAGTTACTGTACTTGTGTATGGAGTCTGTAGAAGAACGCTTTGTACGATGTGATATATGGGATACTGTTGATTAGATTTTGTGGCATTTGGACTCTTTTCGAAAGAATTTCCTTCTCGTAAACGGTCACGCTTGTCTTGAAAACTCCTGCATATTTTGCGCTCTCAAAGTACGTTCAAACATGCTGTCGTCATTATTATCATCATCATCGTCGTCATTATCATAATCTATGACGTCGTCGTTGCCGAAACTGACGTTATTGTGACGATGACCGCTCAGAGATGTCCATTGTTTGGGTTAACCTATGGGTTGGGTTCAGACTTTTCCATATTAATGGTAGGTTGGGTTGGGTCAGAAAACTGAAGAAACTGTAATGTATTACAGTGGTTTGGGTTGGGTCAAGTAAACCTATTATCGGCATGGGTTGGGTTGGAGATTTGATGGATTGGGTTGGATTTGGTTTTAAAAAATGGACCCATTGACATCTCTCTGACCGCTACTGCGGCCACACCTCCACAACTTACCTGTCTGCACTCTGCAGACAGGTTCTACCCTCGAACTATGCAATAAAAATCTAGATACGTTTTTAGCCGAGACCTGAATTAGTCCGATCCTATGGAATGCTCTTGAACCTAGCACACGTAATTTAGCAACTGCTGTCCTCTTTTTGAAATTCTATAACCGTGTATTTAACTGTAACTCAATTAAAATTGATAACGATCTTAGGGGTTAAAACTCATCATTTTCTTTACCAATATGCAGCAATCGCATCCGGTGCGCATCTAAGTGATTCTTCACAAGAGGCGCTATACAAATATTCTGTTACACCACGTTACAAATTACAATACATACTGTATGGATAGGCAGACCTGTCGTTTCAAATTTTTGACATCTCAATCGATCTCCAAAACATAAGTGTGCTGCAAAACGCCGGCTTTTGTCGTATATCTGATCAATATGTTTCGTGATGATTTTTTAAAAGGAATCATGAGTAGTCATGGCGGGTGAGCGTCGGTTGTATGGTCCTGTTGTTAATTAACAGGTAACGTTTCTCCAGTTTCAATCGGTGGAAGACGGTTGTCCATCCATTCGTCCGGACGCCCTCCGTCAATCGATGTCCGTGGCTTTCTTCGGCGAGTCTCGATTCCAGCTGGGCGAGATGGAAGACGCTGCAGAATGTTTCGTAAGAGTCACTGATATTGTTGTGCGTTGATTTTACTAGAGGTTATTTCAGTTGGCGAAAAACACTGATATACCTTGAAATCGATTTTCACTGAAGGTCAGGTGTGCACGGAAACTGCAGGGGCGGTTTCACGTTGTGGATGACTGGGGATGCATCCCCCCCACCGGTCCACCAAAAATGCGTCTTCGATGGAAGGTGATCGTCTAAACGGATTAGCCTTGATGTATAGGGGGGTTGACCCCCAAAGACGCGTCAAAAAATAAAAAATGCATGGAAAGTCATTAAAAATACTTTTTTTCGGCGGTCAAGGAGGGTTTAACCTCAACCCTCCCCCTGGCTACGCCACTGACACTCTTATTGGCCAATGATCCACTTCTTACAATTTTTCCACTACCACAATGTCACAAGCCTTAAAAGTTGCAAGTAGACTTAGGCCTTAGGTTTTAAGAAAATTATATGCCTGCAATCCTCCATACACAGCTTATATTAAAATGATTAGTGTTTTATGGAGCTTTTATCCAATTTTAGTCCACAATAAGTTTGCAGGGTCATGGCATGTTACAAAGACGCTGACGTGGGTCGCACAGTTCCAACAAGTTTGGAAAACCCTGGCCTATTAGTACTTTTGGAAATTAATTTTATTTCGCAATAATGCAAGGAATTTGAAGGAAAGCGTATTCCGACCATTTTGCTCTGAAACTCCACTAACAATATGGAATCTGCACTTTGACGGTAGCTTACCTAGCGGTTAAGCGATTTGGCCATACTCATGGGGTTTCTAATAAGCGTAATAAAGGTATGTTACTGACAAAGTTTTAAAAAGATAAGTTTCAAGAAATTTCAATCTCTGTTTCTTTCCTTTTGTCTTTTTTGGCAAAAATATAAATATTCTACCTAATATATTTGCCATATTTTCATTCAGATTGAATCAGAGCTTTTGTTTTGCCATTTATTCAAAACTAAGAAGATTCATTTCAAACAATGTTCGCCAGATGGCGCAATGCATATTTTTTTGATATTGCATGCTGTTATTAGGGTCGCGGCACGTTAAAAACCGCTGTAGTGGGCCGCAGTTCCAAAATGTTTGGTAAACCCTGTTCTAATAGATTCCTTCTCTTGTTCTTCAACATATTCATTCAGCTAAATTGCGTTTCACAGTTTCCGCTGAATGTCAGACATGTTCCTCCAATATTGATCCATTCGATTTGCAAGATCTTGAAACTGTTCACAATCAAGGGCATCCCTGAACTCTTAATTAAATGAAGTCGCTGTTCGTTTTAATTTCAAACAAAGGCGTACACTTATATTAGACCTCTAGGCACAAGTATCCCATTCTGAGAGGCTGCCATAGGAATGGGGAATGTGCGGCTCTTCCCACTTTTTCTTCCACGTTTACGTCAATAATTTCAAATCTCTATTTTAAGACATTTCTATTGCTTGTTTTCTGTTATTTTAATTTTATCGATATTTGGAACCGCGTGCTTTGCACAAATCATTAAGTAAAAGACCTTTTGCCCATAGTCTAGATCAGAAGTTAGTTAGTAATTGTACAGAACCGTTTCAAGTTCACAACAAAGCATGAATCTTTATCAGTAAGTACTTGTATGATATGAAAGCAATGGGGGAAAATCAAAAATGTGTGCGCTCCGTTTTTTCCTTTGTGCGCCTGCCTTGCATGCGATCTCTGTGCGCGCACGGCTATGAGAGGGAACATTGTTACAGAGGTGCACTTCTATAGCACCACCTCTAATACTCTTGGGCTTCGATCGATGGTAGGTCTACTCCATATCAAAACTGTCAAAGACCCCAGAATGGCTCTTTCGAAGCGTACAGCTTCCGACCTTTCTTTGCGGTCACCCAGACATGTACTAACCGAGGAGAGAGACGGCGATTAATTTTGATTACGATCTCTGAAAGTATGGTTCCAGATTATGATGATGAAAAAGAAGATTAAGATGATGATGATGATGATGATGATGATGATGATGATGATGATGATGATGATGATGATGATGATGATGATGATGATGATGATGATGATGATGATGATTTGATGAGGATGATTTAATGATGATGATGACGACGACGATGATGATGATCTGTAATCGTGTTTTAGGAGAAGATTTTGACCCGCATTCATTATCACTTGACTGGAACAGAGGAGTCAGAAAGTGAACCCTGTCGCCAACTCCATTGCATAAAGCATCGCAGATTCTCCACAGAAGTCGTCGAAGAGGTGAATGGCAGCCGACTCGGCATCATAGCTTTCATGAATATTCATAAGTGATAGCCATACATCAGAGATGTAGCAAGTACACAATGCTTCAAGTACAAGTACCTGGCCTCCGAGTACAAGTACAAGTACAAGTACTAAAAATTTGTACTCGAGTACAACTCGAGTACAAGTACCAAGTACTACATCTCTGCCATACATGAATATTTATAAATAATGGCTGCTTATAAATATTTATAAGTCAGTGTATGCTTTGCTAATATTATTATAATATGCCATTGGCGTTTAGAGCCTAGAAAAGCCACCGCACTTTATGAAAGTCCTATTGGGAATTTGGGATCACTGGGCGTGCATTTGCATCAATCAATATGATTTACATAATAGTGCGGATAAACTGACACAAGAGACTTTAGAAAAACAGTGTCAGAAGTAAATCAATTTTCGGATCTGAATTCCAAACTCTGCGGACGCAAATTTTCGTATATTTAAGCAATCGCCAAATAGGTTGCATCTAATTATTGTAAACCTTAGGTTGCAAGCCAAACACTATTTGCGTGCAATGATAGACAGGCAGATGACCACATTAATGGCTCAAAAAATAGCTGAGGACCTCCGCATTGGCGGAGGAAATCGTCCTAACCATCGCAGCTATCTCCGATTCTCCGTAAGAGGCTATTTAGGCTAATGGCTTTAAAGGTGGAAGAAATGATGCCATGATCTAAAACTACTCAATCTACAATACAATTTTACTAGACATGCACGAATTGGACTTTGCTTGCGAAGAAGAGCTGATCGACTGGTTGTAGGACCCAACAGAGATTCAGAATATCAATGGATCCGATTAACGAGTAGGCCTTTAGACCTATCAACCAAAAATGACCAATAACGCAACAAATCGGCGATTCTAATTTCTAACCTATAATGGCAAATACAAGCGTGTCAAAATAACGCAAAATGCTAATGTCTGAAGAGCAAACACCATTCCTTTCCTAGTCGATTGAAGTTTCCACGATTCTCGGTTGTTATCGCTATGCATGGAATCGACAGAGTTCATTCTTTAGTGTTATTATTCATTTTATTGTTAATTTTGTTTAATTTTTCCAGATGGTCTGTTCTCTCGGAGGGCCTGAGCAAAATTCTTGTCTGAAGATCGTCAGAACTTTCAGTCGAGAGTTTCACGATTCTCGGTTGTTTCATCATGGAATCTCGATAACGGGTTCTTTTGTTTAATTTTTTGCAGATGGTCTGTATAGGTTTTAATCGTCAGAACTTCAGCCAGATCGTCGATAATATTCTCTAAAGAAAGATTCTATAGGTTTTAACGTCGATGTCAAGATTGCTGCTGACATACTAACGTTCTCTCTCTCTCTCTCTCTCTCTCTCTCTCTCTCTGTGTTTTTGTGCACGTGTGTATCCTACTGTTGATCTGAGTTAATCACAGGAATCTTGGATTGAGCGGTCTCTTCGATTCTATTTAACAGAAGAGAAGGAAGACGTGGAAACGAGGCTAACAGCAATGCTGGCGTCAGCAGTTCGGAAAGAAGTCAAAGGTCGTTTGGTCGGACGATCAGAGACTCAATGGACGGAAGCTGGGGCAGACGATGCTCAAAGGTAAACCCCTCCCACCCCATCATTGCTATTGAGTTGCTAGAGTTTAACAATCGATCGCAGGGAAATATTCCTGTTTGGCCAAAGCGATTCGTCACGAGAGATAAATACTTTACAATTTAAGCACACTAATCCAGCAATTATTATAATAATTATCCGACGCAATTTATGCGAGCTTAAAATTTCATACTCTGTACGATTAGGCATACTCCCGCACTATTGAAGGTCAGGACCCAGTGACCCCTGTGATCCATCGAGAATTGATGACCCATTTGATCCATTGACATGTTGCCATCTCTTGTCCATCATAATAAATTGTATAATCTCTGTTTTGGTGTGGTGGGTGGGTGGGGCAGGCTTAGGCTCCCGTTAAGGGTTTCTCCATATTCGTCGACGCCGTTGACATCTAAATTTAGAGAACGCGCCTCTTCCCACTCAGTGCCGTTTACCATGGATTTATCTACACCCCCAGCGGGGAGTTACATCCCCGATTTTTGACAGACACCCCCTGCCAAGGGTGGTGTTGGCTATAACTCAAACAGACATGTTAAAAGTAGTATGAAGCTGCTGTGAAGGACAGTGGTGTTATGATGCAGCTGTTTCGTATACTGCGTATTATTTGTTCAAATCAGAAATTTCAGTTTGCAGATGATACAAAACCACTTAAAATCACATTATTATTATTATTATTATTATTATTATTATTATTATTATTATTATTATTATTATTATTATTATAAAAACTAGTCGTATAAGACTCAACACTGGACATTGACACACCCCGCAATTTTGGAACACCCCCGAACGCAAATTTCTGAAAAAAGCCTGCCGTTTACCGTGTTTTCACAGGTGGGCTGCGGAGGACAGGTGAGACTTCGAAGGACTCTGGTACGACCTGCTCCGGAGGTGATGAGCATCGGACTCGTCTGGGACACGGAGAATCCATCCGCGGATGAAATCGAAGCGTTTCTGAATATCGTTGACACTTCGCTGCTTCAGCAGGACGTAAGAAAATAAACTACCAATCATTCGCACTGTGCACACCACCACTATTGTACTGCCATAAATATATGTTTCCATATTTACAGTATATAAATACGTATATACAGTGTACATACCTACTGTACATACCTGCATAAATGCATATTGTATATACAAGCATAGGCCTATATGTGCATAGGCCTATATGTATATTATACATATATGCACATATATGCTTGTGTATATAATTATATATGATGTATATATATTTATATGTATGCATATTTATTTATTTATTTATTTATTTATTTATTTATTGCAGTTGTTTGACGATGTGATTGATTCTTCGAGTGGAAATTTTCCTCCGAAGACAATGGCGGAGAAGAAGAAGAATAGGGAAATGGAGGAAATTGGTGGATTTAATCTGACTGCAATCGTCTCCTACTACGGAAGACATTACTCGACTTTCATCGTCGACAGAAGAACGAACGAAGATTGGATTTTCGTCGAAGATTCGCAAATTAGCGAGGTATAAACTGGGGCAGCGTAATAATTGAATTTTCATCGAAACGCCTGCTCTCCTTTGCAGTGTTCTTCAACTTGCGGAGGATTTTGAGGGTGGATCATCCTTATAGGGGCCTACTGATAGAGACCGATGCCTCGGTAGGGGTAGAAAATGTGGGGTTTGGCTGCCCCCCCCCTTTCGAAGAGTACGGTCTTTGGGTTGGGAGTAGTCGGACCCGCGATAATTTTTGTTAAATTCCGTCTTATGATGTTTGTTTGACTACTAGGGTCTACTGTAGTCTTTCATCTGCAGTCTGGTGTTGTTTTTTTTACATACATTGCGATCCTTTTGCTACAAGGGTTAATGCGCTACATAGAGACGTAAATTTCTATTAGGCTTCTAGGTTAGACGTCTTCACTATTTGGCAGGCTACCATAGGGAAAGGTATATGGGTTGCGACCACTTTTTCATCCAGGTTTAATTCAATAATGAGCTACGACCATTTTACCGAAAGGACGAGGGACGGATACCACCCCAGAATTGTCCCTTGACTTCTCTTCGCTTCGTCTTTCTACTGCGTCAATTACTAATCGACGTCTAATTTCTGGAGCTTTTGTGCGAACGACCTGCTTTATTATTATTATTATTATTATTATTATTATTATTATTATTATTATTATTATTATTATTATTATTATTATTATTATTACTACTACTACTACTACTACTACTACTACTACTATTATCATCATCATCGCCACCGCCGCCGCCGCCACCACAATCACCACCACCACCACCACCACCACCACCATCATCATCATCATCATCATCATCATCATCATCATCATCATCATCATCATCATCATCATCATCATATCATCATCATCATCATCATCATCATCATCATCATCATCATCATCATCATCATCATCATCATCATCATCATCATCATCATCATCATCATCATCATCATCATTATCAACATCATCGAGGTAACATTTTATAGCGCAGTGGGATGGCGAAGGTCAATGGCGCTTTAACAAACAAACGTCGCTTGTATGAGGTATTTTGAGCAAGTGAGTCTTTGAATTCTGCATTAGGTCGGCAGGTGGTCAGACGTCATAGAAAAGTGCGTTCAGAGCAGTCGTCAGCCGCTGCTCCTCATCTACGCCCAGGACCACTGCAGGCCGTTGGATCGTAGAAAGGCTCCGAGAGACACGTGGCGCCCGACGGTTACAACGCTCCAGCCTAGAACAATTAGCGCAGGTCAGTCAACTGATCGCCTCCTTCTTCTATAGTTCAAGACGAACACTTTGTTTAATTGTTTCAACAACTACCCCCGCCCCGCCCCCGCCCCGGCGGCCTCGTTTCAGATACCCGGGTGTAGGTACGGTCGCCAGCAATGTTCCCTCTAATTTTTTTGTATTCCGTGTGCGCCTGAAATTTCTTGTGCGCAAAATCTGACATGAAACGGTAAACTTTTGTGCGCGCCCAGAATTTGTCCGTAATCAACATTACCCATTTGCTAACAAGTTAATACATCTCAGAACACTCTTTTCGGTCAATGATCCACTTTTTACAATCTTCCCATCAGGTTAGAATATAAACACATGTATTGGCGTTAACTTGGATGAAAAATTGGTGGGGGGGGGGGAGGAAACCCTATACCTTTCTCTTGCAAGTAGACATACTGTAGGTCTTAAGAAAATTATAAGCATGCAATCCTCCCACACAGTTTATATTAAAATGGTTAGTGTTTTATGAAATTTTTATGCAATTTTAGTTGACAATAAGTTTGCAGGGTCACGGCATGTTACAAAGCCTCTGGAGTGAGTAGCACAGGTCCAAAAAGTTAGGGTAATCCTGGCCTGTAGTCAGAGGCGTAGCGAAGGGGGAATGTGGGGGCATATGCCCCCGGGCGCCGAGGTGAAGGGGCGCCAAAATCGGGTTTTGGGGGTAAGTTAAACAGTTAAATACATAATAAATAAGAAACAAGTGCGGCGACCATTTTTTGCTCGTCAGGAGTATAAGGAGAGGGTGCCGTAGAGAGTTGAGGGGTGCCGAGAAAACGATGTGACGATCTTTTTTGCTCGTCAGCAGTGTTGGGGGGCGCCAAGCCGCCAACGGTACACTTTGCCCCAGGGCGCCGGATAACCTCGCTACGCCTCTGCCTGTAGTTCTTTTTAAAACTTAATCTTATTTCGCAATAACGCAAGGAAAGCGTATTCCGACCATTTTGCTCTGAATCTCCACTAACAATAGGGGATCTCTAAACATGAATTGAAATGACCTGGCGGTTAAGCGATTTTGCCATACTCATAGGATTTTTAAGACGCGTAATAAAGGTAGGCCTATGTCATGAGTAAAATTATAAAAAGATAATTTTTAAGAAATATCATTATATCTCTCCTTTTTAATTATTTGGCAAAAAATAAATAATTTTGTCTAACATATTTGCAATATTTTCCAGTCGAATTGAATCAGAGCTTTTGTTTTGCCATTTATTCAAAACTCAGAAGATTCCTTTCAACCAACGTTCGCCAGATGGCGCAATGAATTTTTTTACATTGCATGCCATTATGATGGTCGCGGCACGTAACAAAACCGCTGAAGTCGGCCGCAATTCCAAAATTTTGGAGATACTCTGCTCTAATCGATTCCTCATCTTGTTCTTCAACATATTCCGTAAGCTAAATCGCAGTTCACAGTTTGCGCTGATTGTCAGACATGTTCTTCTTATATCGATCCATTGATCATCCATTCGATTTTCTAGATCTTGGAACTGTTCACAATCAAGGGCAACCATGAACTCTTAAATGAAGTCGCTGTTCGTTTTCATTTCAAACATAAGCGCAAACTTCTATTAGGTATCTAGGCGCAAGTCCCCCATTTTTGAGAGGTTACAATAGGGAAAAGGGGAAGGTACAGGGCTCAGCTTTCCACTTTTTCTTCCACGTTTACGTCAAAGATTTCAAATATCAATTTATAGACATTTCTATTACTAGTTTTCTGTTCTTTTAATTATATCGATATTTGGAACCGATTGCTTTGCACAAATCATTAAAGAAAAGACATTCTGATCATAGTCTAGACCATAAGTTCGTAATTGTATGGAACCGTTACAAGTTCACAACAAAGCATGAATCTTTATGGAAAAATGCTTTCAAAAATTTGTGCACTCCATGTTTTCCTCTGTGCGCTTGCTTTGCGACCTCTGTGCGTGCGCGCACACGCGCACAGCTTAGGGGGAACATTGGTCGCCAGGGTTATTTCTAGTATTGTCAATTTGGGGGTGTTGATATATTCTGGGGGTCCCCTTCCTCCCCTTATGGGGAGCGATGGCATCTTAGCTGCATCATAATTCGAGGATTTTGCTCTCAGACTGTGAGGGGGTGTTGGGCGGGTATGGGGGGTGTAAAAATATTTCTGCCGGTCGCATACCCTGGATTTTACCTGGATCTTGAATTATCTTGATTTGGTGTGCCATCGGCTGATGCCTCTGTGCAATATTCAGTGGCGCTATAGAAGTTTAGGACTAGATTAGATTAAATCAGGCACTTGTCCGCATAGTTTGACATGTATTGCGATCCTTTTGCTACAAGGGACTCAGTGCAATATTGACGTTATCTGTGTCTGCAGACGGTGACAATCGCACGGTTTCTCGACCTGCGTCGGCCAGGCCGCCAAAGAAGACGAATCAGTGAAACAGTTGACACCCTCAAAAACACACGTTGACTCTGGCTAAGTTTCAGACCGTCAAGGCCTCTCTTCTCTCTCTCTCTCTCTCTCTCTCTCTCTCTCGATTGCAAAAAAGATGCCGACAGCGTTTAGCGCAACTTTCGTTTGGCAATTGAATTGAACGCTGCAATTTACCGTATTTCTGCAACTATACTATTACACCTTCTGACGCCGAGACATCTTAGTCAACTGCACTGCGAATGGATTGCTAACGGAAGTGCCAAATTCAGTTGGACGACCGTTCACACTTCCTATCACGAATTAGATCGAGTAATAAAGCAAGTAATTAGTAAGAAGGCACTCGAAGCCTATGCAGGGTTTAATCTAGGCCGTTTCCGGGGGAAAATTGCCCTTTTCCTCTCTGAAAATTTCAATTTCCCCAGGAAATTTGGGCATACTACATCAACTAACAGCAGCCCCCTAGCAGAATTCCCCCAGGCTTTGCCAGTTCCCCCTCCACCGGCTTTGTCAGTCCCCCCGGAGTCCAGGAGTCTAGATTAATCACTGAGCCTATGCATCTTAGCGCATTGAATTCGACTGCTTTGCATACATATACATTTATCTGTTCTAATGATTACCGTTGATCTATCACTTATAAAACTAAATTGGTCAGCTTAAGTGTATCCGTCAATTATCTCAACAATTTTTTGTCAATTTTTGACCCCCTCCTCCTTGTCAACAACTGTCAAAATTTCGGTGGCCTCCTAAAATTATGTAAAAAACTTTGACCCCTCCTTACTACAAGGGGCCGCCCATTAGTTGTGTCAAGAAGTTTTAGGTAATTTTTAGCTCCACCTTTGTCCACAACTCAAATTTTCAGCAACTCCCTGATGAAATTATGTCAAAAACTTTGAACCCATCCCATACACGCTAAAAATATTTTATACGGCTGGCATTTATGCTGAACTAGAATTGTGAAGATTAATTTTTTGATTTATTAAATTTATTGTAAAAAATGAAATTGTTGACGTCAATTTATCTTAACACCCCTCCCCTGTCAACAATTGTCAAACTTTTTCAAACCATCTCCCCCATATTTTATTGACGTAATTAATTAATGGACAGCCACTTAGCAGTCCCGTGGTTTATCTAATTTGACTTCGAAAGCGCCAGTTTATAATTTGCCTGCAAAATTCGTCTGAATTAGACGGTCTTGGTCTTCATTTGAATTTACTTACTTCGACTCCCTTTGCACGCGGCCAACTCCAAAATAGCAAAAGGCGATAGCACGATATTATAAAACTTATTCTGCCATTTTTTGAACCTTTTCTTTGTCCTTTAGTCTAATTCTACTTGTCACAGATTCACAGCTGAATATTAATAAGATCCAACTTATAATCAGAAATTCAGACCATTACTGGTCTGCCAGTGTTTTATACAGGCCTGTTAGGAGGGGAGTTTCCCCCAAAACCCTCAGAATTCCCCCCTCCCAAAAAATCCCAGCACTTACACAAATTTTGCATTGAACTGTGTCTTTTCCCTCCAACCAAGTCGATTCTCGTCCGCCCCCAATCCTCAATCCCCCTCCCCCAAAGGTCTGGAGTCTGGATAAAACACTTCTGGTCTATACAACCCTTGAGAAACACCAAACTTAGCAATCAAAAATACGCCATAGGCCTATATACTAACGAAACTACCGTTCAACCACGCAACTTTGGTTCAACTTCCGTCTTAGGATGCACAAATGGCCCGTTTTTCTCTCTAAGGGATGGTGGGCCGGTGTCAAAGTAGGCCTAGTGTCTTCAATGGAAGGAAGCACATTCGGATAGATTAATAATTTCGAAATACGAAGCATTTTAGAAGCGAACATCATAATCATTATTAGCAAATGACCTCAGGTCTATACATAGGCCCGCCGAGAGGGGCGGGGATGGTGGCAAATGCCCAGGGACCCGGCGATCTGTGGGGGGGGGGCGAGTTCGCAAAATGTTAGCACATGGAATACTGTATATTACTGAAGGGCTCGTAGAAGGCATTTCTCGCTGACAATCAAAAAAATGTCATCACCAGTTTCAAGCTTTAATTCTAGGGGTCCGCGACTACTCTGCCCAGGGGCCCGGGATTTCTCTCGGCGGGCTTGTATACAGTATTTAGATCTAGACCTAAAACCTTCATGTTTCAAAAGCCATTTCCTCTGTAGCAATAGCCACCCAGCTCCACAGGCATCGTCGCCCTATGGATGTATAGTTGTATACCGACCATTGTATAAGTATAGATGCATATCTATATAGGTCTATTACATTATTGCTTTGAGAAAGTATAAGTGACTCTTATGTTACGCGCTCTTTACTTTAGCTCCAGTTGCGTTACTGGGCTATATAAATTGTCATAGATAATATATATAGGGCCTGTATAATTATATATATTGTATATCGTTTATATATATATATATATATATATATATATATATATATATATATATATATATATATACACTCGTATACATATAAATACATATATTGGTCTACTCTACCTTAATAATTCTGAATGATCCAAATATAATGTGGAAAATACGGAAGGCAATTTTTATTTTAAAATAAGTTGAACACCAGTTAACGATGCGTTGGTTAGAAGTTTAGAACTGACTCACTGCCATTACATTAACTTAGGATTTATTTCTAGTCTGGCTTTTAGTACAGACAAAAAAAGCGACAAATGCGCAGCCTAAGTAGACTATACTGTCGATTCAAAGCTGGAAGCTAAAGAGATCGATTCCGAAATCTAATCGTGCCATTTTCAGCAATAAAATGGCCATAAAGGCTTTGTTGAAATCGCCGAGGGAAGGCTTCACGACCAGAGGCTGACATTGAAGAGGACTCAGGAACGAAGCAGGCAGTCGAATGGTCTGGCCTCCTGTAAGTCCCGCACACCAGAACTAGGCCCCCTATAGGACCATGAAATCACGCGACGAGGAACTTAACTGGACGATAGGACAAAGAAGGGATCTTTTCAGCTGAAAAGTAGACAGATGCACGCGTATCTTCGAGCAGTGAAAGGTCCATTTTAAATTGAATTTACTTATCCTCAGATTAATATTATTCAACATAACTTCCTCCTCCTAACACAGTAACTTAATAATAATGATCAAAATCATTATCACCACTAGGCCCTACCACCACCAGCACCACCACATCTTCATCATCATCTCATCATCATCATCATCATCATCATCACCATAATCACCATAACCATCACCATAACCATCACCATAACCTATAATTATCATGTTATAGTTCCATAACCGTTCATCAGTTGATCAGTTCCAAATAACCATAACCATCATCATCATCACCATAACCATCACCATAACCATCATCACCATAACCATCATCATCATCATCATCATCATCATCATCATCATCATCATCGCACTCCTTAGTTCATAGGGACCGTCACCGTCGAAGCCAACCGTAGGGAAGTGCTCGTTCGTGGCCCTTTCAATTCTTTGACTATGTGTATTGCGGTTATCGATAAGTCAACAGAAATACTAACTAAATTAAATGCCAATATTAAGATCCAACCTATGAAATTGGGGATGTCGTCTGATCTTTCTCTGTCTCTTCCTCGTTCCTTTGCATCGCTGGCAGCTGGCACCGTCTGCCACGGTGTCAGTCTTTTCTGACCGACTGCCTTCGACTGCCACGGAGTCAGATCGGGCTTCGATCCTGCCTCTTCGCGATCAGTCGGATCCGGAGTCACGTGATCACCGATTTCCCCGAATCCGTTCGCCCCTCCTTCTTCGCCAAACCTCTCCCCCCCTCCTCCTCCTCCTCCTCTTCCTCTTTCAACGCCTTGGATCGTTTCTGAGCAAACAGTTTCGCTCCTCTGCCCCCCGACGCGCCCGGCCTCAAGTCTTTCGTCAAACTGGCGCACTTCGGTTGAGACAAAGTTTTTGTACCGGAGCCGGACAGTGCTGTCTTCTTCCAGGGCGGTTCTCTCCGTTGAACATCAACGCCCCTCTCAAACACTGCCCTGTTCCTGGTAAACGCTTCTGGGTCCCTGTGGCATTCCTCCTCCTCCTTCTCCTCCGTCGGAGCTTCCAACACGCCGGCAGCTTCCGCCTTTTTCTTCGCCGCCGGTGGTGCTTTCCACGGAGCGGGTTTGTAGAACAGCTGGGGCATATGTCGCTGTTCTTCGCGCGGCCCAGGAGACGACGCCGGCGGCGGGGGAAGAGGGAGGCCGAGACCGTCGCCGGCGTCGTCGTCGCCGCCGCCCGATGCCTTCTCTTTCCGCTTCCGGAACATCTGCTGTCCTCTGGCGACGACGTTGTCGGCGGTGGAGAGCGACAGCGCCACCTGGCGAGCCATCTTGATCTGCTCCTCGATCGTCGGGTACTTGTGCTCCGGTTCGTCGTAAAATGACGAATCAGCGAATATCTTCTTCTCTGAAGATAAACAAAGCAAAAACGTCATTGACAAAGCGCTCACAGATGATGATGATGATGATGATGATGATGATGATGATGATGATGATGATGATGATGATGATGATGATGATGATGATGATGATGATGATGATGATGATGATGATGATGATCAGTGGCGGTTCCAGGAATTCTTGGTGGAGGGATGAAAGAAATTATTGGAAGTTGGTGGGGAGATGCAAAGTGAAGAAGAAAAACAAGAAAAAGAGCAAAAAGTTCATTGTTAGTTTTGCTCACTAAATGTTAAGAAACTTGCCAAAAAAGGCCGACAAGCAAGAAAAGGAAAGTCACAGCATTTTTCATTAATTTTAACTCATTGCAAAATAGGTTGACAAGCAAAAAAGGTCATAAAAAGTCATCAGCATGGTGGAACCGCCACTGATGATTATACTACTACTACTAAGTGAATTTTAAGGATCTGTTTGGACTCACATCTGAGCGCGTTGAAGCAAAGGGATCGGGGCAGAGCTCCCAGTGGGGTCCAGGGGCAAAGCCCTGGTGGGAGTCAGGGGCGAAGCCCTTGAAGCTGAAAACATTTAGCTGTTAAAATGTGCTATTTTGCCCTCTCAGGAGTCAGCAAATGCAGCCAAAAATATCTGCCATGCAACACAACAGAAGATGTAGACCAAATGTCCATAGTTTGTTATCTTCATTATGTAGTAAATGATTAATGTCCATAGTTTTTTATCTCAATTATGTACTATGTAGTAAATGATTAATGGCAGCCACTGCCAGCCAGTCTCAATTCTGTGCTGCAATAACACAGTATAAATCACAAGACCAATGCCACGGAATGCTAGTTCAGGTACATCAGTATTATAAGTACTGTTTAGTAAAGTAAACAGTACTTATACTGATGTACCTGAACTGCAGTGTTTAAAGTTTTTAGACAGTAAAAATGATATTTGTGGACTCCCCAATTCTCAGTCTTCGACTCCACATTATTGACTTTGGACTCCACATTTTGCTGGACTCCACGCTTAAAATAGTCACTGCTGCTGCTGCTACTACTACTACTACTACTACTACTACTACTACTACTACTACTACTACTACTACTACTACTACTACTACTACTACTAACTACTACTACTACTACTACTACTACTAATAATAATACTACTACTACTACTAATAATAATAATAATAATAATAATAATAATAATAATAATAATAATAATAATAATAATAATAATAATAATAATAATAATAATTAACTTGTCCGAAATCAGCTCACTTTTCTTGTGCGAAGTGCCGTCGTCGTGTGTTGCTTCTGTCGTGAGAATGTGAACGAGACGAGGACTGAGATCATGGGGAGGAGTCCCACCGCCTGTCCCTTCCTCTTCCGCTGTGTGTCTCCTCAGTGGCAACGGCTCTTCGATGGGCTTCTGTTGTGGGTTCGGTTCTTGAGGACGATCAAGAACGTCGGAGTTCGTCGTCAGAGCTGGTTGGCGCTCCGGTTGACCCCCCGTTGGCTGCCAGACCCACTGTTTCGCCGCTGTCTTGAACTGCTGCTGCTGCTGCTGCTGCTGTTGTCCTCCGGCGGGAAATTTCGCGATTTCCACGAGCTCCGTCTGGATATTCGGAGTCAGATTCTCTTTGTCGTCGTCGCTTTTAACGGTGACCGTCGTTGCTTTCGGAGCCCAACGCATCGCCGGTTGACTCTTGATCTTCGGAACGCGAAACATCGTGGACGATGCTCTGTCCGATTCGGGCGGGGAGACCGTGCCACCTTCGAATCCTCTAACCTCCTCCTCCTCCTTCTCCTCCCTCCACTCCGTCCGAGTGTCGGGTCTCCGTCGTCGTCGTCTGCGTCACGTCCGCTTCGACGGACGACGTCACTTCCTGTTTGGAGTATGACGTCAGTTGTTCGGCCTCGAATGGCGATTCATCTGCTGCCGGCGACGGTTGAATATTTAAGGTGAAACTGAGGGGAGGGGATGGATCCGGGTGATACCGGCCGCAATTGGTCGGCGATTGCGCCGTAAGCTGTCGAAAGCGACTTATGGTCAGTACTGCCTCTGAAAAGAAGGCGAGAAGTAATAAGTAAGCAGAATCTCGTGGATTTATGTAGCGCTCTCGTACGTGCAGTATCCTAGTAGCTGCTTATCCAAATGCTCCTAGTCTGTGGTTTCGAAGTAAGATCTAAAACTCGATGAGGTAGGAGAAGGATTATTAATTGTGTTAATCGATTTAAAGTTTATTTCATTTTATTTAATGCTTTGCTAGTATTTCTGCGCGCACTTAAATACCCTGGTATGCTAATTTTCCATTATTTTCTGTTTTGAAGACGATACCTGTACAGGTGAAGACGGAGAAGGTCTTTCGATGTTTCGATCAGCGTCATCGCAATTCCGTGGCTTATCGTCTGACAGCTGACACCGTTGATGCCAAGGACGACATCGCCCCCATTCAGTCCCGCACCACGCGATTTGCCTCTTGCCCGCAGCTAGATATGTCAACCGTCAATCAATCAATCAATCGATCGATCGATCGATCAATCAATCAATCAATCAATCAATCAATCAATCAATCGATCTATCAATCAATCAGTCAGTCAGTCAATCAATCAATCATCAATCAATCAATCAATCAATAAACTTCTTTAGCATCATTACAATATCAATTATTTCGCACGTCAATTTCTGGGAAACCATGCATTTGAATTCCGAAATTTATTTTCTGAAGAAACATCAAACTGTCATCATCTATATCTATATATGTTTAATGTGACTCCAATAGTAGCTCCGCGGTGGTTGACACGTCCTAATGAAAGTGACGCCGTTGTTGTTTGCACGTATATTATTAACCCGACAGCCATTTCGTGGGCAACTTTACAATGTTCGATTTTGAGAAGATAGAATAATAAAACAGACTGTTAATACAACATGAAACTAAGTATAGCTATATATAGCCTACCTTGGCAACGACCAGCGGACTGCCGTCTCCTCCGTAAAGACGAAATCCAAACGGACTCGGTCCCTTTATTGAGATTTCGAACACGTCTCCGGCCAACTCAGCCATGGCCTACGAATAGGAATCGATTTCTTTTTTGACAGAAAATAACGAAAATCAGACGAATCCCTTTCGTTGATGGGCACTAACTAAGGCTTTTTTTAGTTAAACTTTAACTAAACTTTTTGCAATCAAGCAGTTTAACTTTTTAATGTAACTAAATTTTCACTGAAAATAGCAGTTTAACTTTAACTGATAACTAATTAAAATCAGTTTAACTTTTTACCGTTTTCGTTGTTTAACTTTTTTCATGAGCTACTGAGCTTTAGTAAAACTATGTTCCAAGCTGATCAACGAAACGATTGGGGACGATTATACCGGCTTTTTAAAGTCAGCAGCTGTCACAATATCCACAAATTCACTGATCGGCATATTAAATGAGGTTGTTTCAACGTTACAATGTTTCATGGAGCATTTTTGAGAATAAGGAGGAAAAACACAGACTGATCAAAAGTTTTCATCTGACATAGAATCTGAATAACTCAAGTTTAACTAAAAGTGTTATTTTTGGGAAAAAAATCAGTTTAACTAATGCCTTAACTAAAAGTTTTTACCCAACTACTGGCAACCAGTTTAACTTTTGATGCAACGGGTTAAAAAAAGTAGTTTAATTAAAAAAGTTAATTTTAATTTTTAGTTAACTTTTGCCCATCACTGCAAAACTATTTTCGTTTTCGTTAGCAGTCTCTTGAAACGTGTTTATAGGCATCAGCTCAGAAGCAAGTAAGCTGGATTGTGTTAGAATCTTGATTACTGGGCGATCTTTGACTAGCGAATTTCAATGACAAACGATCACCAAGATTTGCGTAATCGCGTATAAGAAATGTCGAATCCTAGAATAATATTCCAGCCAGAAAATTGCACGAAATAGGTTGAGTAGGCCTATATATCCGCTGCGAGGACTGGGAAATCGTGTCCTCCTGGTTTCTTCTTTCTTCCAACCGTCCCTTCGTTGTTCCTCCTCGTTTTTCAGAGGCTCGGGTATGGGAGGTTCTTTGGCAGAGACAGGAACGGTTCAGAGGCCAAAATCTCTTCCGATCTATAATGCCATCCTAAATGGGGTTGGGGATGGGGGTTTGGGTTTAGCTAGTCACCGGCAAGAAGACATTGTTGTTTCGATAGAAGCAGAATAGTCGGATTTTAAAGATATGATGCGGTCGCCATCGGATACAACCAGCTGCTATCTAGGCCTAATAGCAATGAGTAATATTGAGCCCCTATTCCGGCCTATAGTCATAGATCATGGATTCGCGGAGCATTTTGTGGGAGGAACTAAGGAGGATAACACATCGGGGAGTCGAGGCAACAGGTGATTTAGGCGTAGATCTATAGTTGCCAGGATCTAGTTGCCAGGTCGGACCTGCTTGGGTTGTCTATGTCTGTATAGGTGAGTGCTGGGATTTTTTTGGGAGGGGGAAATTTTGATTTTTTTTTTGGGGGGGGAGGATCTCCCTTCCTAACAGGCCTGTATAAAACACTGTTTGGGTATCTTAAAGTTTGGGTGCCCTGGAATGCAGTTTAATGGTTGAAACGGCCCTGTGCGTAGGCTCCTACCATCGGCAATGTGGAAAGTGGAAACGTACCACAAATTAACGTTCGGCCAACGCATTTGCCTGTGTTAGAAGGCAAAGAACCGACAAAATGTTTAATATAGAGTAGACACAGAGAGCATTGGTGAAACTGTTTACCTTGCATCATATGACCACAGGTATCTACGGGCCTAGATAGGGCCTATATAAGCACCACTGTATATTATCTTATTATAGCATCTTCTTTTAGGCCTAAGCGGCCGGTGTTTATGTCCGAACAGACAGATCTATATTAGTTAAACCTACAGTCTGCTTGGAATGCCCACTACGTCGACGCACACTGTAACACACACGCACACGCACACACACACACACATGACGATATATATGACACCCCACAATTCTTCAACACCAGAAGCCCAAGAGCTTTCTAGATTCCACGGCTGATTTTACTTAGCAAATGATGATTAAAAAATTCAAACGGTTCACTGAAAGTCGAAAATACGATTTTACACCAATATGTTTTATGGGTCATCCATAGGCCAATATTATGTGGGCCTACACAGTCATATTTTTAGGCCACCATCTTTCATCTTGCACTCATTAAATGTTTGAAACCGCCTATGCACACGTACAAATTAGCTTCTCTATATAGGCCACACCGTTTGAAAAATTAAGTTTAGCCAGTCACAAGGCATACGATGGACTAAAGCTGTCACAGCTAAAGCAAGAAATGAGCTTAAACGAGTACAAGCGTATGAACAAATTCTCGTCAACCATTGCCTGCCCGCGAGAAAGTAATTGTGTTCAAATCCAGTGTGTAATTTAACTAATTTTAACCAGTCTTCTGCCCGAGCGGGTTTTTAATTGTTACATAGGCGGCTATATAGAAACTTGTGTATACATACGCATTCAGTTGAGACCCATCTCGTATGCATCCGCACGCAAAATCTCCTACATATATTACCCTTCTCACCAATGCATACGTAATATATGAATGGCCCCTTAAGGAAATAAGGGGCCACCCGTATAGTACGTACGCAAAAAGTTGTATTTTCACCCCTCCCCTGTTGCACACTGACAGCGTACATTTTGGTTACCCCTGCGTACGTACAAATTGGCAACCCCCGCGCGGTGAAAAATAATTTTTAGCCATATAGCCAAAAAGCATTTGTTTACTATTAATTAAAGGTTTTTAATATTTAAATAACCGTTTGAACAATACTCGGTTCCCTCTGTTCGACCGTTAGAAACTAAAGTAATTTTGTTCAAATCAAATGTTTGTGTGAATATACCAGCCTTCCATTTATAAATTTGAATTTTGTGTGTACGTACAAATTCAGTCGTGACCCCACCCTTCAGTTTATAAATTTGAATTTTGTGCAGTGGCGGCTCTGGGACAAATTCAACTTCTAATCATGGGGGCCAACCATTTCTTGTTTAATGTATGTAGCATTAAGTATAGGGTCCCAACTGGGGGCCACTGGGGGCCAGGCTCTCAATAGGGGGCTAAATCTCTGGCCCCGGTGGAGCCGCCACTGTGCGTACGTATTATATGAACGGCCCCTAAGACCTAAATAATCAAATACAGTAGGGATTTAAATTGCCTGGTTTTTGCCTGCTTCTCTGTAGCTAAAACACTGAATGTGAACTGCTGCAAGAAGACATCAGGTATAATTTGATAGACAAGGAATGTCTCAGTGGCAAGTCCAGAAATGTACAGTACTCAACACTCATTAATCACTATTATTGTGTACAGAACAGTACAACACTCATTAATCACTACAATAATATAATAATGTGATTTAAAGTGGTTTAGGAGGCTAAGTAAGCCTGCGTGAAAACCACTCCATATCCAATAACCATGACAATTATTATACTAATAATTACCTAATTATACTAATTATATCTAAAGTTTATATGTACAAAACAATTACAAAACCATACATATAGGCCTGCTTTAAGAAAACATAAGGTGGTCATTAAATTTTCAGCCAAAGGAATCACCAGAAGGGCAACACAGAAGAATGATTGGTACACAGTCACTCACTTCCCTGATCTGAAACACCAACAAATTGTACAACGTTCGCAACATCCAAAACCAAACTTTTTAAATCACCATAGTTTAATCCCACTCCATAATATCTCCTCTTGTATTCTGACTTTATATGTATAAAAACACGATTGACTAGAAAACATATATGCATACACCACAAGCCACAATTATATGAAGACTTGTTGAAAAAAGAATCTTGAAATAATCAGTCAAAATTACATAGACAAGTGCAGACGCTTCACCAGAAGGCACATTTGCGATAAACATATTCACCACTTCCCATAGCAGTGGCGTGAGAGAGTGGTGAAGACCTGGGGTCAAGTTTAATTTGGAAGCCCCCGCCACCTCGGTGTTAATGAGCAAAGAAAGGTCAAAAAGGTCGCCGAGACAATTTGGATGCCTTTATTTGGTGTCGATGCCCTGGGGCCAAATCGATACAAAAAATCAATAATTTTAGAGGGTTTTCATGTAAAAAAAAGGTTGCCGAGTCAATTTGGATGCCCCCGTCTGGTGAATGTCCAGGGCCACCAACCTGCTGGCCCCACCTCTGCACGCTACTGTCCCATAGCAATCATTATAAAATAATTTCACGGTTCTTGAATTCTTTGATTCATTTTGCAATTCAGAAGATCGTGGTCTCCCTCGTGGTCATACTGCAATTTGTTTTGCTTTAGTTTTTTCTTCTGCAGCTTCAGAATTTGTCTACGAGATTCATTAGCCTTTCCATTTAACTGTTCGACAGAAGAAAATTCCGGGCCAGTGCTGCTTTCCAGTTCCGCATACAAAGCACTGTCAGTCCTTACGTACAGCGTTACCCCAGACTTAAAGTGAGACGGAATGACAACGTGCGAAGTGAGTTGCGGCCGGTTGCCACCAACCGCTGCGTGCAGCCTCTCTTCCCGTAAAATATTCACGACCTGACCTAGAAAAATAATAACTCACAACCATCATTAAACCAGCTGTGACCTTGTATAGTTTGCTGTATGCCTTAACGAAAGCAAACAATAATCAACAAAATTGCGTTCATTGCAAAATCAACATATATAATGCCAGGCAGATGATATTCATCTTACATTACTAAAAAATCAACAGATTTTCTGCTGATCTTTGAAGCTATTGGTACATGTGATTTAGTAAGTTCAGATTTGATGACATTGATGTCATATAATAATATAATATAATATAATATAACAAGGTTTAAAGTGGTTCAGTAGGGACTGCCCTGTGTGAGTGGCAGTTCATATAATCATGGCAACTGAACAGCATGGTATTTAAGCACACCACATATGCTAACTGGAAGCAGAAAAGTATGACCACAATAAAATAGATATTAAAACAGTAGAAACTACTTCATCCCAACATAAGCCCTGAAAAGCATTGCAGTATTTACATTCTAAAACTTATTTTAAAGAAGTTTAATTTTATCATCGGCACAACTGTATATATTAGATAAATTAGATAAAGACCTACCAAGAACATTCATACGGTGCCACCTGGCATCGGTGTGCGTCACTAGCGTGCTGAGGTCACAGTCATCGTGCCATCGACTGACAATATCGTGCCTACTTATTTTCAACGAAGAATCAGCAAAGTATGAACGTGTAGCCGCAGGGGCAACATTTTCGCTCAGAAGAGCATCTGCTAGATCTTCAAATTGAAAATATAAGAGCTATGTAAAAATTCTTAAAACTGACGACACAACATCACTCAATTGCAACATAATCACATTTTTTTATTACAGCAATAATATAGCACAGTTTCTGATAGGTTACTGCTAAAATTGTTAACCAGCTTATCTCTTGTCACAGTAATCATAATTTTAGCAAAATTTGAGCGAAAACTTTCATAGCATTCTGTCTGCGTTAAGAGTATGATCTATTTTTATGATTTAGTTTAGGGTCCATCCATATAGTACGTACGCACTGAAGGGGGAAGAGGGGGTCGGATTTTGGAGATTTATCCTATGTACGCTATGTGCAAAGGGGGAAGGCAAAAATATGACTTTTTTTGCGTACGTAATATTATATGGATGAACCCTTACCGGTAAATGTAAAAAATTCACAAATTTTGTTCTAAATGATGCCCGATGTGGGGACGCATAAGCTTGGCGATCCCTCTTAGAGACATCAACGGTAACAACGACCTGCCCAAAGTTGAATGGGACTTCAAACTTTTCAGTATAATTTCTGCACCTCTGGTGGGCGTAGATCAGGGTTTATAGGTGGCCAAAGGTTAGACAAGTTCTGATATGGCCAAGTGTTGGTATATATTCAATGGCAAAACTAGCAACATTGATCCAGTTTCTTTTCAGATGTTCAACAAAATCATTCATGTCTTTAGCAAGAAATTTGTCTATCAGTCAAACTGCACCATAGCCTTTAATGTAATATAGTTCTTTCATAAAAAATCTCTCCATTTCATTCAACACCAAAGTTGCATTTGCCTGGTTGCCATAGAAGTAAGTGGCTGCAGCTTCACTCTATTAGTAATTTTTATGGCAAATAATAAAGCATTGACTTGCAGTTTTTATGCTGGATTCTATTCATATAATGATTGATATTTGAGAGTTACAAGGCATAACACATCATGATTGGCTACTTAGACTGATTGCATACAAAAATCAAATTGTTCTTGTTTACAATTTTCAAGATGTTCTAACTGACACGAATTCATGCATGAACTGAACTCAGCTCTTTACGCATTTACACGTAAAATGCAAATCTGTTTAGAAACTCCCCACTTCTGTGTCCTCCTCCTCCAATCAAATCCATGAACTACACAACTTTTCCAAATATATTCCCATAACACAAATTCAACCAGCTTGATAGATATATTTATCAAAACAACTCATCGTACATTCTCATGAACACACCTGGTTCCCAAGCAGGATGCAGCAGCCTGTGCTTCCAGGATTCTGCAAAACCATCGATGAACTCGTACTTTTGAGTAACCAGAGGTACTGCACCTTTTATAATACAATTTTTAATATTACTTAAATATTAATACACAGTACAAATAATTTTATATATATATATATATATATATATATATATATATACATACATACACACACACACACACACACACACATGCATACTCAAAAATAAATCACTGCACATGGAAAAACCCGAATTTGTACATGTCAACCTGCCAAGTGGTTTGTGCTCATGATGCACCATACTGATACTGTATATGCTATTATGCCTCATGAAAGTTTTTATTACCCTTTATAAATACTATCTGTTCAATCACATACAATAATTTCATATTTATAGCATTCCCCAGATATGGTATTATTATTATTATTATTGCGTGATTGTTGACGCACATTGAGTCATTCAATAAGTGCGGGAAACATACAGCAAACATACAAAGGCTACTCCAGAGTAATGGAAAGAAAAACTTATTAGATCCGGTATAAAAATTTCTGATGAAGTCATCATCAATTTAAAGCATGCAAAATTTTCCAAACAGTGGGTAAAAGCTACGATTGCAGTGCATTAAATAGAGGAGGTTCTAGCATCTTGAGGTAAGGTTATATTTTAAATCCAAGAATCTACCTTTCCTAATCCAGTATTTTAACCATGCAAAGAGGGCAGCATATCGTTGAGGATAGAAGTGAAAGAACTTCCCAAAAATCAGATCTTTAGTCAATTTGGCAATTCTCGAGATAAGCTGTTCAGCGGTAACACCTAATCACAATGACAGAAAATGCAAACCATTTAAAAATCAAACGAAGAGAATTTCCCCAATTGTTAAATCAGAGGTACTTAGAATGTGTCTTTCTCAAACAAGACACGTTCAACCTATCAAAACTTTCCTTGCAAAACAAACCAAATAGTACAGATAGGAAAATAATAAATATTATAACTATTATTATAATGACTATTTGTTGTAAGATCTAATTTTGCTTAATGGCAGAAAATGCACTTAAGACAACAGTACAAGTTAGTCAATGGAAATTTTATGATCAATTTATCAAATACCTTCACTTTGCAAAAGTTGCACATAGCACTTTATAAAATATGAAAAAAGGATGCCAAACTTATAAAGTGGATAATTTCTGAGGGTACAGAATTCATTGCAGGTCAAATTTCAATTTGGCCTGCAATTGTTTTAGAGGTTGGTCGTTGGGGAAGATAGAGGAGAGATAGTGAGAATTAGAGGTGAGTGAATTGTGGTGTGACATAGTGTGAATGTGCCAGGTATTTCAGGTAAGCATAAAGACAGTAAGAAAGCTGCACAAAAGAAATACTAAAGAAGGTCACAGTCACAATCAATATATAAAAGCCCAGGTTTCAGGCACAACAGAAGGTTAAATCTATCAGCAGCACAGATAACAACAAGAAATATTTCTCCAAAATTGTCAGAGCTCATAAACTTAAAAACTCATGCCAAACTCATAAAGTGGATAATTCAAGATGGCTAAAGTGGATAATTTAAGATGGCTAAAGTGGATAATTCAAGATGGCTAAAGTGGATAATTTAAGATGGCTAAAGTGGATAATTCAAGATGGCTAAAGTGGATAATTTAAGATGGCAGGCACGTGAATTTGACCTTAAAAAGCAGTACAAAATATTTTAAAATTTAAAAGCGACTTTCAAATGCAGTAGAGAGAGATCTGTAATAAACATTAAATGCCCTCATTAAAAAATTGGGAATGAGAACCAACCTGCAATGCTGCATGAAATTAGATATTCTGGCAAGGAAGCTTTTTTCTCAGTTAAACCGTCTGCGGGAAACAGGTCACACGCATGTCGTCCAAAGTCACCAACACCCAAAAGATCCTGTGTCATGAAACAAACTCATGACATTAACCCATTGACTGCGGCGCAACAACAAGCATCATCAAACATTAGCATGTATAGTTGTATATCCAGCGTCCTGTAACGGTCTACGGTGGCCGCAGTAGTGAATAGATATTTTTTGGCAGTTGAACAGCAATGCCTCCTAGCTGGAAGTCACATGACCTCAGTGATGCTAACAAGGCCTGGAAAGTAGAATGCCTGGATTTAATTAAGATATAGTCCATTTAATTAAGATGTAGTCAAGCAGCGAGCAAATTTCCATGAGGCAGTCAAAGGGTTAAACGCACGAAACAGACTGTGCAGCATTTCATAGAAAAGATGCATCACACACAAGGAAACAACAAACACACTAACTTAAAGTGTAAAGTTGGTCATATGATGCTCCATGTTTGTTTATCACCACACAATATAGCATGATGTGTGTTATGTGTGCTCTGGGTTGTCTTGAAATTTGTACGGCAAATTCGGAAAGAAAACACACCCATAAGCTAAATTTATTTGGCAATTGCTTGCCTATTATCATTTAAGTTTCTCCAGTTCAATCACATGTTAAGTCCATCAGCGTCGCCATAATGGGCCATGGGGGCACTCATATTTTTTAAATGAAGAGTTTATTTAATAGGTCCCCTACCCTTTCATTCTAACGCTAATAAAACAACTCGACCGTAAAGGATTCTGAGGTGACAGACTAAAAAGCTTTCACACCATTTAAAATTTCATTTAGAAAGATCGTATTTTAAAACTGTCATCTTAAGCAATAAAATAATATTCTGCCAGGCCAAGACACAAAATAATTCAGAAAAAGAAACAACTAGAAAATAGCAGTTTCTTCTCAAATATAAACAATTTCTTACCAGAAGACTATTAACAGGACATTGGCAGCAGGCAATTTTAAGCCCCGATTTCGAAGTGCCGTTGTTTTCTGATCTTGAGATATTCACGTCACACATCGCCAAATCACATGCAAAATCCTTCATAAACACAGCAATGGATAACTACAATGTGATCAAACTTTTGCTTGAATGCCTTATGAACTCACTGAAGCATCAGTGAGTTCCTAAATAATTCTGTAAACCAGATGATGCAAACTTCTGCATATATACCTTATACCGGTATATGATTATAACCTTTGGGTTAAACAAACTACTGTTTATATGAGCTACAATTAATTCACATTGAAGTACAAACTGACCCAATTTGTCATATTTGCTGTATATAGAGTGCATATGAACCATATAATTGCAGAATACATTAATGTAGATACTAATCAAACTTGCCAAAAAGTAACCAAACCTATCCAGAAGAAAATGATATGTGAAAATCCAGATATGCAAATGAATATGCAGTGCATGATTGAAAGACCATTAAAATTTATGGAAATTATGCATAATTAATAAATTCATGGACTGCATTTGAAGAGATGGGATTAAAATCAAAAGCCCACCACTTCATTTCCATATCTGCAATGACGTCCATTATGATGATGATGATGATTATGATTGTTTCGTCCTTCTTCTGTAACTTCCTCCTCCCTTTCCTCATCACTCAAAGACCTACAAACAACCACATCAAATGCATAAAAGTGACAATATTAAACAACACTAAATAAATCCAGATATTTCAAAACAAAAAATAACTTTGAAAATCATAATAGGTTCTAAACAAAGCGACGGGATGGTAAAAACACAAAAACAAGAACTAATGCCACCAACGAAAATCGTGCTGGAAACATGACAGCCAAACTTTACATGACAGTGAAGTAGCAACAGGTATTACGAGTATCTTGAATTTATGCTAATCAGATTCAATTTGAAAATAAATCAAATACAAACCTGCAAATCTGATTATATATTTAACAGATGATTTATCTGCCACTACATTATAAAACAGAATGAAACTTCAATCCTTTCATCACAAGTTTTAATTCATTCGCGTTATTATATCCATGTCCTGCTGCAAATTAAAAAAATTAAAAAAATTGCAACAATTCAAGATTCATAGATCAAAATTGAAGATTAAACTGGAATTATTTTACATCATGGCCTATCACCATTAACCTAAACACCATAAACACCAGGGGCATAGCCAGGAATTTGATTTGGGAGAGTATAAATATTTTGGGTGGGTATAAATCTTAACTATAAACCATATAAACCATATAAACCACGTACAACCACATAAATTTTTTTAAGGTAGACTGCTTTTGGGAGGGTATATATACTGATATACCCCACCCCCGTCGCTACGCCCCTGCTAAATACAAATGGGAATTTGACTGCAAGCACAAATGGGCTTAATAAGTAACATGGCTAAATAATTAATAGCTAATTAATAGTTATAGTACAAAACTGATAATTTTTTCACGATCCTTTGGTCACTTACGTTGACTGTGCGCACGCTGAAATTTTCTTATTGTTCGACAGTTTAGATCCAACGGCGCTGCTTTGCCTCACGACGACTGCCATTTTCGGTTCTAATCCTCTGGCAGCCACCGTCCAGGCAGTCCCTGGTTCTCTGGGAATTCAACAGTAAAGAGAATGGATGACTCTTTAACAACTGCGTGGATTGCAGACTGTTTTCTGACAATGTGCTGGTCATTGAACCATTCTGTGCGCTCCGACAGTAGCCGCCGGCCCTGCAAGAAGACTGGCAATCCAAAGGTCCTGTGCCAACCAGATTCTGATAACTGAACCTTCGGTTTTTCCGAATATTTACAGAATCATCCGATGAGATGCTTTGAAGGGGTCTTTCTGGGCTGTAAGTGTCAAATACTCCTTTATCCCGAATGCCAATAAATTCGGAATTCGAAATTTCCTCTCCACCAAGACTAGTCGACATTCTTTGGCGATCGGAGTTGCACTGGAGACAAGAGTTTCCTGAATGGTTAAGCACTAGAGGATGCCGTGATCCACGGTCATTACCCTGAAGATGTCTCGTCTGCGATGAAGCTGAAGACCTATCCGTGTCGGAAGTCATCTCGCACGCAATAAACTTCTCAAGAATATGCTTGGACGTTGCCATGTTCATATTTTCTAGGAGATTATTACAGGACGTGCAGTTACCAGAGAACTCAGATATCCGTTCTTTAGACCATAAATGATCTCGCTCGTTCCTATTGCGATTAAAATTTTCTGAGTAACAAAGCCGTTCCATGCCAAGACTGCAACTGTCAACCGCTAAACGCAGTCGGCTCAAACATTCTGGCGAAGACAGCGCAGAAACAACTGCCTCATCGTCTTCCGTACTCAGAGGTGACATCAACGAGGCGGCAGAAGGTGCACCATCGCTCAACTCTGATGCCAGACTTGTTGCCGAAGTCATCGAAGGAGACAGATTACTGACTTCATCACCATCAGACCATCGCCAATGCTTACCGTGATAATTTAACGTCTCCCTGCCGTCAAAGCTCGAAGAGTCACTCTGAACCAAATCAGTGGCATGCGTTTGACAGAACACTGTTCCAAAATCATCATCAGTCAAGTTATTTTTGGGACTGTCTTGAGATCTGCCTTTGTGGTTTAAATTATTCACAGCAGAACTGAAAAACCTTATCCTCTCCTCAGCAGTACCAACATTAACACTAGTTGATGTTGGTTCATGTAAAACATACGAATCAGCCTTTTCTGTCTCTGCCTTTTCAGTAACAACTGCAACTGCCATCAACTCTTCAAATGACGACGTCACCGAATCGTTTGACCGTGAACTGAACTGCGATGAACCATTACGATGCTGCGGAATATCGGCATCAATGAAATCACCAATATCTTCTACAGTTCCTCCCACTGCAATCCCAATGTCCATTTCAAATGGCAAATGGACACCAGAACCTTTCTTATTTACCAGATCGGTGGTCATACTGTCGCTGTCGCTGCACTCCGCATATGCTTCTGCTTCTTCCATGAAACCGCCATCTATCTGCTCTGCAATGATATTTTGACGTGGTGTTTCATTATGTGTAGATTTTGTAGATGATCCAGTAGTCACTGGCAAAGGCATTGGCAAAGGGTGAACACTGGTTGAACTGCTGTGGAAACGATGACTAAGCGGGAGGAAAACATTGTCAAGCGTTGAACGGAAACCATTTGTTGGCAGTGCCATCCGGTGGTTAACCGCTGCAAGGCTGTTGTCTTTCACAAAAGGATCGTGAACTTGATTTTGGCTTGCTTTCAAGAATTCGCCATTTTGAGAAATGATGCAACAGCAAGTGGAAATATTGTGCGATGAATAAGGGGCTTGGATAAAATCTGATGAAGCAGAGAATTTTTGGTTGACAGGCACCTTAGGTCTAGAAGCGTTTGTCCCGCTAATCTCAGAAAGATCACAATCATTATTCTCATGAAATGCAATGAATTCAACAAGGTCATCACCGGTGTTCGTCTCATCAACTTCTGCACCAATTTCATCACAGCACATGATGTCATTATGACATCTAATCACAGATCCTGACAGGCTAAGCAGGTCAGAATAATGCTGCTCTTTATTCTTCGAAGATTCATTCATAACTAAAACATTGAGAAAGCAGCTTCAGTCTCCTTGTTGAAATTAAAATGCAATCTAACGCTACCGAAGCCTTACTAAACACATCGATACCCACAATTGTATACATTGCATACTAGGCAATCACTCTGTTGCTACTTCGCCCTGTATCAAAAATGAATAATTATTACTCTATGGGATAATTTAAACGTTGTTTTAAACGGTATTGATTCTCGCAATTAACGCCGGTTGGTCAGATAGGCCGGTAGTGTTCAGTGGCATATCATATGGCATCTCATAAAAGTAACCGAATTTTCAGACCCTTAACCTCTGGTCCAAGTCTATACAATGTCAGATTCGTAAATGCTCAAAGCGATTTCTCCTCATTATATTACCGTTGCTCCTAATGATCGTTCAGCGTACCTCCAAATGATCGTTCAGCATACGTATACACTTCAAAAATTAATTGCAAAGTGAAATTCTGTCGCATTTTTAAAAGGTGGATTTTAAAACAAGAAGCAAGATCTCGTTACTTTTTATAGTGCCTACATATAGTACCGCACAAGCTACTTATTTTTAAAGTAATGCAACTCCAAATAATAGCTGTTTCACATTGTAAGGCAATAGTATTGGCAACTGATACTTCTGATAATTTACCGCTTAAAAATTTTCTTTAACGAAAAACAACAACAAACTTTCGATGTGCACGACAGCCATTTTGTCATAGAATTTAATTTAATGCATTTATTAACTCTATGATTTTTAAATTCACATCACACACACACACACACACACACACACACACACACACACACACACACATATATATATATATATATATATATATATATATATATATATATATAAAAATATATATATGTTTTCCTTGGTTGTAAATTTCATAAGTTCACTTTTTTTTGTCCACATCTGAACATAAAAAAATTATAAATAAGCAAGATCACGTCTGCAATATCTTGGGCAACAATAGCACATGCTTTTGGGAACAAATTGCTTAACAATGATTTGGAGGAATATTTCCTTGCGTATGGGGGTTGGAACATGACAGAGAGGATTACGTGCTGGATCGTCAGGCTGACGGAGCGGGTTCAAGCCCCGTTAGTGCCCCTAGTGGCTTTCACACAGGCAGTAATGCCTTCTAAGCCACTTTAAATCATGCTAAGTTTTAAGTATGAATAATTTGTTGCTATAAAATGAAACTGATTCACTTCTCACTACATGCTCTTTCACTAGGACAGATCCTCACATGAAAGTGAAAGATCGAGTTATATATGACAGTCCCAAGTTTTTCGCATTGTTCTATGCACTGGCTGCGTATGCACCACACTCAGCTTTCAGTGGCTATTCTAGCCACCTAGACATTGGGGGAGCTTAAAAATTTTGAGGGAACAGACATTGGGGAGGTCATACTACTTGCCAAAATGTCAATTTTTTTGGCAGGGCAATTCATACTGGGTGGGGATTCCCCTCAGAGAAGGCCAACAATAAACACTGCTCATCTTTTCTTTTACCATTCAGTATCACTTTAAGAACATTGATCATGTCCATTGCATTGCTATGTGTTGACTACCAATTGTAAAATTTTAACTTGTTAGGTCTAAGTCTATTTCAGTTTTTCTGGCAGGACCAAAAGCAAGCAGGGCCTGACCAAAAATGGCAAGGCCGAGACCCTGCTTTGCATATGTCTGGCACCACTGGCATCAAGTGACAGATGAAAATGAGCAACACAAAACAAATGATGATGCAACTAAAGTTATTACAAATAAAGAGAGTCATTAATTACTTAATGTCCCATATGAAGACAGCCCAAATCCACATTTTAAAGGCAATATTTCACAATCAACTGGAAGTCATTTTCCAGCTGGCTTAATTAGTACACTAATGTGGATGTGTGTCTAACACTTGTGACTAGATTTTCCTGAAGGACTGAAGACAGTGTTCGAAAAACACCAAGCCACAAGAAAATATTATTAACCCCATAACCGGCCATTTATTTGTAACTCAATGTAAAATGGACAAGTACACTTGTCACGGCCAGTTAAGGGGTTAAATGACAAAATACATTTACTTTCCTCAGGAAAAACCAAGTAATACAGGGAATCAAGACATGTCCAAAATCTCAAATCAATAATTATCATCCATTAAGACAACGGATTTTATTTTTAGAAATACTTATGGAAACTTCAACAGGTGTACAAGATCAGAACGTAAAATTAATCCAACACTGCACGTCATTTACAATAAATGCCTGCTGAAGAAACATACAACAGAGGAAAAGAACTTTTCAAAACTTTTAGAAGAACAGCATTTCTGCCAAACAGAAGATCACTCTGAGAGTTTAGTGCAATCACACTTCAAGTACAGTAAATCACATTGACACAAATCAATTAAGAACAGAATGGTTCTTAAATCATAAATTCTCTGCGCATTCAATTTCTTATTTAACGATTCATTACAATATAAATAAACTAAAATAAACTCAAGACACACACCACAAGCTTCTGTTACAACTTGTTGCAGCATTTTCTTTCAGACCAGTTTACATGGGCCATTTATAAATTTATCTGTTGATAATTCTCATTGGCAACACATAATCAACATAAGAATCAAAAGAACTGGGTCACGTGATGGACATTTTGGCAAAACATTCATTAATTAGACCAAAAACAATTTGTCCAACAAAATAAATTTCAGTCCAGATGAGGAAAACAAAACGCTACAGGCCCTAAACTGCAAGCTCTACAACTAAGGTCGTATCCTAAATGCTCCAGGACAAAGCACAGTTGTAATAGCACAGCCATTATAGCCAGTGGCGTAGGGTGGGTTGCCAGCGCCCGCCCCTCCCCCCCCCCCCGGCCAAAAGAGGGATTGCATCTCTAACTTGTGCCAAGAATGTCTAGACAAGCAAAAATTAGCCTTACATCATATTGCAACACTCCAATAGATTTCAAAAAAGAACTTACAACCCTTCTTTATAAATGACACGTGGCAGCTCATTTTATGATTTATTACCTGTTTTTAGATTTTGTGCCCCCCCCAAGAATTTAGCACCCAGGGTGAACGCCCGTGGTATCCATGCTGTGCCACTGATTACAGCTTCAATTGTAATTGCAGGTTAAGAATTTTTGAAAATAACTCCTATAGCACAAATTCCGTTATTCAATTCGCTCATAAAACAGAATGTAAGCCTGACAGCTCAGAATGTTCGAGATACTCTTAACTTCATTTACAGTACTGTCGCTGATGTAGTACCATTTTCCTAGCGGTGGTACTACGTGCTTCGTATTACTGTCCTCAGTATTAACCGACTCAGATTCTCCCATAACCCTAATATTGGGCAATGCAGTCTGCATTGCATCCACAAGATGCTGGACTGTCACTTCCCCGGTGATCAACGTCTCAAGAAAGCGTTTGGTGTTTGGATTGGAATTTCGCACTTTGACGTAAGCCGTATAATGACCACTCCGTAGGGTGCCCCTGTGCTCTACGATGCCGTACAGAGAATACAGGATTCTCCGCTGCCCTGCTTGAATTTTCTGAAAGGAAGAATGAGACAGCAAACTATTTCAAAACTACATCGTGATATAAGCAATGTTTAGAAACTATAAATTCAAGCATCCAATATAATATAATTAAAACATCAAATAAATTAACTCGATATTAGTATCTTGCAATGAAAAATCAAAATTAAACATAAAGCAAGGCCGTATCAGAATAAAACTAAATAAAAGTCTCAACATTTTGAAATCAAATCAAAACAGTTTGGCCACCTGGCAGAGGGCGCTGCAAAAGGGAGCAAGATCCAGCAGCTCACTGAACTCTATGTGACGAGTTATCTTATGAAGGTTAAATCCAACCTGTGGTAAACAAAAATTAAAAAATAGTGAACACAAATATTCCTAACTTGGTATGAAATTCTGTACTATTTTGAGATGAAGCTCGTAACGAAAAAGCTGCGTGAAATTGAAACAAAAACTGAGGGTTCCAAGTATTTAGATTATAATAAGAGGTCAGAATGTTGTCCAACCTGCTGAAACCGCTTAAGGTGCAAAGTGAGTACGGCTGGAGGACTGTAGATAAGGAACTGCTGGCTGGCATAAGTCAGCATTGATTTCTGCCCTGAAGTCAAAACAAAACACCATTGTTTCATAGAATGTTAATGCTATGAAGTTACAAAAATTACAAAAATTGTAATTCCAGCACCAATAAAACTCAGCACTGCATCAGCTCCATTATTTTTTCCAAAGTACATAGTGTACGTCAGGCATTACGAAACTGAATGTAAATAAAAATATAAGTAACAAAGTCATAATCAGATACGTTAAAAAGCAACAAGATATGCAAATACAAATAAGTAAAATTCTGAATAAGCGTTTTGACATTACCTTGCACAGCCTTTCCATCCTTATCTGCTTTGTTGCAGACGGTGCAACGATACATGTTGTTTCCGGACAACAACTCGGACAACGTGAACTGATAAAGGGAAGAAAGCACCGAACACTCTTGGCCGTTTGGCTTCTCTCTTGGCACCAGGGTTTTCATAGCCGCTTTTCTCGCACTGCTGTATATTTCCATTTCCTCTTTTGAACTGCTGTCGCCATAGGCAGCCGCCGCCGACGGTTGGCCGGATAGGACTTTTTTTTCCTCCTCGGGAGAGAAATTCGCTCTCAACTGCATAGCACCGATGTCGCTTGCGATACGATCGACGTTCTCTCCGCCGCTCTGAATTGCATTTGCAGCCTTGTCGATTTGATCAAGAGTCAGATCATCAGAATTCTCAAGTTCTTTGTGTTCATCGGTTAAATCGCTAGAAACCGCTCCGTCGTGTTCCACCTTTCTGCAATTATTGCCTTCTGGGAAAGTGTCAATGCTGTTCACCATGCCCCTATACCGTGATGCATCACTTTCCTCATTGTCTTCTACATCGGCATCTAGAAAAGCAAATTGCGTGCTAAAATCTCAAAGCACTTCTTGCACTTTCTCTTTATATACAAGATGCAAAAAGATTTTTTTAAAAAATGTCACACTAGTAGCTTTTAATTCAAAATTTCTTTGCTCATGTCTCAAGGCAATGAAATGATAAGATAAGCATTAAATCAGAACAAGAACTGAATATCATTTTGAACATTCTGATAATTGGATATCATGTTGAAAATCTGGAGCTCTATTGCATTTTTGCTCTTCTAAATTACTAGAGCACTAATATCAAGAAATTTACAAAACGTAAAAATTAAAAAGATAACAATTGCTTCCAAAATGATGCATATGATACATATACACATAGAAGCAGTATCATAATCACTGCTGTCAAGTCTTGCATTATGATCTTTTGATAAGTCACTTAATTCTTCACAATATTTTATAAATAGAAATAAACATTCAACCTGAAGACTCTGATTCCAATGAAGAATTTCTCAATTCTCCATAAGTTGAAGTCTCTACTTGTTGATATTCATTTATGCCGGTTTCCAGTTCAGCACTGCATTCAACTTTGTCGTCGACGTTCTCGTGGCCATCTTCACCTTCACGCTCTTCACCGGAATGTCTTTCTGCTTCAACACTCGGTCCACCGCCATCGCACTTTGCATCGTCTGTCTTCGCGGTCTCTTCTTCAGCATCATTTTCTACATCAGCAGCAGCAGTAGCTGAAGCCACATGGTCAGACTCTTCAGCAGTGTTTGTAAGAGACTGTTTTCCGGTTTTACCTGAGCCTTTTCTGTTCTAAAAATAAAATGGAAGCAAGAATGCCATTAAAAGTTACTACCTCATATTCAAGCACAAAATGAACAGAAAAAATAAACTAAATGGGTTGGTTAATCTACCAGCTCATAATGAAAACAGAAAAAATAAACTAAATGGATTGGTTAAAACAAACTAGAAAACAAACGACCGACCGCAAACCGTTTACATCATACGACACAACAATAAAGTCTGTAAATCAAATTACAAAAAGAAAATAATTATAATTTCCAGAATTTTATAAGTCATTAATTACCATTAGATTAAATCTGTTGTAAAACATTCCTTAGAGTAAGATAATAGTCACCTACAATGATGAGATTGCTTGATGGACTTAGATAACTGAAAGAAAGCTTAACCCATCATCTTGAACAAGATTTTACCAAATAAATTAAATAAAGAAACAGCATTACAAAGAATTCTGCCTTTCAAAAGACTACATAGCCCCAAATATTCATTATCAGCTATTCTATTTTCTTCATTTCTTCAGGTGTTGTTGCTGCCAAAGCAATAATTTTTCTGAAAATAAACCTTTTGACAGAAATAAAATCCAAACAAGACACTCAAACAACAAAGCACAAATTTTAAATCTACCTTTGATGCATTTTTCTTTGCCATTTGCCTCTCCTTCTTAGACATATGTTTGCTCTTTTTAATTTCTCCTGAATGTGCTTCGGCATTCTCCGGTCCATTTTTATCTTCTTCAGATTTACCGCTGTGCTGAGCACGTGACTTAAATGGCTGAAACATTCAAAAGTCACGACCTAAAGCAACAGAATTAAAACGTCATAGCAAAAAAGTCAAAGTTCTTTCCCAAGCCTCAGGGGCTCATAAGGCAGTGCTGATCTCCATTTCTATAGCCCACAGCCAGGCGAGCAATACCACTGATGTAGAAAATGTCATATGTAGAATAAAAAAAATTTATGTCAATCTGAACTGTGTCATTTTTTCTTTGCTCTTGCTTCTCTCCTTTAATTAACCCCTTAACTGGGGATTCCAGATATATCCATCCATTTTACATTGAGTTACAGTTAAATACATGGTTAAGGGGTTAATATATGTTTTCTATAACAAATGTCATATCCATAAAGAAACTGGCAAATAAATATAATCAAATATGACAACGTATGTGAAACTCAATTCAAGTCAAGTCACAAGGCCGTCGTCACTTAGCAATGATCGATCACAACAATGAACAATTGGTCTCCACAGTATTTCTATCTCTTGATGCCTCCATAAGTGCTGTGCCCTTCAGGTTAGGTTAGACCATTTCATTACATTATCCATCCAGCTCTTGTTCTGGGTCTGCCTATATTTTGTTTCCCCTTCAAAAGACCAGTAAACGTAGAAACTTCACAAATAAATATTCTTGCTTCAACCACATGAACATTGTCAAAGAGGTACAGTGTAGACAATTAACGTGTGATGGAGTAAGCAAGTCATGTCACATCAATGTCAAATGCATGCTTAGTATAATGTGAATGCTGAATGAATAAAACTTGCTTTCCCAACAATAAATAAATTGCATTTAGTAGTGAATTGCAGAGCAAATGAATCTATCTGAAATTGAAATTAATATTAAAATAGAATTGTGTTCTGCATAAATAGTCAGAGACTCAGTCACACTTTTCTATGCCACAAATGAATTAGACATAACACACTGATCAAGTTTCAAAGAATTATAATGGTTTTAAAATGTCCACAAGTACATGCAATGATTAATAGCAGGGACACCAGTCACAAACCTAGATTGATATTTTTGGTAAGAATGTGCCAGATTCATAAGTTCAAAAACCATCTTTATTTGAATGTAGGTTTTGAATCAGATCCATTCCAGCAATAAACCTAATGAACTTGGAGCATTATACAAGACTCATAAACATGCAATCAAATGAACCAACTGGAATGTTGTCCAGAGCACGAAGAGACTGTGTGTGTGTCTGTGTGTATGTGTGTGTGTGTGTGTGTGTAGCTCTGAGTTTATAATGCAGTGCTTAGCAGGCATTTAAGTTGAATGACACAGGATACTTGGAATATTTACATAGAATTATTAAGTACCAGACAGAAGGTTGAGCAGTTGAAGATCAACATAGATCATGTTTTGTAATACTTTGAAAAAAATGTGCAAACATCTCTCAAGACTGAATGTCAAGCTTCAAAATTCAGCTCTATATCCAATTGAGCCCAAGGATGCAACCTCACATGTGGCCTAAGTTCATTCCCAATAATGGGGGGCGACTTGCTTCCAAAGCATGGAATCCATTAAATATGCAGCAGGGAAGGTCTCAACTAAATTGTGAGAAACTGATTTTTCAAAGAAATGCCAACAAAGCAGCACAAGACTGTCATCACCTCATACATTTGAAAAATTATATTACCTTTTCCTCGATGACTGGTAACGAGATATCGAGAAACGGTTCAAAGATCTGATGATGCTACAAAACGTCATTATATTATCAAGATGACAACATAAGAATCAACAACAAAAATTGATTCGAGTTTATATAAGTTATTTGGAAAACTCAAAGAAAGTACTTCAATTAATATAGCTGCAAGAAATTATCTTTAAATAATATAAATATAATTTTATAACAATAAACTTAACAAGTAAAGGCTTCAACTTCATGATCCACTGCACGATACTTGATCAGAGATATAATTTAAAGCTTCAAATTAGAACATGCTACCCTAGGTAAACAAACAATTTGATTCAATCAATTAAAATGTATTACAGGATATGCTTACTGTATCACAAGCCTGGCATACAACAGTACTGATGAAATGGCCACCAAAAATGCTGTCAACAAACGTGTGTTTTGCCTGGTTACCAAAAGCTAAAAATAGAAAAACCACTTCATCACAGGAGGCAGCATTTCACCAAATCCACAAAAAAGCAACAATTCCACTTCAGGTAGGGTTGCCAGATTCCTCCATATCTAAAGAAGGACACCAGAGATCACAAAGGAGGACAAAGCCGGACAAAGAAAATGTCCTCCTTTTGCCGAACGTCTGGCAACCCTAACTTCAGGATGCACAATATTCTAAATCAGACACTTCAATAGTTTGACAAATTGTGAATTAAGACATCCTGAGAATCTCTTGCATTATATAAAAACAATGATAGGCAGGCAGGACAAAAATTCAACGCTAAAACTAGCTAGAATTTATTCACACATCAAAGCAAATCCTATCTGCTGTAAACTTTCAAAACAATACAAATGTTTGCATGATTTTGAATCAAGTCAGCCATTCTTTATAATAATACTGCCCAACCAATAATGCTCCACAACTAAGATCTCAGACAACTTCTTCAGACAAGTGATAGCTTTTATAGATACAAATTTCAAATTGTTTTTGGCTTATCCAATGAAATTCAATGACTTTTCAAGCATCAACACCTTTTACTAGTTCTTAAAAATTTTCCCAGAACATAAAACCTCAAAGGATAGGTTGCCATCATGGTAGAAATTGATTACCTGATAAATTAAAACAATAAATTACGAAAATGCACAAATAAATAAAGGACTATAATGAAAGAAATTTCTTGATATTCGGGAATAATGAAAAACCTTTGATCTTAGAACGCAAGTCATCAGGAACATCAGTTAGCGATGGCCTTTCAGATGATCTAAAAGCACCGAGGATGGACGTATGTGCCCTCTGGAATAAAATAAAATAAATAATAAAATAAAAGCAAAGCAAATGTGATGAGGCAAATATAATAGCTACCTATTACTTGTGCAGTTAATACAATTCACACAGCATAAAGTAAAGCTAAGAAAGAAAACAATCAAAAGGCCTGTCAATAAATTTACATAAATTAAAATGACAATTCCTTCAATCAGCACAAATATTACTTTGCAAATTACAAGACAATCAACATTTTAAAAGGCTTTCAATAAGAATTCTCTTTGAATTACTAGCTGCCGAACAAAGAAGACCTATTTATTCCGGAACTCATTATTCCAGACCTTAATTTCTTCTCCTTTGATGGCATCTAAAAGATGACGAAGCAACTCGTGGCTGTCGTGCTGCTGAAATCCCTTAAACCTCGGTGCCCTGAATTCAATTTAAAAGATAAATATTACTGCTGTCGCCAATACAGACTATTGAAATCCAAGCTGGTAAAAATATCATTCAGCCAATCATATATATAATCAAAAAAAGGTAAAGGTAGGTCCCGTACTCGAGTCCAAGCGTTGAGTTCCGGCGCTTATCTCCGGCCTGGGCAATCAGCGATGATATAAATCCATTAACCTGGGGTAGATTGCCATTACTTTCCCCAGACCCACGTTTTACCTTGCAACTTAACGCTGCTCCTCATTTTACCACCTCCCTCTAGTGAGTAAGGCTGAGTCGACCTTAGGGCTCCTGCGGGAATTGACCCATAACCTTCTACTCCATCGTCCAGCATTGTTACCACTCTTCTAACTTCCTGCCCATAAGCATATTTATTTATTTATTGACAATTTATATAGCGCAGTAGACAAGGCTAAGGCCTACAACAAGAGCGCTTAACACAGTTCATATCCAATATTAAATAAATGTGTCTTCAAATTTCTAATGAAAAGTCCAGCTGAGACTGTCCAGTCAATTGTCTGGAAGAGAGACAAGGGGAATGATCTTTCCCCAAACTTATAACCAAAAGATACAATAAATTAGGAAAGCTTTAAGGCTTTCTTGTATCATTCAGACAAGGGAACATCCATATAGTATGTACTCACTGAGGGGGAGGGAAGGAGTGGGATTTTGGAGATTTTCTATGTACGCTCTGTACAACTGGGGAAGATGGTTGAAAATATGCCTTTTTTGCATATGTACTATACGGACGAACCAAAGCGCCTAATTTAAAAATGAAATGCACACAAAATGTGATAAGATAAATTGCATGTTTCAAAACTTAGATAGCAATGCACAGCTTTCGCGTATCCTAGTACAACGCTTACTTCTTGCATACTTGTCCAAAGAGAGCACTTGGTGAGATAGAGCTCTGCTTATTTGAAGCTTTCATTTCCTCAAAAAGATTTACAACTGATTGCGTCAGCATTCCACATTCGCCAAGACTCAGAGAAAGAGTCTCCTACAAACACAAAACATTTAGAAATGATCCTTATTCTGCACAGTTCATGATCAGGGCATCAAATCATGATCATCTTGAGCAAAAATGACAAAATTGAAAATTATAAAGCTTTAGAAACTTGCATCTATATGTAAGCAGTTTTTACACCGACAAAAGTTGACAAAAAAAATGCAAATTTCTAATAACCTAAGGCAATTGAAAAGTTGACAAATGAAATTGACACAAAGCAAAAAGACAAGAAATACAAAGACAATATTTAATTTAAAAATAATCTTGACAAAATTCCATCTGTTTGTAATAAAACTTCTACAGTAAAAAGTCATAGTAATCAAAATGCATAATACATTAATTTTTAAAAAAACTAATTACCACTTTATGTAGATCATGTTCTTTATGCAGATCTTGTTTAGGTTCTTGCTCTTTTCCATTCGTTTTATCATCTGGACATGATCTCATGGTGGATTCCGGAAGAGAAATTGAAAGGTCAATGGAGTGACCATTTTTACAGGAATCTCTCAAAACAGACTCAAGCAATTCAGTTTGGATAAGATTCTGGACAATGGAAAAAATAAAACACAAAGACCTCAATAATAAACAAATCATCAAAATAAATAAAATATTATATAAAAATTACAGCCGAATCATGGCAAGCCTCTATCAGTTTTTTTAAAATAATTATTTCCAATTATTATTATTATTACTATTACTACTTATTATTATTATTATTATTATTATTACTATTACTACTATTACTTACTTACTACTACAACTTATATAGCATTGACAACTTATATAGCACTGTAAGCATGGTAAACCAGAATCAAGGGTGCTTTGACATAGGTCCCTCATATGAATGATGGAACAGATGGGTGTTTAGGTTTTTCACAAGCACCACTGCTGTGTCAGCTTTGTTTACAAAGTCAGGTAGGGCATTCCACAAGATTGGGTTGCCTTGTGATGCAGATCTATCCCCAAACTTGGCAATAATCCCAATTATCTAATGAATCCATATCCACAGGTATTATCAATAACCAAAATCTATTAAATAACAGTTTGAACTGTAAAAAAATCAAAATACCATAATAGTACAATACCATCTAAATACTGATTTAAGAAATTTAAAAGTAAAGAAAAATTTATTTAACAAGAAATATAATGCATTAAGCCAGCAGTTCTATTTAAAACAGAAACCATCAGAAAAAAGGTTGTCTCTTTTGGTACAATTACTAGTTGTTTTACTGAACAACAGCATTGAACATTTTGAAAACACTTTTAGCAGTTTGTGTTCCGTTGGGGTCGCCACATCATGGAAAATTGAATTTGGGTTTATGCACTATAAGGTTCCGCTGAAAGCGTTATTTAAAGCAGACAAAAATGGCACACAATTACCTGAACAACAGCATTGAAAAAACATGTGTTCCCAAGATTGTAGAGTCCCTGAAAAGAGCAGACAAATGAGGAACATTGAGCAGGTTCATCTAATAAACACTTATCAATTATGCACAGCATTCAATACAGGACTTGCATAACAACTGCACTTTTACAGCACCACCACAAATCCAAAGACAGAACATCATGTCATTCTGTGCAATGTGTGCACTCAATATCAAATGACATTGCAGTAAAATAAAATCAGGTTCAACTTATAAGTCATCACCCTTTGTAAAGCACCTTTGTATTTGGCTATGCTATGCTTAAGATGCTATATAAACAGGCATACATATAGACACACACATACATACATACACACATACATATATTCATATATATAAATATAAAGATAAAATTAGTTAAAATCAAATTTCCGTGAAGTTCTGTTTGCCCTCATTTGATGCAGACAACCGAGTTTGGCCAATCTAATTTATCAAACTGATATTTGTTCTAACATATATAATTTACTACCTTCTCTCTTCATTCTGTATTAGGTATAAATGCTAAAGCAAAAATTTCACAACCTGTGATTACATACCTTAACCTTATGAAGCGATCCCGATGTTGTCTGAGTAATTTGTGTCGTCCTTAACCGGTTCATTTCATCTCTCACAACCGGGTCACTGTCACGAGGAGATTCGGGGGATGAAGATTCCAAACTGAAGCCATTTTCTTTATTAATTTCAGGTCTTTTAACGACTATAACAATTTTAATGCAAAACAAACAACTACTGTTCTGGTTAAAATCTAAACAAACAGGCTTGTCGGAACAATTTTTTAGCAACCGGTGCATTTTTTCAGGCGTAGCTAAAAAATCATCATATATCACAAAAAACCTGATGGCAAAAAAAGGTCATCACCCTTCCTTTTTTCTTCAATCTTCTTTTTAAAAATCCTGACATGCAAAAAAAGGCCATAACCATTCTTTTATAGTGTCTTCAAAAATCTTGATAAGCAAAAAACAGCCTCATCTTCCAGGGGGTGCAGTGCACCCCCTAATTTTTTCCAGGAGGTGCACCTGCACCCCTGTAACCCCACCTCCTACAGGTCTGTAGGCAAATGCAAGACTATTCCATGTTTGAATTCTCAAACTGCAATTTGATTCAGTCTTTCAGCTGCAGTGGGAAAATTGAGCAATAACATTGAGAGGGTAACCTAGGTTGGCGGAATGACTCAGTCCACCAATGAAGTTAACCACCTATGGGTTGATGGCCACAAAAACAATCTTGAAATATTTCAAGATGTTTATCTGCATGAAATTTTTTTGCATGAAATTTTTAACAAATTTTTGAAATATTTCAAACTGAAACTTTTGAAATAAAATCACTTTTATATCTACCTTCTAGACTTATCAGTATCATTTCAATGCCCAGTAAAGTTACTGCAAGACTGTGCTAGTGTTCTAATTTGTGTCTTTAGCTGCTGAGAAACTTGAGATAATCAAGTTACTAAGTTGCTTGTAAACTCAGTATTCAGTTACAGTACTACAGACTACAATCTTGAAATATTTCAAATTACATGCTCTTGACATTTTTCAAAAATTTTCAAAATTTCACAACCACATGAAATATTTCAAACTCATAATTTCCAACCAATATCACTATTATGGGCACTGAGAAAACAGATGAACCTGTTTTTAACCAAAAATATCATTTCACATTGTAGATTAATACCAATATGCATTTTGCAGCAATAGCAAAGAAATTACGATTGACTAAAAATGATGGAGTCTCAGGCCTTAACAATCATTATGCAAAACAAAGTTAGATATACAGTACTATGCTAGAAAATAAGCTGCATCAGATTAAATAAAGGAACTTAATGCCACAAAATTATGCACTGCGATATACTGGTTAGCAAAGAAATTACTGACATGAAGTAATGGAGTCCTTGTGGCCAGCATTATGATACACAAAGTTAGCACATTCCAGCAGTTTCTTAGAAGCTTCCACTGGAATAAATTTATCACAGGGATAGCACCTACAACAGAAAAACTGGAGCAATCAACTATACTGTCAAATGCACTTGACTGTACATATGCATTTGTGGTATAGTATTTTGTGCATCACCCTGCAGCACTGAACAAAGAAAATACTGTGATACTGTCCGATAAGAATCACGGTTTGCATTCACCAAGTGGCAGGAGTTAAGCAAAGTAAAAGTAACGTTATTCCTCGAGCAATCTAGGCTAACCTAAAGGCTCCTAGGGGTGGCACTGATCTCCATTTCAAGGCCCTCGGCCAAGCGACTGGTGCAAGTTACATGATACGGGGCCAGTCTTCTCATGTAAGGCACCTGTTCACTGCGGTTAAACCGCTACTCAGTTGCCACCGCCATCTCGTGAATGAAAGCTGAATTGAACTTAGGGGCTCCAACGGGTCTTGAACCCATTCCTACGGCATGTCTGTCTAGAGTTGCAGAAGTGCTTGCTGACAATTTGCACAGTATCAAATAATCACTACCGACAAATGCTTTTCACCACAAGGGGACAAGATGAATGCGGTGGCTAAAGTGACGTGGTTTCCCGTTGCCTTCCTCACAGACAATTAAGGGTGAACAACTTTTCCAAGGTTGCTTTGCAGTAGCCATGGTCAAATTTGAACCTGCTACCCTCCGACTGCATGGTACGAATCCTACCACCACTTCACCACCTCACTCCCTGATAGCTTCTCATCATTTCATAGTAAGGTTTCAAAAGCTTTGAAACAAATATACAAAAATTACAGAAAATCTAAAATTTAAACCAATGAGCCAATTCAATGAACCACATTATATAGCACATAAAAGAAAGTCATAATCATGTGATATTAAAAGATGTTGTGGCCTTTGTCTACAATCTCTGCTGCCTGCAGATCTAAAGACATCAATACAGAGTATAATAATCTATTATTGTAATAATAATTATAATTAAGTTCTTCTACAAATGTTATTATTAAGTTCTTCTACAGATGTTATTATGTTATTATGTAACTGTCAATGATTTTTATGCCTTGGAAATAATGCAACGATGATGATGATGATGATGAATTACAGTTGAATTAATTATGACTATTACAATGCTCCTCTCAAACCACTAGCATTTTGCCACACTCACAAACTCACACACAAAATAACTTGCTAGCTCGATTGCATTACTCTAAATAGCAAGTGATGCCGTAAAAAAACTATGATTACAGGTTGGTGTGAAGCAGTTATAACCCAAACTACAAGAATTAACAACTCAAACAAACCAACAACAGCAGGCAACAGAACACAACAAAAACAGAAGAGATGTCTTTGTACTACCAACCACACTTGGTATGACATAAGGTCGAGCACAATATTGTGCGCCACACTTCGCGCTGCCGTGGTCTCAAAGTGCTGCAAAGCATGCTTGTCCGGTGTATACCGATCACAACCCTGACAAATGTAGAAAAACACTCTTAAAAGCTATCAGCTTCTTGAAAGTACACTTCAACCCCAACCGGATTAGTTTAAATCTACCATTCACGTCAAGACTAATTGTGTAGAGTCTAACAGCTGTACAAGAACTCTTATCATCAGCATAAGAATGAATTGAATTTCATTGTAACCTGATGTCCACAATGAAGGCAAATGAACACTGATGGTTCGTAGTCTGAGGGCAGACCATCTACTGTATTCAATGAATCACTGGAAAAATTTTCACATAAGTCACTTCTTTTTTCTGGTTTCTTACGTGCAGATTCATTATTTGCATAGCAAAACTGCAGAAAACAATAACGGGCAGAGCTGTTAAGAATATGATGCATCATAGTCATCAATTGTTTATAGACAGTCTCGGTCCATAATTTGAAATAGTACATTATGCAATCCTTGATTTCAAACACAGTCAAAATATACTCATTACCTCAACATTGCTCGATAAATCAAATTTTGCAAAAGTATATTCCAGAGCACATTTGTTTCTAAATCTAAATATGTTTGTCCATATAAAATCCACACCAACACACACAAAATATTTTATGCCCAGATTGTGAAATTGCCCAATTCTCATGTCATTTCGGCCACATTGACTGTCCATTGTTACATTGTTGCATTTTCTATTTAAAAATGAACTGTGCAATCTCACAATCTGGATATAACATATACGATCACTAACACATCTGACCAAAACAAGTAAGCAAACAGTCCACCTGACATCGACCAAGCACAGTAGGATGTTTGAGAGCTTTTCTCACTTGGCTTATATTGACAGATTTGTTCACATGACTGCAGTGAACATCTGTTTCTAAAACATCAACATGTAGGAGTCTTAAAACTACAGTAAGCCAGTGAATGTACAGCAACCAAATAAACTAAAACATTTAAGCAATAATATCCAAAGCCACTTCCAGCGATGGTACAATCTAAAATCTCAGTCAAAGCTATGTTGTAGTCAGCATGCAATCAAACTCACAGTGTCATAATTAACTATATAAATAGTCCAGCATACAATACAAAAAAATACAATACAATTAAGATACTAGCCAAAGGGTGTGGCATTAAGAGGAATAGACACGGTCTGAAGTCGGACTGGGAAAATAAACCAAGTGCCATTGAAAGAAGTTAAACCAGGTTTGAATGTACAAGATTTAGAAAATCTTTGTGAAAATTCATAAAGATCAAACCATCTGACAATTTGGAAACAAATAATTTTAACCCTCAAACCGCCAGAACCGATTATACTTGGTCACATTGCATATATAGTTACAAAGTATTTGGCAGTTTAAGTGTTAAAAAAGACAATAAAATATACAGACAATTGAAAAGCAAGATATATGAAGCACAGATCCTAATCTACTTCACAGCGTGTAGTGACAATAATAATGAAACAACAGTAGATCTACTCTTTAAATTTTAGGTGAAAGTTGAAAGAATACTCACTGGCTGTATCTTCATCCGATGTCTCGCTCTTCTTCACACTTTTTTTCTTTGGCATTGATGATGCTAGTCCAATTTGGATAGAATCCTTAACTTTCATTGCCTCTAAAAACTACTTTTTACTAGATGCCCTGCAAAGAGAAACATGCCATAAGAAGCAGAAAATGAATCTTGATAGACAGATATCTGTTGCTCAGCTGATTTGGCAATCAAAACAAAAACAGAGATAACTAGTAAACTAGGGATCTAAAAAGGTATCTATGAAAACAGAGGATGACAGTGATGAAGTTTAAATAATCAAAATTGTTGATCTCCATAACAGCGAATTAATTGCTCACTGGCTCTTGACTATGGAATAGTAACACCAATAGCTTTACACAAGTGCCTCTGAGTAGAAATAGAAGAGGCACTATACAAATGTCACATTACATTACAAGCAACCATTGACCACAAAATACAGCACTGCCCTATTATACTTCAAGAGGTGCCTGCTGCTGGACACTGCACCAAGGGAACATCATCTCTGCAAATTCTGCATAGGGAGGAGAGAGAGAGAGAGAGATGGAGCAGAAGGTCATGGGTTCGATACCCACAGGAGTCCAAAGGTCTATCATCACATTACAATCACAGCAACAATATACTGAAAAATCAGTTCATAACGGGCAAGATTACAGCTGCTATTCACCAAGCTTGAAAAAGGCAAAACAGCCGTTATTAGTTTTTGGAGGTTTTGATAATCGCTTCAATAACAACTGAATCTTAATGCTCGCTCAAACAACTGCATGGCAAAATGCAGATCGAAACCATTATTGCTAATACCAATCCTCGACAATATCTTGCAGTATTTGCCAGATGTCTTAAATACGGCGCACTAACAGCTGCTACCTGTGCCAAAACTCACTGACAACAGCAGGTCTACATAAAGAACCACACTGTACACAGTGGGTATCACGCGGTACATATCAATAAATAAGTCAATCAATTTCATTATCTAATAAACCATCCTAAGTCCACCTATTACTTGTATTGCTATTTATTTATTTTATTTATTTATTATTATTATTATAAATCGGTCTTAAGATTCTGTACCATGCCATATGCACATACACGAGTCATCTGCAGAAACGTCTTACGATTGAATATAAAGTATACACAGTCAACATATACTACAACAAAATCACGTTTTTGAAATACGTCGCTTAATATTTGTATTTAATCTTTAATAGATTTGTTATTTCAAAGTTTTCCTTTGGTTTCACGAGCTATAATTCCGCTTCTGGTGTTATCGCAGGACGTTGCCGGGAGTACACATGGAGATAGAGCCGGTGTGGCAGGTAAAGCCAAACCAGGGTTGTCCAACTGACGGCCCGCGGACCGGAACCGGCCCGCAGGACAGTGTCATCCGCCCCTCCATCGAGTTTGGGAAAATAACAATTTTAGCTATAGGACCGGCTATTACCGTTAGTTTTAGGACTATGAGGTTACCAAATTGCTTACTTATCCACAAGGACCTAGAACAAGAATAAATAGCAATGTGTAATGCAATGTTTCATTTTGTTCTTTACCTAAATCTGCAATAATATATTACACTGTTAATTGCTTAGAGTCTTAGACTTAGAGTCTTCGAGTCTTATATCATACGCGGCCACCGACGTTGGGTTTGTGGTCCAATGCGGCCGCCATCTGATTTGAGTTGGAGACCCCTGCTCTGAGTCTCTAACTAGGTATCTCGGATTCCGAGTCCACCTCGTCTGCAGGACAGTGCAGATGCTATAAACTGTAGAGCAGGGTTTCTCAACAATTTTGGAACCACTGCCCACTTCAGCGCTTTTTGTAGCGTGCCGCGACTCTAATCATAAGTCTGTAATATTCAAAAATGCAATAGGCCATCTGGCGAACGTTAGTGAAAAGAATCTTCTGAGTTTTGAATAAATAGCAAGATATAAGCTGTTTCAATTCGAATGGAAATATGGCAAATATCTTAGACAAAATTATTCATATTTTTGCCAAATCGGACAAAATGAGAGAAATAGATATTAAAATTTCTTGAAAATTATCTTTTTAAAATTTTGTCAAAAATATACCTTTGTTACGTGTCTGAAAAATCCTATGAGTATGTGCAAAATCGCTTAACCGCAAGGTTTTCCATTCAAGTTGTAGGCATTCCTATTGTTAGTGGTGTTTCATAGCAAAATGCCTGAAATACGCTTTCCTTGAGTTGATGAGAACTAAGATTAATTTAATTTAAAAGAGTGCTATAGGCCAGGAAGGTTGCCTAAACCTTATGGAACTGCAGCCTCTTGAAAGGCTTTGTAACATACCGCAACCAGCTACAAACTTGTTGTCAACTGAAATTAGATAAAACACTAATCGTTTTAATTACCGGTTCTGCTCGAAATAAAGGTTTAAAGAACTTTAAACAACGATTTGATTAAACAACCCCTAAGTTCGTCTCCTCTCATTGGAATCCACAATTTCACATGTGATCATTTTGTGTGAATCGTTTGTTAACATACTGACCGGTTCGCACGAACTATTTGTTAGAATGATTAACCTCTTAACTGGGGACTCCGGATATATCGGTCCATTTTACATTGAGTTACAGTTAAATACACAGTTAAGGGGTTAACTACAGTATTATTTTCTGCTTATACAGATGATCTAGGGCAGTGGTTCTCAGCCCGTGGTCCGCGGACCACACGTGGTCCGCGAGAGTAGAGAAGACAGAAGCTGCATGTACCCAATATATATATTAACCTCTAACACCACCAGAAATATTAAAACATACTCTGGAAAAAATTGCTAGCTTAATTACCATCTATATATTTCCAAATATTTATTTACTGGTATGTATTTTTGAATTGAGAGCAAAAAATAAATGTTCAACAAGGAGTATAGTAGTTCTGGAATTGTCTGAATAATCATATTACAAGCAATAGCAAATCACAAAATAGCAACTGAATAACTATTCATACTCTCTGCAGTGTTGGAGTTGTCAAGGGGTTGAACCCCTCCAGCTAACTTTGCAACCCTCCCAAAAATCGCATGTTGGGTACATGCAGCTTCTGTCATTCATTGAATTTCAGTCCTCAACCCCCCTCAAGCTCAAATTTCACAACTCGAACAATGAATCTCTGTAATAGTAATATTAATATCAAAAATCATATTTACTTCTAGAGAAGGCATTTGACACTCCAAGCAAAGATTATATTTGTATCTTGGGATGTATATTATTACTAATCATGGCAAAATTTAATTTACAAAATCATTTATACAAACTAATTTAATTTAGAATAAAATTTAGCAAATCTTTATAATAATTATTTTTATAAAAACTTAACTGAAATCAAAGGCAGAAATAATACATTTGTCAAGTAATATCACCCACATTAAATAGAGAAAACTTTATCTTCAGTTTAGATGCTTATCAGAAGAGATATGATCTGGAAAGGACTAAAGCTGATTTCAACTGAATTGGAAGTTGGACAGAATGTGATCACAGCTTCAGCAATTGCATTTCAAGCAGATTACACCTAAAATGCAAAATCCAATTTCTTATTAAAAAGATATTTGCCAAATAAATAGTCTGCTAACATTGGCCACATATATAAGCATCCTAGTTGAAAGCCTTGATCACAGTATAATTTTAAAAATCAAATCTGAATGTCATTTTTGGCATAACAACACTGGCATACTCACAACTTGACATTCTTAACAGGGAACCCAAATTTGATGTTGGCAGTTGTATGACCGCCATATGCCTCATAAAATCTTCCCACTAAAACATTTTCTGCATCTTCTGCCTGCAAAACAAAAGTTTCCAAAATATTTCAGTAAAACCATTAGCACAGCCATGAGGGGCCAAGCCCACAAGTTCAGACACTTCCAGATCCAAACACAATCTATATTACAAACTGAATTTTGGAAATGACATTGACAATTAATTTCAATGTATTTCTCTGTGTGATAATTTTAACAAAAAAACATGTATTTATATACCCACCAATTTATTAAATTAGTTTTTAGGATCTCTCTCTCTCTCTCTCTCTCTCTCTTCCTCTCTGGCTGTTTCTCTCTCATTATAATAAAAAAGATATTCAAAGTACTGCTAGTTATTCTGGATTTGCACAACTTAGATTGCTATGACCTTTGTCTGCCGCATAATCAAAAATTCATATGACTTACACAAGTCTTACAGTACTGATCAAATCCTGTAAAGAAATCTGCTATGATAAGCAGAGCTCACAGGAACAAATCATAATTTCTCTCAGCTGAATTATATGAACCAAAAACAAACACAGCACAACAGATCAAAAAAATAAAATAAAATGAGGAAACATGCTTTAATGATGACTCACCTGTTTGAGAGCCTCAAATATCACAGACGGTGAATCGACCTCGACGAAACTTCTGCTAACTGCGGGTGCATCGGGCAGCACAAATGAATCGATTCTAAGTGGGCAATTGAGGTTGTAGGCTTCCTGAATCACACCTGCATCCTGGAACACGCCTTCAATACAGCAAGCATTGACAATAAAGCACAATACCTTCAAACACAATAATTATTGTCCCAAAAATTATTTCATGTATGTCAAATGGAAAGGAAAATGAGGCAAAAACAAGCATTGACGTTACCAAGGGTGATGTGGTTATCGCACATAATAAAGTCTTTATTGTATTGTTTTCATAAATACTCAGTTACAGTTGTATAGTTGTATATACATACTGCCACAAACAGATTAGATCATAAAGAACAGACTGAAAAACCATTTTCTTACAACTGCAATGCACATGATAGAGAATAATTAATTAATATGATATATGGCTGTTAATTTCTACTGAATACCACAGAGATAGGCATTTAAGCAGATGTTAATGAAGCAAAATGAATTTATCCTACCTGTATGTGGCATAACAGCGTAGGTAAACTTCTGGATTCCCATGTCAGCCGCCTCATCGGGAGCTTTGGGCGAACGAAGGCTACAAGATGCACAGACAGGTATAATCAAGATGCACAGACAGGGCCTCCAGTATAATCAAGTACTTGCATTTCAGTACAAGTACAAGTACAAGTACCTGGCCTCCGAGTACAAGTACAAGTAGGGAAAATTGTACCTGGCCTCCCCCGGAAAGGACATTTTTAGCTGACATTTTGTCCCCATGACACGTGACATCGTGACACGTGACAGCAGAATAAAATTGACACTATTAGCATCTAAATCACAGTTGCTCGCGATCAAGCCACTAAATCGTGTTTAATTGGTGCGCCAGAAGCAGGCACACTAAGGTCTCTTGCATTATACAGCCTGTTGAACTCCTTTCTCCACTGTTCCAAAAACGATGGTATCAGTGGCTTCTTTGTTCCAGGTAGTTGGCCATCTGTGAGGATGTGCTTGAGTCCAAGAACAGTCTAGATTAAACACTGTGTACACAGACATAATGAACAAGTACAATTACAATTACTTGCATTCCTTTCAAGAAAAAATGTTGCAGATTATCTATGCAAGCTGACTTCCCCAGCCTTTTCACAGTTTAAGATTAAACAGTGCACAGACATAATGAACAATAATTAGCAATCTTGTTTCAAGAAAAAATTTTACACATTAGAAAAGTTTTTGCCTCACAATAATCTTGCCAAGAAAAGATTGAAGTTAAGCAAATCTGCTGAAATGGAGAAAAACAGTTTTCAAGTGATACGAACAAGAGAAAGTGGAGATGCAGATGGTGCCTATAATTAATTAATCAAACAAAAACTTACAGAGAAAGACGAAGAATGTTGTTGATGCAGGACCAGCCATACTTGGAATCGTTTAGAACGGCAACTCCCCAGTCATACTCGGATAAGTCCGCCCATTTATGGCCACAAACCTAGTAAATGTAGAACATTAAAACAGCATTTCACACTCTGAAGATTAAAACACCAAAAACTAAAGCCCTAAGATCAAAACATTTGGTGAAGAATGTGAACGTTAAAAGTTTAACTTCTCTTCCAGCCTATCTCTATCAGTTTTCAACTGATGCACAGTGATTTTTAATGTCACAGTGTAATGTACATTAAATGGAAATTATGCCGCTGCACTCCAAACTTTACTCTTGAGAGTGCAGAGTGGATGTACGTCGAGCGACGTTAGGCGAGTGTCAGATGACAAGCTGTAGGCGGGAACTGCATGCAACACAGCACAGCAGCATCCAGTCTGATGCCACTATAGGTCTGCTTGGTATCACATCTGGCTTTTTGTGATGCTCCAGCACAGTCAGGGAGCAACTGAGCCGGTGCCCGCATCCTTGAAAGTTGGCTAATCGCCAAGCGTCAATGCTGCTCAAAGCAGTGAGTCCGACAGTGTGTTCTGCTAGTATCTGAGTCAGATTATTTGTCGTGAGTACTGAATATGCCCTATAGATAGGCCTCATATTTTTCATTTATCTGTGTATTAGCTGTAACGAACTGATGTCGAAACGTTAAGCAAATGATAAGACTGGAATAAACATAATAATGAAGAAAAAGTGCAGCTTGAGTTTTAAACCAGAATGGTTGAGAGAGTTAGTAGAGACCAAATTGCCGACTTCAAAGTCTAGAAAACAGTTAACAAAACTGGGTGACGTCTTCACTTATTGTGAGAGTGGTGATAATTAAGCGGGTACATTGAATAAACATATCTTTGAGTTTCAAATAACACTGATTTAATTGTTTTGGGTGACATCTGTGAAAAAAATTCAGTGCTCTGGCATGAAAATGTGCTGCTTAAACACTATACTTTTCTGCGCACATTGAAAAATATTAGAGGGAACATTGGTGATAACAAAAAAAATTGACAAAATCTTTGAATAGACCTTCAAAAAAAATATTTTGAAACAAGGCTTGCAAAATAAATTAAAAGGGAAATATTACAATATGCAAAAAAGAAATTCACTTGAGTTAAGTTAAGTTAATGATATTTACCTCGAACCTGGCCCAATCCCAAGATGTGTTAAAGTGTGTTGGACGCTGCAGAAAGCCATATTGAATTTCATATGTCGCAAGTGCAGCGACAACATTCACCGGGAATTCCACCTTTAGAAATTTGTGACTTTCATGCCAATGGACCTGAATTTCACAACACATGAAAAACATTCATACAGAAAATATATTAGAAACTGCATCCATAATCAACAATTCAGCTAAACTCATAAAAATAAAGATCACATCGTATAATAATTGTTAAAAACATCAAAAGCAGTCACAAAGTCCCTGGAAAAAAGCAAACTTTAAGTAAAAAGCAAAACTGAAAGTCTTAAAGTGATCAAGTAAAAGAAGGAATGTTGCACAACCACAAAAGACAAGAATTTCAGAAATAAAGGTTTCACCGTTTCAGCCATAGCATTTAAAGTCCTATTTTAAACTAGTACAAACTTCAGTGTTGAAAGCAAGATATGGAGAATGTGCGTCCAACACGATGAGCTGTTTGACGTAGCTAGCATCGCTGATCTTCAATGAAACCTCAACGGACGCCCTCAGCGGCCCGTCGAGGACAATTTTTGCCTTCTCAAAAACATTCTCCATCGGACGTCTGTTAATTAAATAACAAAAGACACACTTGTGCAAAAATTCATTCTCATATCAATTAATTACATGCAAAATTCTGCATCTTAATCACTGTTTATCATCTACTATGCTCTTTAACAGACAGCAATCAAACTGAAATGCCCATTTGTTTAACTTACTGACAAAGTGATTACTAGAGTCTTATCTATTATTGGTAACTTATCATGTTTTAAAAATTTATTCAAACAATGAGCTAAGAACAAGACATCTTATTAAGATTACCAACCAAACCACTTTATGCAATCGGTCATTTGGTCAGTGAATTCCACCTGGAAGATTGGTCAAACAAAAAGTGTACTGGCAAACAAACCTGGTTTCCAAATGGTAGTCCATAACATCCCATGCATCCCAGTACAGAGGGACATCATCAAACAGCACCAACTGGTTACCATAAAGGCCAGGAACGACAGCATTTCTGAAAAAGAGATTGCATGATTAAATCTATTAAAGTCTTAAACTAAAAACCAACACGCATAACTGAAATCATAAAACCATTCCAAATAAAGCTGTGATGCTGCAAACTTGTAAGAAATTGAGAGCAAAATAAAAGCATTTCACAGTACGATGAATTCTGCCAGCTGCTTGAACTGAAAAACAAAGAGAAATCAATGTCCATGGGTTATGACTGGATTGAAAAGTGGCACTCATTTTGCTACTGATGATTTACTGCGATGAAAGCAAAGACACACCATTTTCAGAGTCATGTTAAACTTATCTGTCATATTTCTACATTCTGTCAGAACAATGAGCTCCAAATTCAATTTCAAATCAGATAATCAGACTATTTAAAATCATAGAACTTACTTTTTTGAGCCAGGAAAGCGTAGTTCAGTAAGTCTTCCGCAATCATCTACGACCGCTTCAATGAGTCCATTTTGCAGTCGGATATTTCCGTTGCTCTTTTAAACATAAAATTAAACAAAGTTTCTCATAGTGTGCTACATACATACAGGGTGGCGCAAAAAACCCGGACTAGTCACATTTAGGTTTGCATTTAATATAGTCCGGTTTTTTACGCCACCCTGTATACATCCAACTCAACTGTCTGCTGTCTTTCATTAAGTTTAACATTTGCACAATTATTAAACTTATTTCTAATTACATAAATATATGAACATTTTTATATAAACTTATAGCATTGGATTCTGGATATCAGAGGAGCCGTCTAGCTCAATTCACAATAGAAAATACATAAGCAAAGACAGAAGTGAAATTGACAATGTTGCCACTGTATAACAATGGAAGAAATTAGGACAGTACCTGTTAACAAATTTAACAGATTTAAGAAATATTCTGATGAGTCGACAATTTTAATTCATAATAATTATGTTTCTTGCACCTACAAACTAAGAAGACTCACTGTAATGACAAGGTCCAAGAGAATCACACAAAAAAACAATTCACTCATCTCTATATAAGGAGAATAAGGAGAATAAGGAGAATGGAGATGAGGTGAATCGAAAACTTAAGGCAAAAATCTTCACTATGAATTCTCTAAAGAGTACTAACCAGCTTTTCAACTGTCACTGGATTAACCAACGAACTGAGTGGCTCCAGAGGTGCAAACCCAACAGAGGGCGCACTGGTAATGACTGAAAACAAAAATCATTTGATTCTTTCCGATTATTCCATTTAGAAAAACTTTTTCTTTTTATGAGAAAACCACGATTCCTTGAAAACTGTGAAACTGCCTAAATCAAATCCAGTAGCGGCTCTCCTATCGAGTGCCTGACCCCCCCAGTGGTCCACCTGTTGGGACTATATACTTAATACGATATACCTAACAACAAATGGTTGGCCCCTCCATGATTAGAAGTTGTCACCCCAACAGCCCCCCCACTTGCCAAATCCTGGAGCCACCACTGATCAAATCTGATCAAGAGTTGCGTGATTCCTCTTAATTCCTATTGTAAATGTCTAAGCGAGATTAAAATTCCGACTTCTGTTTTAAACCATTCTGATAGGTCTTTATTTTACTGCACTTTCCATTTTTTGTATATTGCTTGTATTAGATTTATTAGTTTCTCTTCTATACCAATGTTTCTCATAGCCTGCCATAAGCTCTCGTGCCATACTGAGTCAAAAGCCTGTTTGTAGTTGATGAAATTTGTATACAGTTTTATTTGCCTCTGTGTATTTTTCTATCAGTTGTCTTAAGGTAAAGAGTTGGTCTATGGTACTTCTTCCAGGTCTGAATCCTGCTTGTTCTTCTCCCATTATCTTTTCTATATAACTACTGATTCTTTTTGTATAATCTTTTGAAGACTTTTCCTGGTATGCTGAGCAGAGTTATTCCTCTATAGTTGGATAATTCTTTGTCTCCTTTTCCTTTGTATATTGGTATGATAATTCCTTTTGTCCAGTCATTTGGCTGTAGTAGATCTTATTAATTAGTTCATACAGGGTGTCTGTAAGTGTTTCTCCTCCTGCTTTCACTAGTTCAGTTGTTATATTATCAATGCCAGGGGCTTTATTTTGCTTGAGTTCTTTCACTGCTTGTTGTACTTCCTCTTTCAAGATGTTGGATGTCTCTCTTCATAATAATTCTAGAAGTAATCTTTAAAATAGCAACTGAGAATCTAAACATTGGAGTGAATTGTAGTGGAGAAAATATATCAAACCTTAAATTTGCAGACGATGTAAGCTTACTAGCGGAGAGTGCTAGAGGTTTAGAAAGGCTTACAGACCAAGTAAATCAAACAAGCAGAAGATTTGGACTCGGATTAATCCAGCAAAAACTAAAGTCATGGCAGTCAACAAAAAGAGTGAAAATGATACACATATCAGTAGAAGGAAATAACATCGAACAAGTAAAGAATTTTACATATGTGGGAGGAGAAATATCAAGCGATGGAAGACACGAACAAGATATTAAAAAGAGAGCAGCAAAAGGATTACAGACAATGGGAAGACTTAGACATATTTGGAATGCTAAAGAAATAAAGATCAACACAAAAATTCAAATATACAACACTATCATTGTTCCACAAATGCTTTATGGATCAGAAACGTGGATATTAAAAGAGCAGATGAAAACAGACTATTGGTGGCAGAAATGAGTTGTTTGAGAAAGATATTGGGAGTAAGTAAATTACAAAGAATAAGAAATGAAGACATCAGGAAAAGACTGGGAATGAAAGAGACAATAATAGATAAAATCAGAAGAAGAAGACTTAGATGGTACGGACATGTAAATAGAATGAACAGCAACAGACTCCCATATAAAGCACTCTACACATACAAAGAAGCAAAAGAGGAAGAGGAAGACCCAGGAAAAAGTGGATGGATAACATCAAAGAAGACCAAAGATATCAAATGACAATAATAGATGGAATGAGATTAACAACGGAAAAGATAAATGGAAAAGTTACAGTCTAGCTATTACTAATGAGCTGGCAGAAAGCAACTATGATGATGATGATGAAATGTCTAAGCTCTGCTGTTTTACTACAATTCACATCTATTTTGTTAGTTAGATATGCTTCAAGACTTCAAAGCTGCTAACCGAGTGTTTTTCCAGAGAAGTCCTGTTGAGTGACAGGAGGTTCTGTCGCTCTGTTGACCAGTGCAGCTGTCAACTGGTCGGCACTGACCTCCACGACTTTTGTCCTTTTCCAGCTACAGGAATTCGCAACCAGTGGAATGGCTTTTGCATCCCCGGATGTCTAAAACAGACACGTTGACTAGATGATTTCAAAAACTGCACAGTCTTGGATGCCTTTAGACCTGCGTCAAAGAACGAGAATCTCAAAATGTTTGTTCAAAACAAGAATTGAAATAAAACGGGCTGTTGAGAACTATATTTATCTATGAACAGACCATATTTAAACATGTTCTGTCCGGCCCTCAGAGCAAATTGAACAACACAGGAAACTGGTCCAAGAACAGCAATCTTTCCAGAGAACAGTAATTATCTTATAGACATCTATCATATTAAAATCCTTATCTGTATGTCTCTCTGTCTGTTACCTTCAAGCGTTCTGATTGGTTGACTATTGGTAGACGGTTTAGACCGTTTTTAGTCCTTACGTCGCGATGCGTTGGTGGGCCCGATGTTCAAGACGACGCTATTGGTAACAATTGTTCGTAGTTTAGACGGTTTAGTCGAGTCATTTGGAGCGCCAGAGGGTCATTATTACAGCGCGCTATTGGTAATTGTTCGCAGCCTGAGTGTCTTATCCATAATTTTTTTTACACAAAAACGTGTAAAGCGTCACAAATGGCCACAGTTGCGTGATTTTAAGGTGCAGGCCTAATTATTTACTTGAGCGCGTCTTGGCTAGGTGGCGATCATTGAAATGTTGTTCAGCATGAATTCAATGATTGGGTATTAGGTATAGGTATTGGATTAGTATTATCCTGCACTGCGAGCGAAGCGAGTTTCTTTCTAGTCATATATTAAACTGCCATCCATGATCAATATAATTTGGGCCACTACCAATATTTGTGTCAAGCAGTACATTGCCACAATTATTGCAGCTAATTTTGTTGTGTGAGTTTAAGATTAACCCCTTAACTGGGTGCCCTGAGTAATGCTTGTCCGTTTTACATTGAGTTACAAATAGTTGCCCAGTTAAGGGGTTAATAGAAAATATATTATAAATGATAGAACATGCACTTAGAGATTGCAGCCGTTGTTACTTCACCTGAAACGTTTGCTAAAGAGCTGAAAACGCATTTGTTCACCATATCGTACAGTTGACTGTTGACTGTACAGCGCTTTTGGTTTTGGCCGATGGCCATGTTACGGCGCTTCACAAATCGTCGAATAATAATAATAATAATAATAATAAGTAATCTGAAAATGTTCAATTTGACCATTGGTCTAGAACAGTTGTGCACCCCTGATCTGTAATATTCTCTAACCAACCTCAAATGCATATTAGATAACATTGGGCAAACAGTGGACATACAGTCCACATTACTAACATGTTATACGATGATAATCAATTTAACCATCAGCAATAAATACAACACATTGGTATGTGCAAACATATAAAAATAACATAAATGTAGAAACAGGAAAAATATCACAATCAAAGAATGTCATACTATGACATCCCTCCGACAACCACATAGTTAACCACACAGCATAACAATGGGTCCAGTAAATCATACTTGAACAGACCATATTTAAATGCACAAGTGCACATAGCATATTCACATAGTTCATGGCAATTTACAGCACGGGCACACACACACACACACACATCTAGAATTTTGGTGAAGCTTCTATAGCTTCCACGCTACCCACAAGCATACTTGAGTACTTAAGGCATTAACACAATTCACAAGAAACTGCCCGAAGTCATTTGGAGCATCCAGTCATTATTACAGTGCCTATTTAATTATACGCAGGCGTCTTATCCATAATTTTTAAAACACAAATCATCAAAACCCACGTCTTATAATCAGATGCATCTTATACTTTGGTGCGTCTTATATGCACGAAAATACGGTACACATCAGTGTCATAAGTGGCTCTTCATATATGAGCACAGTTCTGTATTAGGCTAAATAGGCGTTTTAATAATGACTGGATGGTGTAATTCACCTGCGCCTGAACAAGAGTCTGCAAAGCCTTCGTCAGCAGAGGTGAGGAAGAATCTACAACATCTACAACAAAAAACAATTTGAATCTCAAAATACTGGACATCACAGACTCTCCAAAAATTTCTCATGTCATGACCCAGAAAATTGTACTGACATTTGTTTGGGTCCAAACTGGACAAGTCTAAGCAATTTATCATAATAATACAAAACAAATATTACATTTATAGTTTTAACTTCATACAATTAACATAAAAAGATGAAATGAAGCTGATAGCTTTTTTTAAATTGATGTTTTTAAAACACTTCAGAGAAGGCAATTTTTTTTGGTGAAACATATGGAAACTTCACAACTCTAACTTAACAACATTACTGAAATCTCACCCAAACTGAATGCCAATGCAAAAAAAATGCAACAATATACAATTTTCTTGTCTTTGCAGAGAGTTTTACTTTCCTGTCATTAGGACAGAAAGAACTGTTCATTTCCCAACAATGTGTACATGTAGTACAGCATTTAGAGGAATAATACAAATTTCTAACTTCAGCAGTAACTTATTTACCCAAAGAATAGCAAAAATGCTCATAATCAAACTTCATATTTGAATCAAGATAAACAATGTTTTGCTACAGGAAAATGGAGCAATGCAATATTTGACTGCAATGCTGCAATTATCCAGGAACAAGCATTCCATAGTGCTATGCAGCAAACGTGAAAATGCTGTCTATGCATATATCCAAGTCCATCGTTACTATGCAATAATATGCTTACACATCACCGATGCATACAGCGTTAATTTACATAACCATACCAAATAAAACTTCTTTTTCTGGTCAAGTCAATGTTTGCTGTCATATTTTCACTCTACTGACTGAAATCTGAGCTGTTGGACATGCTAACAGATAAAATAGCCTTCAATTTCAAAGTAACTAAGAACTTTAAACAAGAAATGAATTCATCGACTAAGACTTAAAAAAAACACAAATTGACAAACGATAACAAACGTTAAATTTACATACCTTTGTAGAGAACTACTGCATCTTTATAAACCTTTAAAACAAATTAACCATTATATTCTTCGGCACACAGTTTATCACAAAACCTAAAAACATCAGGATTCAAATTTGTAGAAAAAAATTAAAAGAAAATATGAACCGATCAAATTGCATCATTCATTCTACCAAGCTGCATAAGCGATGACAATTAACAAGAATTCATAATTTTCAAAATAAATACCAAGTTAATTGAACTTCCAGGCAGGACATCGTGGAATTGATTGAGCAGAACTGACTTCCACAATCGTCGAATCTCTTCTGCTGGGTACTTGAACGCTTTCGGTCCGATGTTTTTCGCAACAGACTCAGCAAGACTAAGAGAAGAAAAAATCTCAACTTCACGCATCAGAAGCTCACAGAATCGGTTGAACTTCTTTGTCTACAAGAGAAATGAAACCCAATAAAATATTTTAAGAACTGATGAGAGAGAAGAGTTAAATATTACGAATACAAACTGAAATCATGAAAACGATGGTTTCTCAGACGTATGCAAAAAATTTCATGGACAGAAAAAATAACAAATGAGGAAGTACTAAATGTATTTGGTGTAAAAAGAAAACTGCTATCAAACAATAAGAAAGCAACAGTTGGAATTTTTCGGACATCTAATTAGAAAGGATGGATTGGAAAATCTAGTCATAACAGGGAAAATAGAGGGTAAAAGAGCAAAAGAAAGACAACGAATAAAGTATACAGACAGTCTAAGAGAAGCAACAAGAGCTAAAGACAACATCAAACTGATAAGGAAAACCAGAAACAGAGAAGAGTGGAAATCCATGGTCGCTGACGTAGCAATACATGGCACTTGAAGAAGAAGAATCCTATAATCGTATGTGCAGCAGAATAATAGAAATAACCTATAATATTTAAATAATTTATTAAGAAAACAATCAATATATTATAACAAGGTCATGATGAATCTATGATACTAATGCCTCAAAAACTGATTGCAGCAGTAACAATTATGAAATTGAAGGTGATGACTATGCTCAGACAACAACCTCTGCCTGTGTAGTATAAGTTCCATTATGTATTTCAAGATAGAGTTCTCCAATCCAATGACAAAGTTTCTTAGAATCGTTGGCTTCCACTTCTGTAAAGAATTCATCAGGTGTTGCCATCTTGACTCTGGAATTAAGAGAATCAAATAAACAATGTAGCAATCAAAAAATAGCCCAACCGACTTTTTTCTCACAATGTTGTCTGCGATGCATAACTTACGCTTTGACATCATACAAGTTCCAATTTACTCCAATTTATTTTCAATGTTTCATTTTCTTTCGTTATGTCCTCTTTTTCAATTAGCCAAAACCACAATAAGAAAGTCATCATACACTTCAATTAATTTTATCTATAGTTGGCAAACAAATGTATGGTCCTTGAATCATTTAAGATCTTTGCCATGTGAAGTGCAATGCAAATGAATTTATTGCTGCCTTACAACCGACAAATACAATTGCCAATTCTAAAGGTTTAAACATTGGGCCACAAAACTGAAAGATATTTAAGCAAACAAAAATAAACATTGCCAACAAAATCTGGTCTATGAACTTTTACAAAACAAAACAAGTTCATAATTTGCAAGCTTGATTCCCACAAATAACAATTCGATTTTTTCAATCGCTTCATATTTGTATGGCTACAGCCAATCCAATGTAAACGCTCACATATAACAGCAATGTTATGGTCAAAATGGAAATAATCTATTTAAGTTAGCAGCAGGTTGCAACACCAGGTTGCTTCTCCTCTGGAAGGGGAGTGAGTTTCTGCATTCATAGTAAACACAATAAAAAAATTAGCCAATGTTTCTGTTGTTGAAAATACATTACCATCTTAATCACACCAAAAAAGTGGCACAAATAAAAGTCGATGATACACAAAACCACGACCTAATACAATAAATAGCTATATTCACCATAACAAATTATATCATAAATTTATGTAATTTCATCAAAATGTAAATTGTGAAGCAATATCAAGTCAGCTATATATGTTTGAAAAGAATAAAGTTCGGTGACTGATGGTAAAGAAAAAAATTCATTGCCTTTCTTTGTTGCACAATCTTATGGTATTCAGGTAAAAGTAGTACCCCAACAAACATCTCATACAAGTTGGGAAATTCAAGAAATTGAAAAAAACAGAACACTGGTCCAGTCCTAGAATTGTCTGGTATTAACATAAGGATCATTTATCCAACTGCCTTAAAAGTAAGATTAACGACTTACTTAGGTAAACCGTCAGTATCTTTCATACGATTCAATCTCTCCAACATATCTTCGCTAGAGGAAAAAAATGATCAAGTTACAGGCAACACCATAGATATGTACACACAGGCACACACACAGACAATATAATTTATAAATATATAACTGTTTATTTCAAAATGAAACTCAAATAAACTTGAAAAGAAAGTCAAATTTTACAGCAACTCATTATGAACACAAACTTTTCAGCAGTCAATGTAAATATCTGAATGCTGGTGATGTCATACTGGCTGTCAAAAGTCCATAGAGGCCTATATCATTATTGAAGCCGTTTATCATAGAACTAATTTAGAAAATGCGACATAAGGTTTCATACGTAGGTCCCTGACCACCGTCACCGTAACCAAACAGATACAGAGAAGAATTGGAGCGACCCTTGTCTTGGAAATTAGTAAGAGTCCTCAGAACCTACAAAATAGCAAAACATATTCACTTTAAAAGCGCACTTTGTTGCGTGAGTTGAAGTACAACTGGACTTTGACTTTCTTTAACCTCCACATCTTTTTAAAGTCTGCCTTGCTGCTTCCCCACTCCCACCCCTAACTGATCTCTGGAACTGACTGCCCAGCCGATGACTAAACTTTGGCTATAGCTAGTTCAATTGTAGATTAAGCGCCTAGCAATAAGCAGCAACTACAGTACCTGCCTTAGAAAGCGCTATAGAAATTCACAATATTTTACCTACTTACTTACTTTGGATCTTGCTAGTAGCTGGAATGAATAGAAAATCTCTGGAAACAAATTTGCAATCTAATTACATCATTTTCTTTCAAATAATCAAATATAATATAACTCTACATTAACAATAAGTGGAAATTATAATACCAAGTCACCTTGCAGGAAAACAACAAGTCTGTCGTTAAAATTCAAATGTCTAAAAATGCTAGACATATAGGACAACTAAATTATCTGGAATGTGTAATACCTCGTCCACGTGGCCTTTCATTCCATAAGTGTTTCCAGGAGGAAAATGAGTCAAAACTCTGCTACCATCAATGCCACTCCACCAAAAGGTATGGTGCTATATCACAAGAAATTGGCAACTAACTTAAATCAAGACAATACCATCTTAATGTCATAAATGCCTTTAAACAGGAGACCTAATTTATTCATAAGAGATAATATTCACACTACCCAATACTCGTATTCAGTATTACTTGTGTCTTTCTCGACCTACATGTGAAACAAACTAGATAAAATACTTGAATAAACTCAGAGTGATAATTTTATGGAGGAAGGGGGAAAATTCCTGGTCATTGCTTGCTGACTTGTCTACTCTTTAAATAGCCAGAGGGAGGGACAACAGGAGAAGTGGCAATCTTCCCCCACCACTGGCATGACCCCTGAGTAAATTTATCCAACTGAACAAAGAGGTAAATAAACACATTCCAACTTCTTGGCTATCATCACCATCATAATCGTCTTCACCAAATAAACACTTACTGGAAACTTGTTGACAAGACTCCAGCTCAGTTTCTGAGTAACAAATCTTGAAATTCCAGACAGTTTCAGGATCTGAGGTAGCTGGGCCGAATAGCCAAATGTGTCTGGAAGCCAAAACTACAAAAAAAAATATCAAGAGGATGATGATCATTTGGTTCCTAAGAGTTGTTTCAAATCCAGCTGCTCGTTCCACAAGCACAGTCTTTGTCTAATGAATGGTAACATTTTAAACACAAAAACCCAACTCAAAACTAAGTCTTTGACTTTTCTAATACAAACTTAAAAAAAAGAAAAACAGAATTAACGCTTAAACAAAAAGGCAAATATATGACTTTAAGACAATTATGCAGAGATACATTTTATGCCTAGGATCAGTGTCAAATTTGGTAATACAATCAGTATGCTACCAGAGAAATTTAAAGTACAGCACATTCTTCTTCTATTTATTTTAACACATATCATTAGAATGTAAATCTCCTGGATCTTTTTCAGATGTTGATCATGTCTTATTATCTAATATAAAGTCTGAACAAACAGCTTTTCAAATAAATTTCTACTCATAGGTGCATATGAACACACACACACACACACACACACACACACACACACACACACACACACACACACTGTGCAGTGATGACATTAACTAGATTACTATTAATATTCTATGGCTCTCTTTTTTGAAAGAACTTAAAACTCTTCTCTTTATCAATATGCAGTAATCACAGCAGGAGCGTTTCTGAGTGATTCTGCAGAAGAGGCGCTAAACAAATATTCTATTACATTACATTACATAACTAGAATGTCTTCTTCCAATTAATGATCCACCTCTGTGCAGGGCTTTCCAAATTCCTTCTGAAAGAACTTCTGACCCAAAAGAAACTGTCGAGCGAATGCTTCACCGCTTGGAATGTTGCCATCCTACGTAGAGTAAAAACACATTAAAATCTCCATCAACCAAACACACTAAATGAATAAAAAAACCAGAAAACCAGAGTCGTAGCTAGGGCTTTTGGCACACGGGGCAATATTCATATTTTACGCCCCTAAATTTCGGTGACGACATTTTTTTTTTTTTTTTAGTCATCACACACTTTACTTATCCATATTTCAGGCTGACGACCTTTTTTAATCGTCATACAGTTTACTTATCCAGTTTTCAGGCTGATGATGACCTTTTTTCCTTTTATTCCGTAGAGCTATTTTATATTATTTTATATTATTTTTCACATCCAAAATGCAGCCCCACCGTCAGCGCCCGGGGCGGCTTGCCCCTGCCCTCCGTAGCTAGGGCTCTGAATAAAACCTTAGATGCTCTTTACAAGACTAAACAGAGAAACCACACATTTTTATAACTGAACCATTAAACTGCGTTGTCTATAATTTTTAAAGTTTTATTACAAAAAGTAATAGTCTGAAAATACATGTCCTTTTCAATTGCAAAATATAATTACCATTTCAACCCATGTTCCTCCGACTGGAATAAAACGTCCTGTGGCTATGTATTTCTTCATATCACTGTAGAGTGCTGGATACAACTGCTTTGTCCACTCAAATTGCTGAGCCTAAGATGGATGACAACACCCAAATATTTCAGTAACAACTGCAAAGATGCAAGTAAAACTAACAGCAGCTAAGAATTTCACCAATATTCTTGCGTCCATACAATTTCCATTAGCCGTGGAATCAAATGGTTTCATAAACCAATTTGGTAAGGACCTGGTCAACAAAGTCTTAAGATCCTGACGAAAGACTCTGAAGCGACTGGCAAATTTCTTACTGGAAAGAGAGCATAGGGACTTAAACAGCAAACAATAATTCCATGAATTGTGTAGGAAACGTGCCAGAACATGAGAAGGCAAAACTCTTTGAAATTCAGGGGGAGAAAGCCGGTGTGAATCAGAGAGGAGCAGAAAACCAAAGTAATCTGGGCAAACAGCATAAAGCAAAGGAAGAAAAACATGGAAAAATATTATCCGAAAGAAATTAAGATACAGAAAGGGGTTTTAGTTGGAGAGGATTTTACAAACAGTGGAAAACCAAACTATCCTAGCGCAGAATTGCCAGAAATGCAACCAATTCTCAGAATGAAGACAAGCAATAAAAGAGTATAGTGACTGTGTAGCCTTTGTGTAAGGATAAGTCACATGCGAAAATCGGTGTCAATCACAGACAATATGAATTTTAAAATATGAAATAAATTTGAAACTTTGATAAACAAACTTGTGAACAAGCAAATTTGAAATCAGGATACTCTTCCATAAGCCGGATAGTGGAAGTGAAACTCCGTGCACATTTTCGCTTGGTTTCGTCATACGTCCAAAGCCAAGCTACAAACACCAATGAGAAATATCATACAGACATCGCCAAAACATCCTTTCCACAAGAAAGTGAGTAGTATTCCAATTATGTGCAAAATTCTATGGAAATGCCAAGGAAACAATTAAAAAGATTTGAAATTAAAAATCATACAAAGATAAATAAAGCATATAGCCCATTAGTTAATATATAAATAAGTTAGTTGCTAGATCTATGAATATATACTCCACTGTCTAAAATTCTGGAGGAGCAGATGCTTTCAGAATGGCATTTGATGGTGAGACCACTGGTGGGAGTATTTTTATTGCTTCATTATGCTAAATAAGTTACTTAAATAAGTTATTCACAGCATAAAACTTCTCCCTTGCTAAGTATAAAGCGTGGACCAGTGGGATGGGGATGGGGGGAATACAGTAAGCGTTGACCATAAGTTTTCCACCTTTTACTTAAAAACACCACACTGGATGCTTCCCTCACCCATCACATCAAAGACTTTATTACTTGAGCTTGAAGACAAACATCATCAAGCAAATGACTCAGAGTAATTATTAATTATTATTCACAGCAGGAGCACTTCTGAGTGATTTTTTAGGAATAGACGCTATATAAATATTACATTACATCAGTGGCAGCTCAACAGGGGGGCCCGTGCCCCCTATTGAGTGCCTGGCGCCCCAGTGACCCCCCCTGTTGGGACCCTATACTTAATACTACATACCTAACAACAAATGGTTGGCCCCCATGAATAGAAGTTGCCACCCCAACGGCCCCCCACTTGCCAAGTCCTGGAGCCGCCACTGCATTACATTACACTGCCGCAATCCATCAACTGAAGATTACGAAGACAATGGTAAGGGACAGTGTGCTGTTTACCAGTATCAATGTGACAATTTCCAACAGCACTAATGACATGTTGATTTGGACTGTTCTTCTCTGAGAAGAACTCCACAGCAATCTGGTGAGCCCTAAAATCACACAATAACAAAGTGGTCATAGTGTTTGAATCTACCAAGTAAGTATGATAAAAAAACAACTACTGCTACTGTACATACAAATACTGAGAAGAAACGGAAAGGTGACCAATTATTTTAGCATAGCAGTGCTATAAAAAGCAAATGCAAGCGGCAATAGCACAATAAGTATGTGCTAAAATACAACAATCTAAAACAAAGTACTTATGGTAAGTTTCACGATCACCAATGACAACTGTATTGACAATGCTGTTAGCGGCAAAAAGTGCCTGATAGCCTCGATTGTTATTTTCCAAAAGCTGAAAATGAACCAAAAAACCCAAAAATATCATTACACATAGCAAAGAATTTGCAATTTTGTGCACACAGCAGTCTAAATCTAAAACCTCAATTCGCAGTAGAAAATTACAATTATAGCAAACATTTAAGACACACACACACACACACACACACAAACGCACTCACACACAAACACACATTTGCACAAATATACACAATCATTCTAGCAAAGAAAAAATTCATTCAACTTTATTGGCACAAAAGCCTATTACAACAAATGAATAATGAGAATGTTGGAATGTTGGACAGACCTTGGCCATGTCGGTAAGAATCTCCAGGTCGTGAATGAGTGCGGCAACATCGCGATCATAAGTGGCCAACTTAGCCGTCTGAAGAGTGAAATGTTTGTCGTTATCTGGCGGATTTATTTGACCATTCAGTCCACCGCCAAACAAGCCATTGCAAGCCATCTCCACATACAGCCGATATCTGTACAGAGATTTAGCAGCTAGTAGTAATGAGCTTCACGCAGACAATACCAAAGCACTTAAAGCAACAGGCAAAACAAATGCAGTAAATGCTTTAATTAAGGAATATTATTTTAACAGCCTATAGTTATCATTACAATGACAGCAGTATTAATTAAACACCTCTGCTATAGTCAATATAATTAAAAACACTTTAAGCTGAAAATATATTTAATTCAAAATACATATTATGAAAGACAGAAAACACATTTAACTCTTAAAAAAGTTGTAATTAATTCCAAAATAAGTTTTCTTTTTTTAAACCGTGCCAGCACAAAGTTTTGAAGGGGCAAGAAAGACTTGCGACATCTAACTTTTTCATTTTTAACTCTTTACATAAACTATGATGGAATAGACATTTCAACTGGTTACATTGTATATAGTCTTGATATTACAAAGAGAAATAAAATTATGATTCAACAGGCAAATAGCACTGTGTAAAGTCCTAGAGTTGATATGTTCAGAAAAAATTGGATGATAAGTTAATATCATCCACCAGCGCAATTGTTTTTAGTGTCATCATCATCACCAGGTTCTCTCTTGTGAAAGGTTAAGGGCTCCATTGTTTCCATTCCTGCCTTGCCTCGTCTTTGATTTCTGCGTATGTTTTGTGTAGCTGTGCAGTGTGCATCTGTCTTTACCATTCAGTCCAAAACATCATCCCTGGTCTTCCTTTTATCTTTTGTCCAGATATACTTCCCTCCATAATCACAGTGTAACAGTGCATTAATAATTAACCAAACAATGTAAAACAGTATTCATCATGATGATATTACAAGATCAGTGTAATTTATAAATCAGTTTCAACTTGTGGTCAGCCTAATTAAAAATAGCCAATAGATCTGTTACAGAAGGTCTAACAGAGACATGAATTCACTGAACCACTTTTAACCAAGCTACATTTGATCTATACTTGAAATATAAACAATGAAAACTTCTAACTCACTTTTTCTGATCCTTTAAGCTTTTGGTCAGTACAAAGTCGGTTCTTTTACTTTCCGGCGACAACCCCTATAGAGATGTAATCAATTCAGTAAATATTAAACACAAATATATGCTTGAGGAAATTACAGAATATTTGCAAATTATTATTGTAGCTTTGGAAAATATATGAAGCAAATCATTACTATTATAATTTATTGATTTATTTACTACTTCTTCATTTCAATAAAAACACAATTTCTGTTAAACCATTCTAACATGAACTTGAATAATGTGGATCATCAGAGACTAATAGGTTCTATCAGATTCAGCTAATATGGACCTTTGGTTAACATGGATGCAATTTTCCATTCCCTCAAAGTCTGTATTAATAGGGCTTTTACTTCACCAAGCAGTTTTACAGGATAACTCACCATGAAACCATCCAGACCAGAACTATGATTTGATATTATCGACAAAAGAGAAGCAATTAATCAATGAATGCTTTGTAGAAATGAAAACCATAAACTTAGTAACCTGAAAAGTTTAGCTTGGATAAACCAAAATATTTTAAATGCTGTCATCAGAACAAACATGCCAAAAAGATGTGCATACCTGAAGAGGAACACCGTCTTTCCAGATCAACGCCTCTGACTGTGAATCCCATATCAATCGCACTTCTTCGCCGATCCAATCTGCAGGTACGTCCATTGACAAATCAAACCAATGTGTGCTCCATCTACAGAACCAAACGACTTACTTGCAGCGAAATTATAAAATCCTCCTTTATTATTATTATTATTATTATTACCAGACAATTTCTTCAGCGCAATAGACAAGACTAAGGTCCAAGACAAGAGCGCTTAACAAGTGGAGTCAAAACCCTATCTTAAATAAATATGTTTTTAGGTTTTTGCGGAAAGATTCTCCTTTGCAACGAATCGTCTATCATTGATGCAATAATGGCGCTGTTGCCGAGTGTCTCAGTGCAGTAAATCAATGGCTGATGAACAGTGCAGAAACAAACAAAGTCAAGGATATGAATGGCAGACACAATATGCAGAAAGAAGAAACGAGTGCTCAGAAGGCGCAATTGATGTAATTCTGGAAACGGACTGCTCAATAATTGTGTAATTTTTCTGGCAATCACTTGATCAGTACCATCAATTGATACATCTGTGTTCTTGAACTGGCAATAACACAGAATCCATGACAATCAACAAAGCGATAGAGCAGAATCCAGAATAGAAATGGACGATATTGAGGAAGATATGAAACAGTCAAGATTAACCCTTTTCCCATTTATAAAAAAAATTAATTTTGCTGTCAGCATTCATCTATGTAAAATTATGGCTGTAATCTGTGAGACTTGGGATAAATGCTGTACCCAATAGCGCCACTGTCGAGCATACTTGGGGCAAACGGGAAAAGAGTTAAAACACACAACATAACAGCTGCAAGACATCGGTCAACACTAGAGATAAATGCCAATGGTCAGAACTGATGGAAATGTGATAGGTGATTATAGTTGGGTGATAGAATAGACACCTGCTATGACAGAGTTTTTGGAACAACCAGAAAAGAAATTTAATTTGAAATCGCTTTAAGAATTCAACTTCTGCCACATCGCAAACTCACAGTGGTCCGAAAGAATTTCCAACTTTTGTCTCCTTGAAGTCACCTTTCACGGCTTCAGAGTAAGGAATCCTCCCGGGTGCAGCAAAATGGCGCACAGCTGTAATGGGACATTCCTTTGGATACAGTCTAAAACCAAAAAATACAATCTAAAGCTAAAAATGTCAGTTACTAAACCCCCAAAATAACTTATTACTTATCAGATATTACTTAGAATATGTCTAAAAGTATTCTGATACAATAATTGATCAACTACAATTCCAACAACTATGTAATAGCTCATCATCTATAAACTCCTAAAGCTGAAAAAAATGTTTTTTTCTCCCATGTTTTTCCATCACACCAGATTGTTGTTTTTACAGGATCTGTCCTGTGTACAAACCATCATGTGACAGAACTATCAGATCTGCTGCCTGTTGTTACTAACATGTAACATGTAACAAAACACAGCATAACTTGAAACATTACACAACCAATCAGCTTCCACTTCATGCTCATGGACATTGGATAAGTGACAGCCCAAGAAAAATAAAATTTCTTACGCTTGGATAGTGAACCGAGCCAATAGATCACCGCAACGTACAGTTGATGCTCTGTTGAGTAAGCTGTCAGGAGAGTCACTTAATTACAAATATGGATATTCCACTTCAATAGGGGTTAGAACTACACATTGGCCAGGGTTCGTGATTACAGAAAAAACAAAAACCTGTGGCAGTGAATAACCCGATCAAATGAATATGGAATTCCCTTCCACCATCCTTAATATAAATAAATAATCTAACCACCTTTAAGAGAAACTTAAAATCATACCTAATAACAAACCAGTTTTCTAGTGTAAATTAACTATGGACATGCTATGAATAGTATAAATTAAATAAACTAATAATTACTCTTCTTCCTCTAACTTCCAAGCTTTTGCTAATTAAACAAATATTAATTAAACTAATATAAACTGTCAAATTTCATAACTCTAAAAATTATAGCTTATTACTTGTAAACTATTACTTTAGTTAAGAATATAACTTGATGCATAATGTTCTGTCTGCTACATTTAACAATTTCAATGAATCAGGTTGTCTCCCTAGTGGGACATGTTTCCTTTTAGGCAACCCTTTTCTTCTCAGCATACCACTTATAACTCTTATCTAAGTACTATATTGAGTACTATTAACTGAATAGTCCTGTAAAATATTAACATATAATTTGACTACTTCTCAAGTTTCTCTTTGTTTATTTTGATTGTATATTTAGACCAAAATTGGTCTTGTGAATATTCTGCAAATTGTTTTCATCTTATTTTAATTTAAATTGATGTCATTTATTGTAATTGATGTCGGATAGTTGAGTTGAAATAAACCTCAAACCTCAAATTGTTGAAATTACAACTTACTTTCCAAAGAGATTGCAGTCTGTGAAGTAAATTTTTGAGATGAACTTCTCTGCTTTTTGTTTGACTATTTTCAGTTGAAATTACCAGTTGATACACTTTGATGCATCTGTAAGTTCTTGAACCACTATTTTTCAGCACATAGCCAGGTACATTGGCCATTTCACATACAGATGTTCACTATTCACAAACAAATAAATCTTTAAACAAAAATATCAATATCAATGTCAAAATCTCATAAAATACGACATGTTTTTTTAAATAATGCAATTTAAGCCAAATTTTAGTCAATGCACCATAAAGCAAGCTAATAAAATAACTCCAATTTCTTCTCAGCTGTACAGATCGGAATAATAATAATAATAATAATAATAATAATAATAATAACAACAACAACAACGACGACGACGACGACGAGGTTTAAAATTTACTATTCAGTGGGATCTGTCTGTGTGAGATCACACTGAATTTCTAAATTTCCATTGAACTAAAATAAACTCGTTAAAATCTTAATCTACATTTAATTTTATTTTATAAAAAAATCGTAGGTTGTTTTTCTAAAATATTATTATAAATAGACCAATTTGTTTAAAAATCCGATTTAAAAGCTGCTTACATTAGTAATAGAACACAAGAGTAACAAATGCCTTTCTTTCTTTTCAATCCTTGATTATAGAACTGCGTTGAATGCACATGACATCCTCTTATCTAATCACAAATATGATTTTTGAACCTTTAAACGAACGATTGACTTCAATTACAAGTCTAAAGGTACTCTACGAGGTTTAAGTGATACCGCCGCCATATCTAATTTGAGGAGCAAGTTAGCAAACTACTAAACTAGGGAACTAGCGCCAAACCAGAGAGTTTGGCCAAACACATCACGAATGACGATTTATGTAGAGCTGTAATTCTATATTTCATAAAATCAGCGTCTGTAAGACGTCTGATTAAAACTGACGGAAATCATCATTGAGAAACAAACTAGTCTGGTCTTTTATATAATATTCTTAAACTTTATAAGGTTAACAAGACTTGTGTATTTATGAGTCAAATTCTGAAATATTAATAATAAAACCTGGCGAGCAAATCTAATTGCGGAAGTTTAAAGTTTTCAATTTTAAAAACAGTGGAGTTTGACTGTTCTTATCTCAAAACTTTTGAGATTGAACAGCTGAAACCCAAAATTTCCTACCTCTGCTGGGGGTCGTTCCTGACCAGACCAGAATCTCTCGGGCTGCCCATAGAAATCATATACAAGTAGAATGCTAACCACCTGAATTGAGGCAAAAGCATTTTGGGTCATCCGCCATTGTGCTGGCTTCTGAAAGCAGAATGGTGTTTTCGTGTTGTGCAGTTAACTGCACAAATCGCGGCGGAACAGGTTCAGGAATACGTTTTTAGGTGAGTATGGTTATCTAAGCACTTAGATTTCTTGAAATTTCAGAAACGAAATCGAAATGAAAATCGGTTATAGTATATAACGCAATTTATAACGCAGTTTAGCGACCGGTCATTAATACCCCGGCAAAAAAACATATACCTCATCACAGACCCCTGCATGCGCCAACCCGGCTTTGATCTAGTACGTTATGATTGTGTCCACCTCAATCGCTATCGAACAGGCCATGGCCGGTGCCCCGCTATGCTCCACCGTTGAGAGCCAGAGATGACCCGAATTGCCCCTGCGGCAACAGACTATTAACCACATAGTCAATGACTGCCATCTGACTAGATTCAAAGGAGGGTACTTGTCAGTGAATTCACCGCCATCCTAACTCTAGATCAGCCCAAGCCCTAACCGAAACTCTAACCCCAAACCCTAGGCGGTAAATAAACTATTGGTGGTGAATTTGACAAGAACCCAAAGGATGACTCAAAACCATGCATCACAGCATCAGGCTCAACCTGCCACTGTTGAATATCTGAGAGGCTGAGAAAGAAAGGCAAAAGCTAGATTCGGATGAGAAGAAGAATACCTGGCAAAGTACAGCTGTGATTGTATTACCTATGGATGAGTAAATTAATTAAGAAAAACTAGAATAAGCTATATCTGATTGTAAATGTCAAAAATAAACTGTTTTGTCATTTTACAGAATAAAGATAAACATCGTCTTAATCAAATGGTTGAATGCGGCGAGACAATTGGAAACCTACTGCCACATCTGTGCTGTGTTATAAATAATTTCACAAATGATTGTTTCAGACAATATCTGTCATCATTCAGACTGAAAGAAGATGCTTTGCCATCAATATTCAATTTTCCTGAACATCTGCAAAAAAAGGTCAAAAACGACGTTCTGCTTCAAAGGCGTAATCAGCAACCATCGGATTCCAGCAACTCAACAAGCACTTTCTGTGAGCCACAGCAAAGCCCATCAATTGGAGTTGACATTGTTGAAGAAGTGAAGCCTTTTAAACTACCTCCAGTAAGTGTGTTTCACAACTATGCAATCCAGTAGTCCTTGAAAAATGAAACGGAAATATGATTGCATTGTTGAGCTACAACAAAAGGATCGACAGGCATGCCAAAAACGACTTAAAGTAGCCAGACAGCGTTTGTTGAGGCAGCAGAATAAAATGAAAACCATGAAAGAAATAATTAGCAAGTTGAAATCAAGATTTGAACCGTTCTTGCATTGACTTGATTGAGCGATGTTTTGGCCATATTCCTTCTTCTGAGATGTTGAAGAGAAAGCTTACACAGAATTCTAGAGAACGATATAAAGATCTTCGGTCATTTGCACAGACTTTACACTTCTACAGCCCAAAAGCTTATGATTTTGTTCAATGCTCATTTTCATTGTCACTTCCTCATCCTCAACGTTAAGAGTTTGGTATTCATCTGTAGAAGGAAAGCCTGGTTTTACAAGTGAAGCGTTTGAGGTAACATATATAAATGCTGAGCTTACTTTTACAATTTTAAGTGAAACTGAAGTTGCTCTGATATTAGTGACACATACAAAAATTGTCCAAAAATTGTTTACATAATTAATGGATATTATATCTGTCCCTTTTGCAAGGACAAATACTAGACTCTACAATTTCCTTTTTGCCATGCTTTTTGCATTCTAATAAGTAAAAGTAAAGTAAAGTAAAATCTCGTGGATTTATAGCGCTTGGAAAGCAGCACAACAGTAGCTGCTTATTCTTAGGCGCTCAGCCTCTCTTAAAATAGCTATGGGGAAGGTATGTTATCAGCCAGGCAATAGTCAATATCCGAAGGGCAGTGAGGCTAGGTTGTTACAGCTATGGCGGAAATGATTTAAGAAACGGGAAGGATTTAAGCTTAGACCTGAAGACTTGAGGAGATAGTGCAGGAATTATAGGAAACGGGACTCAGATTTTATTGTTTGAAAGTGTCCAAGTGTGCGAAGGGAAGCTGGGATCGAGTTCCAGAGTTCAGGTGCAGCGTATGAGAAGGCACGGTTGCAAATTTTCAGGGATGATTGATTTAGCGGGCGTGACAGAGTGAGATGAGATGATGACGTGTGGTGGGTCGAGGAGGCTGAGTAGTATTCTTGAAATTTCCTAGTTTTTGATTACTTGTAAAAGTGAAATTGTTGACGTCAACTTCTCTTGACCTCCCCATGTCAACGACTATCAAACTTTTTCAAACCCCTCCCCCTAAATTGTTGACGTAATTAATGGACAGCCCCCATAACCAAATTTCAAATGTGAAACTATTGATAAGTCTGCATTAAAATATTTACCTCTGTTTTAATAATCATGCATTATCTCTGTCTGCTTATAAATTATGCATTTTCTATATCTGCTGTATTTTGTAATAATTATGCATTACCTATGTCTGCCGTTATTATTCCTCAAATAATAATGCAATTTTTGGTTACTTCCTTTCTGGATTCCCTATCCCTTTAGTAGCCTTATTTATTCCTGTCATTCAAGTATTAATTTTTATGTCCATACTAGTTAAAGATAAAGTTCTACATGTTTATCTTTTCTAACTTTAAATTGAATTTTGAACTGACTGTATTATATAAAAAAATTATTGTATGTAATATGTATGACATTGAAGGAATAAATGAATCTGAATGTTAAGAAATAGATAAATATTTCTGACTATCACTTTAAATGCAAACATTCCATTTATAGTTTATCAACACTGTCATTATGTGTCTTAGAAAGTTCAAAGAATTCAATGTTATACTTGTATGGTATACTTTTATGTTCACTTATTGCAGCATCTAAAGAATAGCACGAATCCGTCATCACCGCTAATTTGCTCCTTGATGTTCGATGAGATGGCCATCAGAAAACATGTTCAGTGGACGGCAAGGAGATAGTGGAGTTGAAGGGGGAACAGGACTTGACGACAGTAGTCTGCCAGTTGCAACTGAAGTCCTGATGTTCATAATCGTCCCAATTAATGCAGTCAAATTGGTTATTTTCTAACTGATGGTTTGTCGGCAGAAAAACCAATTTGGCAGTGGAAGCAATAAAAAAAACTGTATATGGTGAACGTGCGTGTTGCATCGGTGGTGTGTGATGGACCGCCACTAACCTCTCAGTGGCAAGTAAACTTGGTGCATCATTAACTGCTGACAACATGAGACCGTATTTCTGTCATCCAGAACAGGAACAGTGGAAGGTTTACATAATCTTTGATGCAGCCATTTGAAGCTAATGCGTAATACAATAGCAGAGAAGAAAATTTTATGTGACTCGAACGGTAAACAGATCCGAACGTAGTAGATCTATATGAACTGCAAGACAAAAAGGACTCAGGGCTGCAAACAAGTTAAAAATGCGCACATCGATTGGTTTCAGCAGAAGATGAAGGTCAGCCTGGCTGCTCAAACATTAAGTCGGTCTGTTGCAACGGCAATTGAATTTGTGTCAAGTGATTTGAGAATGAACGAGTTTGCTGATTCAGAAGCAACAGTAACATTCATTCGCACTGTTGATACACTCTTTGACATGTTGAACTCAAGAAATCCATTTGTGCATGGATACAAGTCAGTTCTTAAATCAGGTTTAGCACTTTTGGCATCCATTCCTTGTGGAAACTTTGACATATCTCGCTGGATTGAAATTACAAGGTAGGCCATTACATCAGAGTCCCAGGAAAACAACTGTTCTTGGATTTACAATAAATAGTGTTATTGGAAATACAATGACTTTGTTGCAACTGGAATTATCAAATAATTCGCTTAAGTCAAGATCACATTGAGCTCTGCTTTAATGTCATCAGATCTCGTGGACGCTGGAATAATAATCCAACAGTTCTGCAGTTTCAATCTGCATACAGAAAACTACTAATGAAGCATGAAATTAAGCCATCAAAAAGCGGTAATGCTGTTTGCCAGGACACTACTCCATTCATGCCTTGTTTAGCAACAGTCTGCAGTCGCGAGTCTGTTGTTACTACATCAGAAATTCTCGTCGATGCGGAATGACTTTTGAAACTGATCCAAATGACCATGATTACCCGTGCCTGTTGAGAAGCTCCAATTGTCAGAGTTCACCCAAAACATTGTAGTATACATAGCTGGATATGTTGCTCGAAAATTGCTAAATAAATTGACCTGCATTCCATGTAGGAAAAATTTACTTGACTTAAGAAAGTGAACTGTAATTATCAATTATTGCAGCGAAGGATAGCGGTGGACTGCTTTAACCTAGCACATCATTAGTAACAGTTTGTTTAGTGACAGAACGTTCATAAAATTTATGTCTGGTTGTTATGATGGCTCGATTCCTGCGTCACCGAAATGCACATCTTGCATTGCAGCTGGCTGTCATTGATCGAACCCTTAATTTGAAATTATTTCATGATGATGGCGACCACAGTTGCAATATCGATATGTTGGAAAACTGTCAGCTTAACTTGATACGGATGATAGTGAATGAATTTGTTAACATAAGATTTTTTGGATGTCAAAAAGTTAACTGAGAAACTTAAAGGGAAAAAAATGTTAGGTTTAATAATAATAAACTTGTGCTCTTTTTCTAATCAGTAATAAAATCAATTAATGTTAATATTCATTTTGTTCATTGTTCTTTTTATGGCTGTAATTGTTGGTCAACTATTGCATTTCTAACATATGTTTCAGTCAGGGTTATTTCTAGGATGATCATTTTTGGGGTGTTGGTATATTTTGGGGTTCTGCCAAAAGTCACCAGCAAAAAAATGTCACCCCAGGCTAAAATGGGAATTGGGGGTCCTGCCAAGAAAGTCTGACAAGCCAAAAAGGTCATCTCATGCTAAAATTGGTCAGGGATATTTTTACACCACCACCTTATTTCAGGTCGCCACCCCAAAAAATTTGGTAATGTGACAATGGTATGCATACAAAATGCATACTAATTAGCTCCAGACCCTCCAATTTGGTCGACGCCCCAAATTCATGATCCTAGAAATATCCCAGCTGGGAAAGCCTAAAAAGTCATCCCAGGCTAAAATTAGGGGTCTCGGTTTCAGATTGTGGGGGCGGGAGTGTTAGTAAGGTGTCAAAATATCCCTGGATTAGGGGCAGTGTTTAAACTAGACTTCGGGGAACTGACAAGGCCGGAGGAAGTCAGCTAGGGCTGTTAGTTGACGTAGTATGCCAACATTTCCGGGGAAAGGCTGAGATTAAACCTTGGGGTGTCGGTATCAGATAGGGGATGGTGATCCTGATTTCAGTTGAAATCATCAAGAATCAGTGTCTATTCTAGCCACCTTGACATTGGGGATTTTGAAATGTTTGGGGAAACAAAGTCTAGAAAGTCACACTTGGGAATTTCCAAACCCCAGCCAACATATAAAAAAATTTGAGGAAATTTTAAAACTTGGGGAATCCCCGAGAAGGCCTCGAATAAACACTGGTAAAGAATATTTTCTGCAGTTAAGCTTCCAAGTATATCTGCATTTCCTCATGTTATCTAATCTAAAACTTTATAGCGCCTCTTCATAATGCAAGGCAGCATCAACACATGGCACACCAAATCCAAATAATTAAAGATCCAGGGTATCCGGCCAGGTTTGAAGTGTATGGTGGATAAGCCAGATAATGATTTTGCAAAAAACATGTTGATAGTTGCTTTGATTATATTTTTTCTTATCTGCTTTTATTAGTATTCCATTTATTAATGATAATGTTTTTCATATTTTCTGTTGAAGTTTTTAAACTATTATCTTGTAAATATTTCCATGGTTGGTACACGGTTCGGTCCACAGTACAGCAAATGTCGAGATTACATTTTCTGCCATCGCCTTACCCACAATGCATCGCGCGCGTGAGGCTTCACTTTTTGGCAAGTCCGTAAACGCATATCAGCGTTCTACTCGTATAGATTTCTATGGGGCTGCCGGACAAATGGAACGAAGGCCGTTTTACGGTTACGTATGAATACACGAGAGTTAATTAGTATTGTTGATGGACTACTTTCCGGTCTTCAGCGTCTGGCGCAAGCATTCAACTGTTAAACGGCAGCGGTTGCTGAGACAGGAGCATCGTCATCGCAGCAAAGAGAGAGGGCGCTCAGAGGCGGAGGAAGAGGGGCGGAGGAGACGGAGGAGGAGGAAGAGGAGTAGGCCGACGACCACCTGATGGCTTTAGGGTCGATAGAGGTATCGAACAGGTGATGCTAATATATGCACCAATTGAACAAAATAAACCACACCACGTTTTTAAAAGGGATTTTCGACAACACGTTAACCGTATCTCATCTTCAAATGACCACTTTAAAATCTAGGCTATATACTGTAGTTTTAACAATTTCTTTTGAATTTAGTGATGTCATAACTCATAAGATTGAGCCAATAGAAAAATTAGGACGGATCAATAACAAGTCAATAATTCTATCATTCAGTGAGTGCAGTTAATATTTGTGTATAGGATGGGTCATCGATTGAGCTGCATTGAGCTATTGTAATACATCGCATACGTTTTTGTACGGTGAGTAGACCTATATTCTTACCAATTTTGTAATTTTTAATTATTTAAAATCATTGAGAAACGGAGCCTTGTGGAGTCGTGTTAATCAAAGTAATTTACACGGAACACTTGTTTCAGTAGGGCAGATGAGAAAAGGCTGTAGGCCTATATCCTGTCAATCAAAATTGATTTTAAGATCGGAGATATTGTTGGGAGGTGCAGCAGTTTGACTTGTCATGTGCATTTTATTTGTCATGCAAGACGTCAATCTTCAATCAATCAATCAATCAATCAATCAACTTCTATAGCGCCATTATCATAAAGCCCAGGGCATCAGTCAATGGCGCACCAAATCCAAATAGATTTTAGAGCCAGGTCAGGCCAGAAAATCAGTCCGAAACGGCGGGAGAGCAATCTAAGGGGCATAAGCCAAGTCACAAGTGGATGTCAGTATTCGTCCAAGTTTTCTGGTGCATTCACCTTCAAAGTGCCCATTTTTGGGGTTGTTTGCATGAACTTTTGCCTACATTTTTAGTATGTCAAAACAAAACGTTCTTATCCAGTTTCGGAGCTGTCCTTGCTTTCGCATATGCGTTTGAATCAAGTTCCAACATCTTATGAGTGGCTGAATGTTGTTGAGATGACATTAGACAGTGATGTACTGGCTGTTTGTAGCTGTTGCTGTTTGCATTTTATCTGTTTTAATAAAAGTAAAAAAGTAAAAATTAAAGTAAAATGAAATTTCTATAGTACTGCCTAGGGTTGCCAGATCTCCCGTATTTTACGGAAGCTCCCGTATTTCAGCCCCAGTCTCCTGCCTAATAATACTAATACTAATATTATTATAACTTGTTTGTAATATTGATTCACTACATGCCATGGGCACCTGCACTTTGGGGCAAGAGGGGGCACTTGCCCCTCCTGGAAAATAAAAATGCCAATATTTCCCATTGAAATTTGAAATCCTTGCTAAAATATTAACTTGACCATTGTGTTATTGATTTTTGCCCCATCTTGGAAAAATTGATGCATAGCATTGAACAGTGTTTTGTTTCCTGGAAAAAATTTCTGTAGTCCATGCTACATGCACATGATGCAGTGCATTGAACAGTGTTGTTTGTTGCTTTTTCCTAGTCTGTACTCTATAGTACTGTAGTGTAGTATAGCTCTAGTCATAATAATTCACAGTGAACTGGATCGTGGAGTTAGCGCATTGGTCGCGGAAACAATCTCCCGTATTTCGACTTTGTATATCTGGCAACCCTAGTGCTGCCCGAAAGCTTGGGGCTGTGCACCAGCTTATTCACGAGTTGTTTAGCTACCACAAGGCATTATGATATGTCTTCTTTGCATTTTGGCCTACACCATGTTTTTCTTATGTAATTGTATCAACTATTTTGCTGTTGACCATATCAGAATTTCTAGAGCCCTATTATTTGAATTTCCTATATTTATGTTGCTTACCTTTATGACCCTTGTTAGCATGGCTATTTGGAAAAAAGTCTGCAGACTGCTGAGACCAGTTCGCTAATTAGCATAAGAATAAGCAGCTATCAAGATACTATTATAGGTGCTAATATACAGATCAGACATTCTACTCTTTACTTTAAACTGCAAACAATTGAGTTTAGTTTGGTGTAGAGAAATATTGAAGGGTTAGATGGTTGGTTAGAAATGTCTTCTTTGCATTTTGTTGTCAATTTGTGAAGTGTGGGCCAGTGGCTTTATATGTTGATTAAATTAGTTAAGTTACCCACTTTGTTAGTTTACATCAGAATGTTATCCTCTCATCATCAGCTTCATCACAGTAATCTTCAAAACACAATGAGATAGAAATTCCAGCTGCTGATATGTCAATTTTTGAAAGTTTATAAAAGGTGTGTTTTTTTAACTGATTTCATTTTTTGATAAATTTTTTCTTATAGTGTTTTGTTTTTGTTTTTGTCGTCACCTTATGATCAGCAATTGCTGCCATCCCACATCTGCCACATTTTTTGGAGATATATTGACAAAATTTTGTGCGGAAATGTAAATCCGATGCCAGCATCGTCACACAATGGAAACTGAGTCAAGACTGTCAACAAGGAAATAAGTGTTGACGGCCATGGCGACCGAGAGCAAACAGGCAGAGGTCAAGGTCAGTGATGACCAGCAAGCCGTCATCATGACGAGACTTCAGTCGGAGCTTGAAGTTGAGGACAAGTTCAACGGAAGGTTACGGCGTGAGAAAGCAGCAAAAGTCCAGACAATCCGCGAGGTGGAGCAGATCGCCCAGAAAAGGCTGGCAACAAAACTGCATCAGGAAAAACAGAAGGAACTCGACTCTCTGAGAGAGTCTCTGAGGAGCAGGCACGAAGCGGAAATTGCAAAGGCAATTAGGCACAAGGACCTGGAAATCAAAAGGCTTCAGAGGGCTCTTCTTAAGTGTCAGAATGAACTGAAGGAGGAGATTGCCAATCGAGGTCTGTCTACTTCTGGTCGAAGAGCTTTTGAAATCGAGCGGTCCAAGTTGCTCCAGAAGATAAAAGAGCTGACCAGCGCAAAGAAGCAGCTGGAGCATGGCCTACGTATCGCAGGAGAAACCGAAAAGCAGAAGAATCTTGAGATTCGACAGCTGCAGGAGAGCTGCCAAGTGGAGGTTGCAAAAATTGAAAAAGAAGCAGGAATCGAAATGAAAAAACTGGTAAGAAATGTTATTGATTCTTGCTTATGTGGTCTTGTCTTGTCTTCAACCGTCTTCGCTCCGAAGACTGGTTGCATTATGAACTGTCATCTTCCAGATGTTACGATCTTCTGCTCTTCTTATCGCGTGCTCGATAGTGAGTCCTGTCCATTCTTTGATGTTGTCTTCCCACTTTTTTCTTGGTCTGCCTCTTTTTCGTGATCCTGGCATTGTGCCCTGCATTATATCCTTCTCCAGACATTCCTGCTTTGTTCGCATAATATGTCCCCAGTATATCAGTTTTCTTTTCTTTACTGTTTCCAGTAGGGTTCTTTGGACTCCTGCTTTATCCATTACCCGCTCATTCGTCTTCTTTGCTTTCCAGGAAACTCTCATTATTTGTCTTAAACCTTTCATTTTGAATGCCTGCTTATGTGGTAAAAAAATTGAAATTTATTATAAAATAGCATCTTGCTGTAATGCGTAATGTAATGGTTTGCTGTTTTATCCAGAGACTGTAAATTTTCCAATAATTTTATCTGGCTTATTTTAATTATCATATTATTTCAGGAATTTCGGTTTAATAGTTTGCCGTAATGTTGCAGCTGGAAGAACTTAAGAGCAAGGATCGCTTGTTGGAGCAGTTGGATCATGGCAGACACCATCCAGATGGAAGCCAAGATCAGCATCAACATTCAGCCAGCCAGTCAGTGGATGAACTTATAAATTTATCCAAGGAACTCGAAGAGAAGGAAACAGAGAAACAGGGTTCAGTTTTCCCCTTCAATCCCAATGAATGTTTCATCTGGACTGCAAATGATTGCTTTGGTGAGAAACCTTTATCCTAGAACATAGAACATTTTGCCTGTCATTATAGTCATAATCAAGTATAAAATATTGCTACTGTTTGTTGCAGTAATACTAATGTGACTATTTCATAATATGTGTTATTGTCCTTTATAATAATGATATAATAATGATAATAATAATGATAATAATAATGATAATAATAATAATGATAATAATAATGATAATAATAATAATAATAATAATATTATTATTATTATTATTATTATCATCATCATTATTATCATTATTATCATCATTATTATTATTATCATTATTATTATTAGAGATTTAACACAGTCATTTTCCATGGAACTTTCACATAATAATAATAATAATAATAATAATAATAATAATAATAATAATAATAATAATAATAATAATAATAATAATAATAAGGTTAAGGTTTAGAGTGGTTCAGTAGGGTCTGCCCTGTGTGAGAACCATTGTGTTTCACCCATTGTGGTCTTGCTGTATATCTTTCTTTGATTAACAAAACTTTGTGGTAGTAATTCTACAGTATAATAGCTATAACAAGACCATTCTAGTATCCTATAGTAATAGTACTTTGGCTTATTTTAAACACCATTTACACTAAACCTCCAAATGCAAATGCTAGGATGAAAAACTAATGATGAAGCACACAAGATGAAGATATGGCATGCATTTGAAAGCATAACATGAAACTGTTTAAGAAACAGTTTTGGAGACACAAACAACTTTTTAAAAGTGCTAGAGTGGTTGATAGATGGAGGTTTAGAAAATTAAAATTTCACAATTCTGTATAGCACAGACATGCCATTGAAAAACTATTTTTACGTGTAGAATCAGATTGTTTTATGAACTTTGGATTAATTATTATTAAACTCTTGTGAAGAGAGTTATCCAGACAGATCCTACTGCACCACACAGCAACTGGTTTACTGTGAAGGGCCGTGGAAAGACGAATTCCATATCCCCCATTCTGAGCAAATTGATGCTATTTGATGCTGGTGTTGTTGCTCTGCATCCAGCCAGCTTTTTGGCTCAATTCCAGAGACAAAATTACAGTATTGACAACTATGACTAATTAATCGGCTTAATGTCTCAGCAAGCATTAGAGAATGCAGGAACGGCAGAGAAAGCTTTAGGGGCAAAGTATTATTACACTGAGGACTATTATTGCCCTTCCCAAATCCTCTGCTACTTAGACTGGATCCTTTTGTAGGAAGGCATTTTTGTAGGAAGGCACCATTCATAGTATTATTATTATTATTATTATTATTATTATTATTATTATTATTATTATTATTATTATTATTATTATTATTATTATTATTATTATTATTATTACATTGTTGTTAATGTCATATGAAGTATGCAGTCATAAAACTTGTGTCCCAATCTGATATCATAAATTTAATATTAACATCCTTGTTTAGGGGAGAAACATTTATTTTCTGCTTTCAGCCAAAGCCTTTTCATCCTTGATGAGTCAGTTATAATTGAGATGAAGGCAGAGCCATTCAGTCTCAGTTAGGTCCCAGTCTGTCTGTGTCTATGCGTAAATAATGTAACCTCTTCCTTCATCATCATCATCATCATCATCATCATCACCACCATCATCATCATCAGCAGCAGCATCCCAGTATGTGTAAATCAAAACAGTCTTGATGTGTATGGCATAGTATGTCCACTTTGATTGTGTTTATGATGACAATATTGAGGATGATAATGACAATGATGGCTATGGTTAACCCATTAACTGGGCGCCCCGAGTAACGCTCGTCCATTTTACATTTAGTTACAAATAGTTGCCCAGTTACGGGGTTAATGGTAGTTGGTGGTAATGCTAAAGAATGGATGATGATTTATTTAATAGTTATGATGATGATGATGATGATGATGATGATGATGATGATGATGATGATGATGATGATGATGATGATGATGATGATGATGATGATGATGATGATGATGATGATGATGATGATGATGATGATGATGATGATGATGATGATGATGATGATGATGATGATGATGATGATGATGATGATGATGATGATGATGATGATGATGATGATGATGATGATGATGATGATGATGATGATTGACTGGATGATTTGTGCTCCAGAACTATGAGCACTTAAGAATGACAACTACTACAGTACCAGTGTGGTTTCAGTTATTGATTATTTTTCAGTTACAGTTACAGTTAAAGTTATTTAAATTATTTTCTAGTTATAGTTACAGTTAAAGTTATTGTCATTTTACAGTTACAGTTTCAGTTAAGTTAATTATTTTCCAGTTATTTTCAGTTAATCGCCATTGAATACATTAATGAAATTTTGACGCCTTTTCTTAATAAGCGATAACCCTCTTCTCTCTAATAATTAATTAATTGAAAAATCTACTTATATCTCCATATTTTCACATGCATGTCCATCATTACATGACATAAATAATTTCAGATGATCGAGAGTTTCAATGTGTTCAATCGAAGATCTTTTTGTGTGGTGTTTGAATTTGAACACTAGATTTGCATCTAATTAAGGTTGCAGTGGTAATTCTGTATCAAATTATTATTGCTTAATCTGAATTTCAGTTGTCTTATATACTTATAACTGATTTGATATGACTACCTAATCAAATTATATAGACTTCTGTTATACTACAGTACTAGTAATTGCTACTGGCTACTAAAGTGTTCATGTATGATGTGGAGAAGAAAATAAACTGATTCTGATTCTGATTCTTCTGATTCTGAATTCTTGATTTTGTCATTTTCAGTTATTTTAACTATTTCAGTTATTTATTTTTTAGTTGCAGTTACAGTTACAGTTAAATGATTTATTTTTCAGTTGACTGATATTTCAGTTACAGTTAACTTAAGCCACAATGTGCAGTACTACTTTGAAACCCCTACACTGGTATATAAATTCTGAAATTCATAAGACTTTACTTCCATGCCTAATTACTTGCTTACTTATGAGATCTCTGATTTTATTAATTTCTGGATTTCATTTGTCAATAGCAGAATAATTTTTTGCTGCACTGGCAATAAAAACACAGCTTTGTTTAAATTTCAGTGTAAAGCCAACATCTGATGCGTGATGCCTTTAGATGTAATGTAATGTAGCATTTGTATAGCGCCTCTTATATTTCTACCCAGAGGTGCTCCTGGCATTGGAGTCAGTTTGGATATGAGTACCATCGATTGATACCTTATGGCAGGGGCACTCAAACATTTTTGAAGGTGGTCCACATCCAGTCTTCCATCGTCCGTGTGGGTCCACTGGTTACAGGGGAAGTCCAGTTATTCCAGTGACAGCTACGACATAGGGGGCAAATACGAGTAACTGCGGTCCGTCTTAATAGACTGTTATAAGTGAACCAAGGCAACATAAAACAAAACTAAATCTTAAAATGCATAAAATAAATTTTAATTGAATCTGAAAATTTCAATTAAGCATAGAGCAGGTCTTAAAACACATTTTGCAGTCCCACTCAGTGACTAGGTGTGAAATTGTTTCTTCGACTGCATAATCAAAGTATAATCAGGCTAATAACCAGTCAGAGAAATACGCATTGCATTTTGCAGGTGTTGGTCTGTTGTAACACTGCGATGTTTTGATTTAATAATGTTCATAACAGAAAATGCTATGTTGCACATGTAGGCCTATGTGGATCCAAACATTGTCAGGACAGAAATTGCTAACTTCTTGGTTACAGGGTACTGAAAATCTGTAACAAAGTTGGCCCAAAAGTTAGTTATACCAGCTTTGCTTAGTTTATGGTTCAGAATATCAGATGCTTATGCAAATCAGCTGCTTCAGGCTCCTGCAATAATGCTTGCTTAGCATTTGCAAAAACTGAACTTCCAATATCTGTCCAATCACCATCAGACAAATTCAATGTATATAGATGCCCCATGATGTCAAAAAGAAATGCTAACTATGCAGTCTTTCCAATATCCTGATTAAAAATTCAAAACTTCAGTAGTTTTCTTCTTTTAGCGATTGAAGACACTCTTAAATATTTTCTTTCAGTTTCCAGAATCTTTTCAAAACTCCCTTCGCTCAACCGGCCTCGTGAAGCAGCAAATCTCCAACTTTTGCTGACACATTTTCAAGGAATGAACGCAAAAGACGCTGCTGTTGTGCTGAATTGCATTGTAGGAAATTGACCAATAATTTCACAACAGTGACCATAACTAAATTTAGCTCATCATAAAGTTCTCAGCACAGAGCTGCTCTTTTGCAATGACAACAGTAAGTAATTAAGCCAATATTAGGGGCTAAAAATTTCTCAGACACAGAAAGCTGTGGAGGTCCACAAGAAACAGTGGGCCGTGGTTTGAGTACCCCTGCCTTATGGTATTAGAAATGGTGCTATAACAGTGCATAATTATTATCAAGTGAGCATTCTTCAGTAACTGAGATTAGAGTCAGAATATTATTATAATAATCATAATAATTATAATTATTATAATATTATTATTATTATTAATTTTATTAAATAATTTAAACTGTCACTGTCTTCTATCATGAGAATATGGAATTTACTTCCAGCAATAGTCTCTTGTGACATTTTGATTCAGACTCAAAACGTACCTATTTTCTATATAACCTATCCGCCAAAACTGGAACCGGATAATGTGACTCACTTATTGGATTTGACAATGGAGTATTACAATTCAAATCAAGGAGCGACCATTGACTGATGTTAAGAGCATTATTAAATTGGCACTATAGAAGTTTAACGATGATGACTGTTTTCATAATTTTTTGTTATGTTGCAATTTTTGCACCATTGAAGCAGTGAATCTAAAAGTAATTTTATTAATTTTTGATGTTATGATATTTGTTTCGTTATAAATTTATATCTCTGTGTGTGTGTTTTACCCAAATTGTGTTTGCTAACCAAAAATATTAGCAGAAAAAGATCTACGGACTGGAAAAGCAGATTCATGTTGCAAGTGGACTCAATCGCGCATTTATTGAAAAAAACAAAGAAATTACAGAGACTAAAAACAATCTGGAAAACAAAATCAAAATTTTGACAGAAGAAAACGATGAACTGGTAGGAATTTTCTGTCAGACCTGATAACATTTAAGTAAAGTTGATATTTGTAAAAAAGTGAGCCATAACCTTAGAATTTTGTGGAATTTTTGTATATTTGACTTGTATTATGAAGTCTACATTGTTTTCCATATAATAATTATTATGCACTTTTATAGCACCAGGGCTAATACTCTGAATGTATCAATCAATGATACTTCAGAAGACCAGGTCATTCCAGAGGCCAGTCAGTAGGAAACAGCAAGGCAGAGCTATGGACGATATATAAATTTAATTTGATAACTTTGGAACGTTTGAATTCACTTTTGTAGAAAAAAATGCCATTAAGTAATACTTCTATGATTTGATGTAAATGATGTGGCATGCAATGAGATGTACCGGCTAGTTACGGGTTGGTATTTGCATTTTAATAAGTTATAGGGCAAGGTTTATATCAAGGCATAATATTTATATAGACTGTTCTGAATTTTTATTAAATATGGCACTTAATAAAAAAATCAATAAAGCCACAAATGTTAATCTAACTTTCTTTCTGATTTTGCCTATTAGAGCTGCAAACTTATATCAGTTGACACTGAAATGAAGAAGTTGAATGAATTTTTTTCTGGAAGTAAGTTGGAATCTCTGTGCAAGCAGCTGGAAAGACTGAGAAAGCAGATCAAGGAACAGGATCTGATGATTGGTCAACTCAGATTTGATTGTTGGGTTGGTTGAAACAGTACAGAACATATTTTTGTATGACTCTAAATTATAGAAATGTTTTCAAAACCCTACTGTTCTGTATTATGTTGTCATGTAAGCGGTTTAAAAAATGTTTCTGTAATTTGATTATCTAGCGTTATCTATAATCATCTTTATTCGTGACAAGCACAGCATAAAAAAGTAGTACACAACTAAGGAACCATCTATTTATCTATTTATTAGTATTAGTATTATTTATTATTTATTTACTTATCTATTTATCTATTTAGCATTATCTAGCATGTGTGTGTGTGTGCACACGCATATGTATTTACCGGTATGTATGTCTATGTATGTATGTATGTATTTATAACCATATCGGTATAAGTTACAGTTATATTATTATCATTGTGTTAATCTACTATAAAGACATAATGGCCAATTCTATGTTATCTTGAAGATAGTAGTGTTAATTGTTGACATAATTTTAGGAGAAAGATCGTCTGATGAAATTGAAGGCCAGAGAAAATCAACCCAAGAAGGTTTTTTCATATGCAGAATGTTTCTTCTATAATGGCTATGCTTTTCTCTGTTGTGACTATCTATAATATTAAAATCCTTATCTGTATGTCTCTCTGTCTGTTACCTTCAAGCGTTCTGATTGGTTGACTATTGGTAGACGGTTTAGACCGTTTAGTCCTTACGTCGCGATGCGTTGGTGGGCGATGTTCAAGACGAATTTGCTATTGGTAACAATTGTTTGTAGAACCGGTTTAGTCGAGTCATTGCAGCGTCAGAGGGCTGGGCGTGCGACGGCGTTGCTATTGGTAACAATTGTTCGCAGCCTGAGGTTGTTGCGCAATTTTAACGTACATTTTACGCGTACACAAAATACGTGTACAGCGTCACAAATGGCCACAGTTTGCGTGATTTTAACGCGTACATAGGCCTAATTATTACGTGGCGCAGAGCTTGGCTTAGTGGCGATCATTGAAATGTTGTTCAGTATGAATTCAATGATTGGGTATTAGGTATAGGTATTGGATTAGTATTATCCTGCACTGCGAGCGAAGCGAGCGCGAGCGAAGCGAGCATCTTTCTAGTTAATCATTAAAATTGTTGAATGCATAATTTTTGGCTTTAGCTATTGGCTCTGACTTCTGCTGTATGTCATTTTCACTCTTCTTTCTGATCAGCAGTTAGCATTCTATGTTATTTTGTTATTTGATGTTAATATAGGCTGTTCGATTCCTTCTTCCTGGCGAAACGGTTCCTGTTGTAGGTTACTTCTACATTATCTGAATTTATTCTAGTGCAATACACTAATTGGACATTCACTTTGAAGACATTAAAATCTGATGAACTTATGGTTTTTCTGAGTGCTTCGTTAAGGTTTTGACTTCCTGCGTTCAATGTGCTTCCGCCACGCAAAAAGAGCAAAATTAGCACTGCTGACACTGTTTTAGCAAAGAATTATTGTTGTGCTGAGTGTGTTTCATGATAAATAGTTTTGTGAAACCCTTTATTTGTGTGTCTTTAGAAAAACAGTCACACCAGAAAAGAAGTTAGAGAAATTGTTAAACGCAATTTAGTGACTGCATTTTAAATGCAATTCAGTGTTCTGTCTCTTCTTTGTCATTGGTTTTATAATCTTTTAACATAATTTTAAAGTTTATTTTGCAGCTGGTTTTATGTTTGTAATTTGTTCGAATATTTCCTTGGATGTGACAGGCACCTGGGTTTGACATCGGTGATGTGATTACTGACATTCATGACGGCGACGACGGTTTCGATGACGATTCTGCCGACACTTTGTCAGTTGGCTCGTCCTCATCCGATGCAACAATTCAGTCGTCACAGCCTTCTTCGTTGTCGGATGTCCATCTAGAAAATGATGGCAGACAGCTTTTGGAACCTGTTTGTTTGAAAGAGATTAGATTTATATATTGTTTTAATTGTGTTGCGTGCATTGAGAAAGAAACTTAGGAAATTGTCAGATTATCATTTTGAATATGTCTCTTGAGTCTCCATAGCTAATGAGTAATGATCATTTCATGAAATAGAGATATAGAGCATTGCAATGATTTCTTTACTCTCCAGCAGTTTCAAAATAGCCATTGTTTTGAACATAACATAATGTGAGTATTGTCTTATGGTATGATATTGTTATGCTTAAGGAAAGAGTTTGTCTATTAGATAGGCTTAAGCTCTCCACTTAGCCTGCCGGTAAATTACAAATTCTGAGATAAGCTCTCAAAATTAGAATTGTGAAATATGATCAAAACCTAGCAAAATGTCTTCAGAAGTTTACCATTTTTTCATTTTAACCATTGCAAGCATTCTTGTTACTATGACCAACTGGAAATTACCGGTAACTAATTAAATTGGTTATTAGGCTTATATGATTGGAATCTGTAAGTCATTCTTCTCTTATTTGAGGCATTCTGGGTAATTTATTTAAGCACAGAATGCAGTAATAGCATCAATATGCTTCATACTTGTTCATAAGAAATTAATGGATTCATTCTGCAGTGACGCTCCTTTGGTTTATTGCATTCTTCCAGATCTAACCTAAAAACATTGAAATTTCTGCTGGCATTTCTTCCTGCTTTGTCTGTCGTACTGTTCTGTCTCTGACATTTTTGAAGTGCGATAGATAGTCAATTATATTAGAACTGATGCTGCGAAAAGGCATAAATATTATTATAATAATAACAATTATAATAATTATTATAATTATTGTTATTCCTGCGAATGCTGTAGAGTACCTGAATATAGTTTCTGTCTCATTCTTCTGAAGTTTTCTTTTTTATTTAATATATATATATATATATATTGAAAAAGCTATATATCTACCGGTCTGTCATATCACAATTCTACTTGTGATAGCTTAGCTTTTCAGACTTTTGTTTTCAGTGGACCACGTAATGTGGCATTTTTAAGTGTAATGCTACTTGAATTTGTTTTTTAGAGCATTTTGCTTGCGAGTGTTGAAAAAGATTATGAGCAGCTGATGAAAGAGCATTTAGCGTTGGAACAGTCTTATGCTTCGCTCCTTCACTCATTTTCCTCACAAGTCGAAGGGGAGTGGACACAAGAAGTGAGCACAAAATCTGTTGAATTACTCACGAGTCACAATAATGAACTTCACTTATTAATATTTGCTGACATAAAACTTTATGAAAAGTACTACGTACGTTATCAGGTTATGGTGATTATTGGATTAGTCTGTATTTATAAAATTTTTGAAAACATTTATTGATTAACATTTGAATGTATTTGTGATCAAAGGGATCTGGTGATTATCTTCAAAATGAAAGCTGTTTAATGCTTTTTGTTTTCCTTTTTTAAGGAATGGCAAATTGAAAAGGAATCATTGAATTTGGCCATTTATGCCCTCGAACAAAAGGTACTTGAATTATTTTTCATATATATTGTAAAACTGCACCTGTGTGTATATGCATTCACTGTACAACTGTACATGTGTGTGTGTTCGTGTGTGTGTTTGTGTGTGTGTGTGAGATAAGTTACAAAATTATTGTATTATTGTCACTGCAGTAAGATACCGGTAACCTGAATGCTATCATTCACTGGTTGCAAGCATTTAAATAATGCCCAGCAATGCATAAGATATGTTTATGCTTACATGTACCGTTAATACAATAAACCCTCTATTCTTTCTGTTTTTGCTCACTGTGGCATGCCCATACATACATGCACACCAGAAGTGGTGTACATCTCTGGTACATTTAATGTGGAACAATGTTTTTTCTGAAGGTCATCGGATGTGAAGAAAATGAAGAACTATTGAGGATTAAACTGCGACAAATGACGGAAGAAAAGGAGGAACTGGAATTCAAGGTTTTTGAGCACGAGGAATACTTTGAGAGAACCAGTGCAGATGGCATGGACGGCATACAGGTACTGGAGAAAAATCAGAAGCTGGAGCTGGAGTTGTCGCATCTGCAGAGGAAGTTGGAAAAATACGAGAATTCCGTCAAAGTGCCCGAAAGAGACATTGGTCTGCACTGTAATCGCCCTTTTGAGGCTGAGCAGCTGGTCTGTAGAGAAGACCTGGCGAAAACCACAGAACCAATCGGCGTGGAATCATTTGTTGAGAACTTGTCAGACGATTTTGAAGAAAATGACAGTGGAAACGAGTTGGCCTTGTCGACAACAGCATCTTCTGGATTTGACGAGATAAGTTCTGAAGCCGAAGAACTTCCACTTACCAGAGATCAGCGTCCTTCATCCAATCCAGGTGAACTCAAGGTAAGAAGCAAAATATTATTATAATATAATATCATATAATATCATATAATATCATTCTCTTGCAAACTGAATGTGTTTATTAGCTTTTATCAGGCAAAGATGTTACAGTCAATTATTATAATCTGTGTGGTCATAAATTCTGTCTTGAATTCTGCAAAGACTGTTTATTTAATCCTGAAAATGAGAACTTGAACTAAGCATTTACAGATTTTGGATGATACCATGTGTTACGCTTTACGATCTGCACTGTCTCTTCCAGCATCCGGATTTTGAGTAGATTTGTGATAGAGTATCAATTTTGCTGAGTTATGATGTATAAATCACTTGTCTTGCATGCAATGTTGAACTCGGTATTAGAATATTCATATGATAACGATACTTTAAGTTTTCATAAATTATAAGGTATAGTATAACAAAGTTTAAAGTGGTTCAGGAGGGTCTGCCTTGTGTGAGAACCACTATGTTTTGCCCATCCAATCTAGTAGTCTATAGTTAGTATTTTGCATGTCTCAATTAAATCCCCTCTTGTTCTCCTTTTTTCCAAAGTTGTCAATCCAAGGTGTTTTAACCTTTCCTCATAGGAAATAATAATAACTACTGAACTTAATACTAGCATCGAGATTATAAATTTTTGTTCTTTCAGACACAGTGATAACCTTACAACATAATTACTTTCTGCCGTTTACTGTCATTGTAATAGTGGTCTTCATTTTGATGTTTGAGTCTAATTGTAAATCTTGATGCATTTGTTTTCAGGCAGGTGAAAGGGGTTCTATTCATCCTCCTGTAACAAGCAGTACACCAAAGTCAGACAAGAACATAGAAAGAGTTAGGAATGATGGAAACAAGGAAAAACGCCTGAAAGAAATGGAGACTATTATTGAGAACTTTGAGTCAATGGAAATGGCTTGGAAAACAACAGTAGACAGGCTGGAAAGACAGCTGCAGCAGAGTTTCCTGCATGAAAGAATGATACGCGACCAGATGGCGTTAGTTGAGGAGGAAAAGAACAGAAGAATTAGCACTCTTCAGGGTCAGATTGATCTACTGGAGGACAACGAATTACGATTGTCGAACACCATTCTTGCTCTGGAAAATGTGGCTGTAGGAGTGGAAGAGATCGAGGAGGAAGAAGAAGAAGAAGAAGAAGAAGAAGAGATAAACGGTATGGCTGACGATGAGCTAAGCAGAGACGTCCAGGAGTTTGATGACAAAAAGAAACGGGTGGAGAATGAGACGGAGGAATTGGCGGAAGATGGAAGGATTTTAGGTCAGGTTGAAGGTCACATTGCAGGTCATGTAAAACACCAGAATTCATTTGAATTACCAGATCAGATGTCAGCGGGTGGAACATTGATGCTCACGAGTGAAGATGAGGTGGTAAGTCTGGTCGATGTGGTAGAAAAGGCTGTTCGGCAGTCAATCATGCAGTTGGAAAATGCCAACCATCGGCTTATAGAAGAATCTAGAAGAGAACAGGAAATTGGACACACGGTTATGAAATTAGAAACGGATACATGGGAAGGCACTGAGGATGAAGGAAAGTCTCTTAGCATCTTGCACGTGAGAAATACACAGGTCAGATATTTTCATGCTATGTCAGGTTTTTCTGTGGAGGAACTCCAGTCAGATTTACAACACCTTAGGGACCTACTCGTTAGGCTGAAGACAGTGATTGATTCGGATGAAGTAGATGGCAAGAACGGTTCTTCGCTTAGACCGTTTACCTGCTCCAGAAGTGTAGATTCCACGTTAGGACTTAATTTTGATTTATTGACGGATGGTTCCAAGATGACTGAGGACTGGCCTGCAGCTGCTTCTTTTCCTGATGTCAAAATCACAGATAGATTTGCTGAAAGAGACAACGATGTGACTGAATTTCAAATCCGGCAGAAGGTAAACCACCTTGAATTTTATCATCAAAGCTTGATCATTTATTTTGATTTAATCTTGAACAAATTAGTTGTTTTTACTGTGCATAATAATAATAATAATAATAATACAGTAATATGTGATTTAAAGTGGTTTAGAAGGCTAAGTAGGCCTGTGGGAAAAACCACTGTAGTAACTCTCCGCATTCAATGACCTAGTTTTCCAAGATAACGTTTACTGTTTCAACTGTCACTCCCACCTCGTCCAAACTGTTCCATTTGTCCACAACCCTTGCACTAAAAATTGTTCTTTCTTGGACCCACCTCTGCTTAAACAATTTGCATTTGTGGCCTCTTGTGCTGCTATAGTGTGTCAATGTAAATTGTAATGATAGGAGCACATGGCGCAAATTAAGAACTGAGTAATGCTTGTATACTTTCTGATCACTGTAGCTTTCATCATTGTTACCACCGCTATCATTGCTGTTCGTCGATAGTATCACCCTTATCATTTGGTTGTGATAACTATTCCTTCTCATGCGATATATATATATCTATGCTATGTTTTGACACAGGTTGAAGAACTGGAGAAGGATTGCAGATGTCTCCAGAAATTGGTCCATGAGGAAGAACAGATTATCCGTGACATTCATTTCCAGAATCTTGAACTGCAAAATTCCGAGAAGAACTTGAAGCGTATGGTCGAAAGGATGGAGACATCAGAAGAACAGATGCACGGAAAGATGGAAGAAATGGCTGAAGAGATGGAGAGACTGCAGGCACTGGTGAAACAGCTGGAAACAAAGGAACGTTGGGCTAGGTCACAGATGATCAGGCAGCAGGAGAGCGAAGCAGAACTGGAAGAAAGATTGGAACAAACCGTCGAAGAAATGCAAAACGGTAAGCAGAGGATGGAAAAAAAGGTCACGGAGCTGGAAAATGAGAAGAAAAGCCTGATACGAAAGGTCGAAGAGCAGTTCGACCGAATTGGGGATCTCGAAGGGCTGTCAGAATCGCTGAAACTGAGGATTAAGAATCTTGAGATGTCCGACTGTAGCCTTCGCAGTGAGATGCAAGAACTTGAAGCGGAATTGTCTTCGGCAGCCGGAGAGTTGTTTGAACTGGAGGAACAGAACGAATTGTCGATCCAGCGCCTTCAAGACCTCGAGAAGGAGAAAAGCAGACTTCTGTCTGAGACTGCTGATCTTGCAATGGATTCCAAAAGGCAGAGACACAGCATCATGTTTCTAAACCAGGAGATTGAAAAGTTGCAAGAATCTATCATCAACAAGGATGAAGTAATCGCCTGCCTTCAGGCAAAGCTGGAAGAAGAAGAAGCAGATGGAATGCTGGATGATGGATTGAAAATGGAACTGGTAAACCACAAGATCTTGGAGAATGAAGAGTCTTATGGATTGGAAAGCAATGTGAATATCCATAATTCCACAGAAATGAAAGACAGGTACAGTATGTGCACTGTTATAAAACTTTTTCTCTTGATGTCGTTCTTGACATATCCATGCTAAGATCCATATTATGAAGAGAACTGAATTCGATAGCTTCTTCTTGAGTACCGGTTCTTAAGCTATGACTGTTTGTGTTGTGCAGTTAATCTCACATAATTGCACTTTGATGAATCCTGCACTCTTTTTCTAATGTCACGGCATTTCTGATTTCCAGTACCGGTAACTGTTGACACTATACATTCATCGTCTGCTAATACCAGCTCTGATTAACATCATGTAATTAGCTCAGTAGAATTTACAGTTAAACCCTTTATCACAGACACAGAAACATGGACTCTTTGCTAAACCAAGCCATTTTATTTGGACTGATCAGTAGAATTTTTAGACTTGAATGTTGCAGACTTTAGGTTGACATGGGTATTTTTCAGGTTGCCTGAAGTCCTTGTTAACAAGATTTTGTTGTATTTTTGTGTGTGTGTATGTATGTGTGCATGTTTGTATGTAGTATGTATGTGTATATACACAGTGGCGGCTCCAGGATTTTGCAAGTGGTGGGGCCGTTGGGGCGGCAACTTCTAATCATGTGGGGACCAACCATTTGTTGTGTTAGGTATGTAGTATTAAGTATAGGGTCCAAACAGGGGGGCCACTGGAGGGGCCAGGCACTCAATAGGGGGCACGGGCCCCCTTGTGGAGCCGCCACTGCCTGTAGATCAAAATTGAGAATGATATTATTGATTATTCTTTCCAATATTAAAGCAGCAAAGATGGGCAAGAGGAAAGTATGGATTTTGTCGGACAGTTTCTTCAAATCGATTCAGATTTTTTTATATCAAGGCTCAATAAACCCTCTATTCAACAGGCCTTCAAATGGCTTCTCTCACACAGCAATTTAATTATAAAACTTGTTTTTGATGTCTATAAGACCTGTTGTATAATGAACCAGATATCTTAATACGCGACTCTTCCCTCGATAACCCTACTAGCCATTCTCCAAGATATTCGGCAGGACTTTCATTTAGTTGATGTCCCTCGTTCTCGTACAGTCAATGCATGGCATTAGTGTGTAGTATGAAATGGCTGGGAGTGCTCTATTTCGAACCCTGTAGACAGTGGCGGCAATTTGGCAAGTGGGGTGCCGTTGGGGTGGCAACTTCTAATCATGTGGGGGCCAACCATTTGTTGTTAGGTATGTAGTATTAAGTATAGGGTCCCAACAGGGGGACCACTGGGGGCCAGGCACTCAATAGGGGGCACGGGCCCCCCTATGGAGCTGCCACTGTGTATACATTATTATATATATATATATTTATATATAACATTTGAATTCATTTAGCATTTGGGTGTTCTGTTGATTCTCTCTATCTTTATCGCATTGTGCATTGTATACAAATTAGCTTTACCGGTACTTTGCATCTGTCTTTCCTGTTAGAGTACACATAAGTGCATATGGTAAATCATTGATGCCATTGTGTATCACCACGTTGCAGGTATACATGTATAACTTGATCTAACAGCATGCGGTGATTATCTCAACAGCGTCGTTATTGAAGTCGGTGATTAGTCTCATTTCCAATGCTGATGTGACCTGGATTTGCAGCTTATTCTGAATTGAGTGACGATGTTTCAGCATTTGATCACTTGGGTGATTCAAAGTCCCTTTAGTTTAATGCTCGTTCTGCTGTGGAGTTTAGTTGCACCCAATCTCCTCTGATTTCAAAAGTCTCATTTGCAACTTTTGAGTGTTTTCTTTTTTTAATGATGCATGTTTTGACCTGGAAATTCTTCCATTCATTTTGCTATTTATAATAATAATCTTATTCGCATCAAAAATTGAACACAACCAATGATAAGTCAACTGAACAAAACTCAATACAATAAACTAATAATAACGTTTCAGCATTTGATCAGTTGCAAAGGTGACTCATATTTATTATATTATAATTATAATTTTGTCCCTATATTAATATTTGTTTTGATTAGTTTAATGCATATGTTCTGCTGAAAATAATTATTTGTTTAAGTTTTAGGAGTTTAGCAATAGGGGATACATTAAGTTTTCTCTGTTGCATGGCAACAAAGATTTTATTCATCAAATTTGCAATTTAAATTCACCTCTGATTTAAATTCAATTAGCTATTTATATTCTAATCAATAAATGTTCATTCAATTAATGTCAATTATGTTAATTATTATTGAGTGTTTTCAAATTTTTTTTTTATTATTATTTGTGGATGCAGTCAGTTTTGATGCAGTCATGACTGAAATTCTTCCATTCATTCCCTATTCTATTTGTTAAGTTAATGAAGTAGTGAGACTATAGTAATATTTGTTTTGATTAATTGAAACTGTTGGCAGTCAAGATCTTAACTGTCCAACATGCTGCTTCATGGTCAATCCATTTACAGTACTCCGAGATTTAGTTAAGAAAATAATTATTTGTTTAAGTTTTAGTAATGATATTTTTGAAGAGAAGTTTTGCAATAGGGGGATACATTAAGTTGTTCTCTGTTGCATGGCAACAAAGATTTTATTCATCAAATTTGCAGTTTAAATCACACCATCATATCGAAAGCGAACTGAGGTCCAGTACAAGTGAACACTGAAAGTGCAGATTGATTGATCCACAGTCAGCCAATAATGGATGTACATTTGCAGGCATCTGCACAGGTCCCAGTGTCCACTGAACACACTGTTGATCAGTCAGCCTGGATGAAAGATAAATTTATCAGTGTGGCTGTATTTTGTGTGTGTGTGTGTATGTGCATGCACGTGCATGTGTGTTTATATGTTATATTTTATAGAATATATTGATTTTTTAAAAAAATTGGATGCAATACAGCATATAAATCACACAAATTAACATATTCAGGCTCTTTTTGTCTTTGATGTCTTTGCTTGCATCTTGCTACTGAATAGATCTTCTGCACAATATAATATTTGGTACCTGAGGTTATAATATTTACTTAAATATCTGATCAATAATTATGAATCTGCCTGACCATAATAAATAGTCACCTGGCTATCCGGATTGATCATCAGTCACCTGTGCATTTTGCACCTGCTTTATACCTGTTTATCAGTAATTTGCTTGAGCTTGGTTTATGCCTCATTTATGTTGCTGAAGTTGACCTTATGTTGATGCAGCGCTTGACATTTTGGTGACCTGATCAGTGACCCAAATGTAATGGTATTTCTAAATTTGCATTATTTTCTGGTGTCTATTTCGTCTATCTACCCCCTCCCCCCCCCCCGACCCAACCCCAACCCCTCTCCCATGTAGACACCGTAGCTAAGACTTGACACCTACATTTGTTAGCTTTTTAGTTGTTGGTAAGCTCTGGCCAAGCTCATTAAGGCATTGCTGCCACATTTGATGAAAGTGTGTGAATTTGTTGTAAGGCAGGAATATTGAATTGTTACTATTCAGGTATTCTTAGCTCATTTGTGTCTACATTTATTTATTTATTCACTCATTTCATTGTTGTGTAATATTTAGTTAGAATACTGCTGCAATGCAATTGAAAGTAATTTCTCTATTAATTAAACTGAATCAGATACTTGATATTATGCTTATCTACTGACACATATACACACACACATGCACATGCACTGACATATACTGTATATATGGCTAATTCTGAGTATTGGGCAGTATTTTTCATGACTTATATTGTATCAACCATGTAAAATTTCATAGTTCATAGGTTTCTGTCTTAATGTGAATCTTCATTGTAATGTAATGTGGAATTTTTATAGCGCCTCTTCTATTTCTACTCAGAGGAGCTCCTGGCATTGGAGTTGCATGGTAAAGTAGTGAGACTTTAGCTTTCGCATTGAGCAGAGCGAGGGAGTAAGAAGTGATTCCCGAATGGATGGGTTTAAGGCATTCCATTTATCAAAATAGTGTTGCTGACTTGCATATAATTATAATCTATCGCTTGAACGTTTAGAATTTGAAGCATATTGTGTACTGTGAGTTCTGTTAACCTAAATGTTTCTTGATCATTTTCTTTAAAATGTTTAGATCCATAAAGTTTTAACCAGTCAGCAATCAAGTCAGACAAATTTGAAGCCACCAGACGTGAAAATAGTCATAGAAAAAGCTGCTTTGGGTAAAATGCTGTTTATTATCTTTTCTACTATTATTGTTACCGGTACTTGGAATTTTAAATTACAAGTACTTGCTGGACCACCAGTATGCAACAAATGCACAAATTATGCTACAGCATGGCAGCATCAAGGTGTGTCTGTGTTTTGTCAGGAGCAGGGATATTTCCCCCCCCCCCTCCTTACGCCCCCCCCAGTTTGAGGTCGACACCCCCTAAAATTTGGTAATGTGACAATGGTATGCATACAAAATGCTTACTAATTAGCTCCGGCACCCCTCCCTCCAATTTGAGGTCGACCCCCCCAATTCACAATCCTAGAAATATCTCTGTTCAGGAGAGTATGCTAACTGTGTATCATACTGAATGGTAACTGGACTTTTTGCTATCTAAATTGCCAGGACAGTTTTTCCCTTAGACGTTTCATCATTGAGATGTTTAGCCCTCAGTCTAAACAATTCATCCATCTGCTACAACAATGACAAAAACTGTTACAGGATATGAAAAAGCTTAGTGTCCAGGTCTATTGTATTAGACCAGGGGTTGGCAACCTACGGCCCATGAGCCACATCTGACCCGCCAGTGAGTTTAATCCAGCCCTGTGGCCCCCATGGCTTTATTTGCAAAAAAAGGTCATCACCCTTTTTTAAGTCTGACAAGCAAAAAAGGTCATCACTAATTTTTCGCAATTGATATGTATATTTTTTTGAGAACTTTTGAACTTTTTCCAGCACAAACTTTATGAAAAAAACATAAAGTTTAAATCTTTTTTGGGGCCTGTTAAAAATTATTTAGTTACATGGCCTCGGACAGACACTGCTATAGCAATTTGACCCTCGCTGTCCAAAAGGTTGCCGACTCCTGTATTGGGCTTTCCTGCATTTGTTTGAGGTACTTCTGATAGAAGTTACTGGTTTGTTGTTTAGATTGGTTATAAGGATGCATTGGTTGACATTTTATGCTATGACTTAGCTTTACAAGATTCACTTTTGTCTATGAGTGAGTAACATCCTAGAATCCTACTTGAATATCTTTTGATTTCTCTTCTTCTGCTACTGGATTCTTATGAAAATTCACTCGATATACACTGACAGCTCTTGAAGAAAACATGAAGCGCTTCGTCAGCTCTCTACAGGTTGAAATTCCTCGCGACTCAAAGGCGAAGACGCAAGGAAAGCCACCGGTTTCAAATGGTCATCATCAGATTGTGGATAGAAATGGAAAAGAGGAAGAAACACACTGGACAAAGGTGGAAGATCTCCGTGTTATTTATGATGTACGAGATGCAGGGAATTCTGTCTACTGGAAAGAAATAGAGAAAAGAATGGGATGTATGTACATATATCAATAAAATTTTCAGCTGATTTTTTACATTCTCTTATTTAATTGAAAAAGCAGCAACAGTTGAAACAATGAATGGGTTCAAAAGTTATTTAGGATAACTGGGTTATTAAATGTTATTAAATGTTAAGAATCATAATGGTTTTCACATTAGCCATCTAAACCACTTGAAAATTGTGTTATTGTTGTTGTTGTTGTTGTTATTGTTGTTGTTGTTGTTTATTATTATTATTATTATTATTATTATTATTATTATTATTATTATTATTATTACATGGTGGTAAAGGTAACCTAGCATCAAGAGTGTTTCAAATTTTAATGTTACTTTGACCACAATCAATCTGCAAATGCATTATATTTTTAACCCTTCACTGGAAAATTATTGTTATTATTATTATTGGAAATTTTGGTGATGTAGTTCAAACAAGAATTGCTGCATTGTTGTTCAGATTGCATTCTCTCTTCATTGTCTGTTGTGTATAGATTAATGTATATTGCATCAATATCATTTTGATATATACATGGAAATTGGGTTGCAGAGATTATAGCAAAGAAAGTAAAGTTTCTGGTTCACTTTATATTTTAATCAGCAAATTGTGTTGCATTACAATTGGTTGTATTTCTGCTGCCTAGTTTACTGTTTGCTTTATGTTAGTCTATTTATCTTTTATGCTTTTAAAATTAAGTTATAAAAATTTTAGATTTTTAATTTCAACATTTTTCAGTGAATGCAGATGACCCTGCTTTGATTGACGAATTCAAGGCGAATGACCTTCATCAGACCGTTCTGGGTGAATTAAACACCGGCAGTCATTCGGCTGATGGTCATAGTGAAATAATTCCACCCCCACTTCCCGATTCGTCTCCCCCTCCTCTCAGTCCAGAACCATCTCATAAGGATGAATCAGGGGCAGAAGAGAGCGCCGACGAAGCATCTGAGATCGACGAGGAAGACGACAACAGAGTCGTTGCCCCCGACGACTCCGTTGTTGCCGCCCTCGATGACTCCGTCGCCTCAAACTGGAAAGTTCCGTATCGTGGAGCATATCGGCAGTCAGATCGGTCGTCATCGTTGTCACCGCAACAGCAACTCCATCGCAACTCTGGTGTTTCTTCGCATGCTGAACAGATGGCGCCGCTGAGCAATCGCTTTGTTCACGCTCCGTCGGTGCAGAGAGACTCTCTGAACCGGAATGTATTCCGCACTTCGGAGTTGCGTCGAACGGCTACGGGATCTTTAGACAGTATGACGGATAGCGGAATGGAATCTTTGAAACAGGCAGCCTCCGTTTTTCCAGATGAGGCGTACAAGTTGAAAGAAAGAAATTCATTCAAAAATGAAGGATGCCTCAAGGCCAGTAATCTTTTTCTTTTAACGTTGAATACATTTTATATGAAGTTTTCATATTTTGACCATGATGATGATGATGATGATGATGATGATTATTATTATTATTATTATTATTATTATTATTATTATTATTATTATTATTACGAACATTTATAAAGTGCAAGTTTGCAGTGCAGTAAATGCGCTAATGTCAGTCAGTGTTGGCTATTAAACAAGAGAGTCTTCAGCTTCTTTCTGAACGAAAGTAGTGACTGCTCAGAGTAAGCGATGCACAGTGGTGTCTGGAGGGATTTCCAGAAGGATATTAAAATGAGTGAATGTAATCTAAGTGTTTATTATCTTAGAACTTTCAGGTGTTGTTTCTGTTATTGGCTTGAAATGTTAATGTTAATCATAATTTGAAATGAGGCAATAGATAACATGTGAATAATTTGATAAATGTTTACTTTACTTTTTGTTTGAAATTGTATTATTATGACAACAAATGAAGAAATCTTTTATCAGATTCTTTGTTTGCACTGTTTAGGACCAGGCAATTCAGACCAGTGGATGTGAACTCCACGAACCAGTCATCAGTCTGAAGACTCAACTTGAACAGAGAGAAAAGGAACTTGTTGCGAAAGTATGTTCAGATCTGCTCTAATCTGAATCCTTATAATATGAATCCAGTTGTGTTAGTAGAATTCTCTACAAAATATCTTCATAGACTGTCATAATCATATGCCACCCGTTGACGGTGCCAGCACCTACCGGTAATCAAATGCCAAGAGGTGCAGTCAGAAACTGTCCAAGATCATAACTTTTCTCTACCAGAGTTACGGGTAGTCGCTTTGGTTGCTTTGTCTCTGAATGAAGTGGGTTTCCATCACTCCACGAATGATTTTTCTGACTGTTTTGTTCTGTTTTTGCTACCAATGACCTATGCATCAACTGTTGGCAACAGTACATGCTGTACCACAGTTGTCAGAGTCACGTCTGACCTAAAACGTTGCATTGTTGACCACAGAGCATACTGCCTACTCTTCCGTGCATATTCGAAATGCAAAAGTAATTTTACGGAGCAATTTATTATAATTTTCAGGTAGAAAAACAATAAGAAACAACAGTGTTTTCAAATTTGTGCGCAGGCTCTAGTAACAGAACAGGACGTTGAACATATTACTATCATGTGGCAGTAGTATACCTACTTTCTGCGCAATGTTAAAGCGAAGATAAGTGTTCAGGCCCAGCCTTACGTTCTGCGGGGCCCCGGACGAGGGGTCCTGCGGGGCCCCAGGCGAGGGTATCCGGCGCCCGGCGAGGTGTACTGTTGTACTGTACTGCCCACACCCGCTTGGCTTGTGCGGGGGCCCTTAGAGGAGCAGGGCCCTGGACACAGGCCCAGTTTGCCCAGGCTTAAGGCCGGCCCTGTAAGTGTTTCTAGACCTATGACTTGATTAGTCGACTCAGTTTTCTGATTCATGTTGAATCACAATCAGACAATATATATCTAAATACAGTATTTGCATATATTTACGTGTGATGGTAAAGATGCGCATTTGTGTTGCAGTCAAATGAGATGGATCGAATGAGTCAAGAGATGCGGCGCTGGCAGCAGGAGGCTGCAGCAGCCGGGAGGAGAAAGCCCGCCTCTCGGCTCTGCTCGGCTGCGCCCTTAAAGACCTCAAGGTTATGCAGCAGAAGAGCGGTGGCAGTAGTCCAGAAGTCAAGTCGCCGACTATGGCGACAGTGTTGACAAAAGTGAAATGCTGTTTTTGTTTGTTTCTCGTGCTGTAACATGCGCGCACAATTGCACATTATGTATGCATTTGTAATGACTTGATTCTTGGAATTTCTTCATGTTTGCTTGCAGTTCTTTTGGATTAATAATTTATTTTTTAAAGTTTTCAACTAATTGCTAAAGCTTTGAAATATTTTATTTGTCCCTGAGGAATGTCGTTTGTATTTGTTTTGAAACTTTAGCGGTATTTCGTCCGTTGTTTTTGCATTTGAAGGCATGCCTTGACTTTAAAAATCTATATATGAACAAAAATTGGGCTACTATAAAACCGGTGTTAAGTATAAACCCTGTTTATTGCTAAGTGTCTCATAACCACATTTCGGTTGTAAAATTGAAGAAATTGAATGATGAAATGCATACTCTGTTAAAAGTATTGTTTTAGATTCTTCTGACAAATTTCTTGATTGATAACTTAAGCCTGTGCCGTCTGAAACTTGTTGTTATGTTGTTCTATGGGATTCAGAAGTCTCCTTTGGGTTTTCCCGGATGGGTTTCGAGTTCCGGTGCAGAGAAGAAGCGACCAGCTTCTCACATTCCAGTCAGGCACAATTCAATGAACGACAAAGACTTTGCAGGCAAGTGCCAATCAAATGCTGGTCGACCGACCTCACTTTACTCTGAACCGAGTCGTAGCTCGAGCAGCTCGACGGATGGTGCGCCGTTTAGTGACTCGGGTTCCAGTTACGTGAGTCCTATTCAGGATCGAAAGACATTTTCATACTTGCCTCATCCAATGAAGGATTTTGGACCAAGCAGTTTTCCTTCAGTGTCCGAGTCGAACCATCAGGAAACAGACCGCCCATTCCGACAATCTTTTGGTACATTTTTGTTAATTTTAAACTTAAAATCTGCTTTTAACTCTTGGCATTTTGAAGGAATGATAGCTCATCTCAGTGTATGGATTCTAATTGTGTAAGTTGAAAGCGTCCACTGTTTTTAAATGTTTGTTTTTGCCATATGTGTGTGTGGTTGGTACGGTGAAATCGTCTGATGTGTCTAATTATGAAGTGTTGCTCTGTAGATTCCAAGGCAGGTCATCTGTCGAGAGCAGTAGTGTGGCCACGGGAACAAACTTCAAATATTTTGCATTAGAGTTTGACATGCAGGGGGCTTCAAGAGAAGTTGGGCCCTTTTCAAATAATCCCGGGATTATAATGGAAAAAGCATGACAAAAATTGGTCCATTTTGACCTCTCCGAAAAAACATCCTTTGTCATTGAAGAGGGTCAGTAAGAGAGTTGAGTTGTTGACAGAAGACATGTTCTTCCAGTCAATACTCAACGATTGGCGAATACTAACGAAAATCTTGAAGATGGGACTTCTGTAGATTCTGGACAATATTCTAAACAAGTGTCAGATCTATGCTTTGTCTTTATGTTATCTTTACATTGAACTGGTCTAAATTAATGGGCACATCAAGCACTGCACTGCTTGTGCATTCTTTGCCTAATCCTGCAGTGTTTATTCTAGGCCTGGTTTTTTTTTTTTGGGAATTCCCTCCCTCCCCCAAAGTTTTAAAATTCTCCCAAAATTTGTATATGTTGGCTTGGGGGATGAGAATTTCCCCCTCCCAAAAGCATGGAGAGACAAATCTTGTCCCCCCCAAACATTTCAAACTCCCCCAATGTCAAGGTGGCTAGAATAAACACTGCTAATCCTGCACTACACGGCTGCCTGTTTGCATTTGCACATCATTATATTGCTGATACTATATTTTTTTAAACTTTAATTCTTTGTAGTTTCAGTGTCGGATTTTTTCTCTTGATAAGTGGTCAGTTGTGTCGGCTTTTGACAGATTCAACAGGGAATTCACAAGGCAGCCATTCGGTTTCATCGCCTGGCAACGGTGGGCTTCTGTCTCTAGGCAATGAAATGGATTCGTTTCACGCGATCGAACAGGTGGCCTCCAGAAGTGACAGAGCCGCAATCGTGTAGTGTCTCACATTGGGCTGTGATGTGTAAATCATGCGTGCTGCTCCGGCATACAGGTGACAATTGATTCACCCAGTATTGCATAGTTGAGTTTACAGCCGTATGGTTTTTTAAAGGTCACTCTGGGGGCTGGGATATTCTCACCCCAACATTTTCAACCTCTATGGGTGGCTGACTAAAGAGGAAAAGATTCAACCCCAAAACTGTCCTCCTTGACCCCTAAGGGGTTAAACCCAAACCTTCCAGCAAATCGAACATATAGCTTTTTAAGATAGTTTGATTGTCATTGTTTATAGTCTGTGGCCATCTAGTGATTGGAGCAGGCATAAACTTTATAGCAAGCCTCACAGTTGTTTGAGCAGAGGTTTCGTCGGTGTAAAACTAGACATGCATGTCCCAAGGAAGATAATTCTGCAGCTGTGAGGAATGAACAACTGATGGAGTTGAGAAGCAGAAACTGATTGGAAAAGTTTCCCAGAATGCTTTCCAGTGCATGCACTGCTTTCACAAGTGGTAGCGACATCTTTTGGCTCATCTATGAACCACTTTCGAACCAGACAAGGTCTACGTGCAGCAAATCTGCACAAATGGGGTCTCTTGGAGTTATACAATCCACTCTACGAATGCGGAAAATTACAGGCGACAAAAAAACAGAATAGGAAACTGTTTGCTAAGAATATTGGAAGGGGTTGGAGGACCTCCATCAACTGAGTGACAATGCCAAACAATGGCTCAACCAAGCTGGAATACAATGATTATATGAATTCATGCAGTCAACCATTCAAGAGGATGGAAATTTTTTTAAAATTTGAGTTGAAAATGTGGGAAACTATGGGGCGTCAAAGTGAAAATGTGCATGTTTTCCGGCTGCTAATTAATTATGTGACTTTATTTTTTCTTATACAAGTACTTATATAAACAGGAAAATCGATCCTGCTACAACATCTAATTAATTATAATTATATGAATGCAAATTTAATTGTCATGACTTAATTCCCTTTTAATGGCTTAATTGTTTCAGCCTGGAACACAAGAAAACAGGATTTGATAAAAGGAAAAAAGTTGAGCCTCACATCTACGGTACTTTTAGTCTTGACAGGCAGCTGCTGTACGTGCATGTTAACCAACCTACTGTTAAAAGGCAGTTTCACTTATAAGAAGCATAATGTACAATTGATACATGTCTCTGATTTTGTGATTAGTTGGATGTTCTTTCGTGATACCAATTAGATGCTTGGATTTTTTGTTTACAATTACAGCGGATACATTGATTTTATGACTTAAAATGAATTATAATTGATTATTGTTAAATATTTTAACGTGCCAAAGTGATAAATGTTTATCATTTGTGATTTGCAGAGTGCCTTGTGATGTGATTTGTGCCGTTTGTGTAAAAATGCATCTTTATTTATATTCCAGGTATTTTAAAGTGCCCTTAACGTTCTTACGTTTTGCCGACGATGAATTGCTTTTTATGGACGAGATCTTGTATACGTTCAAATAAATTGTTAGACGTTCAGTCTGTTTTATTTACAATACACAATTTTGATCCACAGTGACCACTGTCTTTCCACTCATTATCATTTGCAGTCCTGATATGCTAGGCTCAAGGGCCATCCATATACATCGGCGGACGGTGGCCAGTCTCTTCCGCAAAAAATAATCATTTTGATGTTATATAGCGATTAAGGCTGAGTCGATGATTGAACCCGTGTCGTCGGCGTGCCTGCCCAGTGATATTACCACTCAATTAAAGTACGTATGCAAACAGTCGAGGTTAGGTTAGTTTTCTAACACTTCTTAACTCACCAGTGTTGCATACAAAAGGAGATGATGACTTTTTTTTTGCCATCAGCCCGAAACAGGCCAAAGATGCCCCCGGGATAGGGTGGGGGCCCCTAATTAAAAGGGGAAGAAGTTTTTCCCTGCAAAATCTTGGATTAGGGAATTTTCCCCCAAAATCTTGGATTCCATGCCCAAAAAATATGCAGTAATTTAGGATTTAAGGTAACTGTAATAATTTCTCACAAAGTCCCTCCCTCCGAACTGTCATACATAACCCCGTCGGCCCGTGGCAGAGAAAGTGTATGCAATAATACAAAGCGCTCTGAGCTATTAGAAGAATCTGAAGGTGATGGTCTAACAAACCGTCATTTTTATAGGGATTCCAGATTTGACCTCAACATTGAAACGCCATCCAGTCCACGAATAAACATTTAACACATCTTATGTAAGTTCAGCATTACATGCAATTCATTTGTACCGTTAGGATCAGGGGCGTCATTTGGGGGGCAGGGGGCCGTGCTCCTCCAAGGATATGAAGAAATGATGTTTAATGTATTAAATAAATAAATGTGCAAAAATATATATTAAAAATTGGCCCAAAAAAATTTGCCAGGAAAAATTATCTCGCCCCTCTCCAAGAAAAGTGTGAAATTACGCTACTGGTTAGGATTATAGCATAGTGAAAATAATTAAAATTTCACTCAAAAAGCTGCACACCCTTTAATTAATTAAAGCATATAAAGATGATGTCTTGCGAACGTCAGGAGTAACATGCGAGGGAGATATAGGCCACTGCATGGCCATGGAGAGAGGGTGCAATTGCACCCACTGGAAAAATTGTGAAGTTATGAGACAAAACATAAAATTACTAAAAAAAAGTGACCTGTAGTACTAAGCTAAAATATGAATTTATATAAGAATCCGGTGAACTTGAGGCTCTAAATAATTTATAATTAGTCCAATAGATCTCAACAGTCTTGTACGGTACTTGTTTCTTTCGTCACATGACCCTGCTTTGCGTCCTTTGGAAATTTTTCATTTCTTTCGTCACAAGTCCTTGTTTTGCAACACCCCCCTTGAAAAATTTATGTGGACGCCCATGGATTCGGCAAGTGGGGGAGGGGACATTGGGGTGACAACTTCTAAGTATGGGGGTCAACTATTTTTCATAAATCAGAACATACATGAAGAGTATCAGGGTGTAGCCAGGAATTTTATTGAGGGGTATAATGTGATTTGGAGATTATAAATCTTTAAAAGCCTTTAAAAATTTTATAAAATATTAAAAACTTTAAGGTAGACTGATTTTTAGGGGGTATATATACCGATATACCCCCGTCGCTACGCCCCTGAAGAATATCAATTTATATCACCCTCTATGGGAGGGTGGAGGAGGCCAGGCAATCAATAGGGGGCGCGGGTCCCCTGGGCCCACCGGACTTCACTCTGCGGAACAGGCTCTGTAAGACGATAAACACAATCATGTTGATTTCTTTATCAATTTTAGTATCGGTTTTAATAGCAGTCCTAATGAACGTTCCGAGCGCCATTGCCAGACGAGACTATAAGCTCACTGTAACGAACGATCGACAGAATCCAGATATGGGTTATAATTCTTGTACCCGACGACTCGTCCCGTGGAACGTCTTAGACCGGTCTAGCCAGTCGGTGGCATGCAGGCTCCCCGGCCGCCGAGAAAGGAGGAGCCGTGGACGCCCATCGTCTTTGTAGGACGCGTCTTTAGACAGGTCTACTGCACGCATTTGGGGGGGGGGCATAGTCAGGTCATTTGGTACGATGATCCCTACAAATAAATGCAACAGGAGATAAAGAAAGGTGTTCACTGAATCACTGATTATGTGATGAACTCTGCACGAGCCACTGTAAAGCCTCGTGTCTAGGAACAAATCAGTAGATGCATTTTTAAAAATGCTTTCGCTACTTTTGAAGCATGTTTAAAGCCTAACAACATATCCTCAAGGTTTTTCGAAATCCAATGCATTTCGTTTTTTAAAATCGTTTCATCCATAGCGGTAACGTCCCAAACACAATGACATTTTAGAACAGGGTGTCAAACATGCGGCCCACGGGCCGGATACGGCCCGCGAAAGCTTTTCTTCGGACCCGCGTGTATGTGGCTGGATAAAAAAACTTCATGTTTAAGCAAGGTTACTGCAATGAGCTTCTCACGGTGAGAAATTCGTCGCACTTCTTCTCTTCTCCTCTCTTCGCTTTGCGCAGGTCGTCTTGGGACTGAGATTGCGCTCTAAACAACAATACAAAGATGTGAATTTGTATTCGTCTATTCTGAACAGCAGAACAGGAGCCTTGAGAGCTCGGGAAGGACTTTACTCACTTACTCTTAATAGGCCTACAATGTTCGATTTACAAGGGGTTGGGGTTTAAGTCCCCGCCGATCGAGGTCGACTCTATAGCGGAAGTCAACAATGTCCAACCTCTCCACTCCTACTTAAAATATATAGGCCTATCACTGCCTAAAACAATTTCTATTGCAATAAATCATCGTATCAACCTCAACATAATCGTCATCATCATCATCATCATCATCATCATCATCGCCACCATCATCATTGTCAAAAATACTCTAAATCAGAATGGCCACTGGCCAGCCTTGAACCTGTTTCGAGGGAACATCATAAATTTTGACCAACATGAGAAGGGTCGCGTGTTTTTGTTGCATTTTAGAGTTGCCAGATGTCCGGGTTTTAACCGGACTGTCTGGTATTTTGCGGCTTTTGCCTCTTTTCCGGTGAAAAATGAAACAATATCGGATATGCATATATGAGGTATTTTCTTGAAAGCTATCAAACTACAGCAAGTATAAGTAACTTCCAGCCTAGTAAAATGCAACATTTTGGCTATGGTTATAATTAACCCATAAATAAGAATAAGATCATAATGTTCGGAAAAACCAAATCCTAAAATTTATTGTGTATTAGCCTATTATTGAGCAGTCTAAGATCGGGGTTTCCCTACATACAAAAATGCATTTTGCCTGATTTTGGCCAACTAGCAAACGTCAGTTGAAAAGAATCTTCTGAGCTTGGAATAAATTACAAAACAAACGCTCTGATTCAATTCGAATGAAAATATGAAAACTGTATTTATTTTAGGCAGAATTTGCAAACTGTTTGCAAGCTGTATATATATTTTAGGCAGGATTATTCATATTTTGCCAATTAAACAAGACAAAAGGAGAGAAATTGATATTGAAATTTTCTGAAAAGTATCGTTTTTTGCCAGGAACATGCCTTCATTGCGCGTCTGAAAATCCTATGAGTATGGCAACATCGCTTAAATTATGGGTTTCATGTCAATTTCTACCGAGATTCTCTATTATTAGTGGAGTTTCAGAGCAAAATGGTCGGAATACGCTCTCCTTTTGTTATTGCGAAATAAGATTAAGTTTAATTAAAAAGTACCGGTATTGTCAGTTGCAGCGTATACTTAGAAGTTAGAAGGGCTTGCATTGGCTCATATGTAATGTTATCGACCCACTTGATCTATGGGGCTGTCCATTAATTATGTCAACAATATTTGGGCAATTTTGACCCCCTCCCCCCTTGTCAACAACTGTCAACTTTCACTTAACCCCCCATAATTATGTCAACAACTCTTGACCCCCCAAGATCAATGACAGGTCCCAATAACAAGGTCATTTTGTTTATTATTTTTGTGGTGATGATCACTTTTTCCCTTTTCCTCATCGAGTGTCAAAATGTGGTGGTGATTACCTTTTTTCTAATGCTTTTTAATTAATGGACAGCCCCTATTGACTACATGGAACATGATGGAAGAGAATTGATGAGATGCAATTTGTAAGTAAGCCCTATATAATTATGATACAATGAAAGAAACAATATATTAATAAGAGCAGTCGAGTCCAGTAAATAAATACAGAGTCATATAACAGTTTCTTTTATTCTTTTATATATAAATTTTATTGTTTTATTTACAATACATGTTATTTGAGGCGCTTAGGACCAGAGTGGTCTATCCAAAAAGTAAATTTTGAGAAAACGGATTAAATTTTGGAATGAACTTGTAAAATCACCAAGTTACAATTAATTAGCTTTGGCCAAATATTTAATACAATTTTTTCCTGATTCGTCTTGTTACGTTTGCATTTTTTGCCACCCTCACGGCTGTCTGGTATTTTGGAGACAGGGATATGCATGGCAACCCTATTGCCTTCTGTAGGCTGCATTGTTTTCTACAGTAAGCTTAGTGACAATCACTGCAGTCACGTAACTGTAGTAACTGGTTACAGTTACAATTACACTGCACTTTAAAACCGTTTACTATTTTACTAAGTTAAGCACAGGAACTAAAAGTCTTGCTAAAAAAACTCAGCACGTTATTGTGCGCATACACGGAACCAATGAAATTTAGGCCTAGTAGGTAGGTAAATAAGTAAGTAAATAAGTAAGTAAAACGAAATTTCTATAGCGCTGCCCGCGAGCTTGGCGCAGTGCACCGGCGTATTCACGAGTGCTCAATCTAGGGTAGCTACCCTAGCCTTTAATAAAATCCGCCTATGGCACCAAGGTTATTTCAAAGATTATCAATTTGGGGGGTGTGTCGGTAAATTCTGGGGGTCCTATGCCAAAAAGTCTGACAAGCAAAAATGGTCATCCATTAGCTGAAATTGGGGGGGCGGTCTCAAATGGGGGGGCGTTGGGAAGAGGTGTTAGGGTGGTGTAAACATATCCCTGCTGGGTACAATCCAATAGTCCGTAATCCGTGTTCCGTGGTGGTCAACATTATAGATCCGAAAGCCCCGATGGCGGCCAATTAGCAGCCGACGGGCCGCGGGTTGGCCACCCAATTCTAAATCCTCTTTTTACAGTGTAATGTCCACTGTACCTCTGACTTGCTGTTCGAGCGACGTGATGAGAGTGACCGCTTTCTGTAAGACTCCGAGCTTCGTCTGCGGTTTGTCCGGCTGCAGGTGAATGGTGACCATTCGACCGAGCTCCTTAAACGCTTCGTTTATGTCGCGAACGCGGATTCTATTTTTCAAAATATCAAAACAGAAGACCGGAGCTGTAGTCAGAGGCGTAGCCAGAAATTTGATTGGGGGGCATAATGTGATTGGGGGTATAAATCTTTAGACTTTATAAACCTTGAAAATCTTTAAAAACATTAAAAATTTAAGGTTGTCTGATTTTCGGGAGTATATATATATATACCGATATAGCCCCCGTCGCTACGCCCCTGGCTGTAGTCCTAAAAAGAAGTGGGGTGGTAGAAAAGAATAGGCTAGTGCATGGGACGGCGTCCCCTCTCTAAAAAAGTAAAGGGTTCCGTCTCCTTCCCACTACAGAAGACGAAGACAAAACTCAACTCGAAGTTCTATTTTCTCATGCAATGCAACAGGTGTCACTTGAGATGTAGAACAGCGGAGGCCTAGGCCCCTTCTATATCAGATTTCACAGTCCCAAATATATAGCGACATTGAGAATAAAGTAGGCCTACCATTAGAAGGCGGTCCATAGGTCTAGAAGCAGTGTTTTATCCAGCCCTGTTAGGGGGAAGATTCCTCCTCCTGAAAGACAGAAAAACTCAAAATCCCCCAAATCCTGAAACTTGAATTTTGTTGGCTTTGAACCGTGCTTCTTCCCTCCAGCCAGGTCAATTCCCCCTCAAGGCCTGAAGTCTGGATAAAACACTGCCTAGACGTCTTTTCAGTTAGACTCAAAATGATGGCTGTGGCAGCCTGCATGTCACTATTCGCTTTTTAGAAATTTATATAAAATGCTCGCTTTGAAGACATTCCCAATCCACTTCCATTGATCAACTTCTATAGTGCCACTTCGTGACATACACAACTTACCACAAGCATCACGAGGGGATGACGCCGCAACCAGTGTTAGGAGTGATCTTAGATCAAAAGATCAAAGATCACGATCTAAGATCACAATTCATGATCTTTGATCTTTGATCTAGATCACTTTTTACTAGTGATCTTTCACTCTGACTTTAAATCACTTTTTCGGTGATTTTGATCTTTATTATCAACAGAAGATCAAAGATCAAATTATACGTATTCTCCCAACTAAGTCAATAAATCAACGAACTTCTATGTGTACTGAGTAAAATGGCGGACAAATCAAGCATTCGGACCTCAATGATCATGTTAGTGCAGCCGGTGCAGATGATGAGGATTATGGGTATGGACCTGACATTAGTACTGGCACTGCCACTGGGACTCAGAGGGAGGCTTGCTCAGTTGCAACTGGTCGTGAAAATGCAGGCAAGATAGAGGTCATGCACTGCCTGAATAACCCAAATAATGTTGGCATACCCACATCTCAAGGCAGCATTTGTGAAATATAACACAACCCTGCCATCTTCTGCGCCTGTCGAAAGATTTTTTAGTATTGTAGGTTTGATAGCTACACCGCGAAGAAACAGGTTGTCTGACGCAACGTTTGAGCATCTGCTCATGTTGAAAATGAACTGCCGTGTTCAACACTGACTGTGAACTGACAGTTAGTTGCTAAAATTGTCATGAACTGTTTTCAGTTGTGTTAGTAACTTAGTACAGTGGACGTTTGTATCGTTATCATACGTGACACGTCATACATGATATAATAACTATAATTTACTATATGTGTATGATCTTTGATCTTAGTTCACTTTTAAAGTGATCTTGATCTTAGATCATTTATACTCTAGTGATCTTTGATCTTGATCTTAGATCAATTTCTCTCTAGTGATCTTGATCTTTGATCAAGATCATTTTACAAGTGATCTTTCCTAACACTGGCCGCAACAGTCCTAATAATCCTATAATCGCATACGAACCAAGCAGTGGCGGCTCCACCGGGGGGCCAGGGGTGCCCGTGCCCCTATTGACTGCCTGCCCCCCCAGAGGCCCCCCAGTTTGGACCCTATACTTAATGCTACATACATAACAACAACAAATGTTTGCCCTCATGATTAGAAGTTGCCACCCCAACGCCCTTCCCCCCACTTGCCAAATCCTGGAGCCGCCACTGGAATCAAGTCCAGATTCAGGATTTCGGGTCGGGCAACCCGATATAAGCTAGAGCTACTTCGGTGCTTCTTTTGAAAGCGCTATAGAAGTTAACGAGATTTTTTACTTAGGGCAAAACTGCTACTGCTTTTCTGTCTCATTAATTGTGGGAAACATAACCTTATGCATGAACAAGGAACGAGCAAGATGCTTAGAAGATCGATAGTCATCACATTTTCAAGCGAATATTTCTTCTAGACTAAAATTTAATAGGAGAACATTTTTCTTTTCTCGTAGACACAAATGAATATAAGAAATGTCATTTTTGATAGGCCTTTTCGCAGTGGTGTCAATCTGTAGTAAAAGTTGTAATTAAGGGTCCACCCACCTGTTGTTTTGCCTAACCCTAAACTCTTTTAGCATAATTTTTATTACTTAGGCCTATTAATGTTCAAAAATACTATTTGCTGATATCTACGTGCATTATCTATACAGCACAGTTTTTAAAAAATTATCGTACAACGGTGCAATATATAGATTCATTCAGATTTTTGTGAGGGTCCAATGCCTTATGGACCCTCACAACTAAATTTTTGTGAGGGTCCGGGCCCCAGGACTCTCATGGGATTGACAGCTATGCCTATTCGTCACAGCAAAGCTTGCATTTACAGATTCATTCTAAAAAACACGAAGAATAAAAACCTTTCGCGTGCGTTGTTCTGCTGCCGTCTCAACCTCTCCCTCTCCGCTTTCCTCTCGGGCACATCGTCGTCAGGGCTGTTAAATAAAAAGGGCACACTTTTCATGAAGCCAACGCGTCATCTAAACTTCTAAAATAATTTGATCGAATAATATAGTTCCTACATCAAAACATGGTTAATGCGTGCTTCGGGCGGACTTCCAGTAAAGTCCATTGTTGCAGCACTGGTGGTGGCGGCGGCTATGGTGGTGGAGGTGGTGGTGGTGGTAGTAGTAGTAGTAGTAGTAGTAGTAGTAGTAGTAGTAGTAGTAGTAGTAGTAGTAGTAGTAGTAGTAGTGTAGCAGCAGCGGCAGCAGCAGCAGCGGCAGCAGCAGCAGTAGCAGTCATAGGCATAAAGCCATAAACTTATATAAGGCCTGTATAAGTTCGAGCCCCACCCAACCCCCACTTTTTAAGAGACTATCATGGGAAAAGGGCAAGGTATAGGGGTTGGGCCTTCCACTTTTTCGTCCAAGTTTGCGCCACTGGTACTGTATTAGTAGCAGTTGAATGTGAACCGCGAACGCTTTGTCGGTGGTTGTAGAAGCGATTGGCATCCAATAGCATCGGTGTTTTCCGGTGAAATCATCGCAAACTGCGATTCTTTGTGCCGACAGTCGGTCGATGATGATGACGACGACGACGACGCCGCCGAGCAACTGGACTCGTCGTGCATTCTGTCGGAGGAGAAGGACGAGGGTTGCGGAAGTCGGTTCACGGCGGCGAACACGCCCTCCGCACGGCCGATGTCGGCGGCGGTCGACGACGATCCGATGAGGATGTCGGGAAGACTGAAGACCCTGTTCTGTCGACCGAAGTATACAGTATAATTTCGTTAAAATGCACTCCGTTATAACGCACATTCGATTATGAAGTTTCGCATCCAGTGTGATGTGCTACCGTATTGCATGGTATTGGATATAACGTCATCATCATCTTCATCATCATCATCATCATCATCATCATCGTCATCATCATAATCATTGCCATCATCATCATCATCATCATCATCATCATCATCATCATAATTGTTCTCTGCCAACTCATTATTGGCAATAGCTAGTCAGAAAACATTTCCAGGCCATTTTGTCAAATGTTAATTTCCTTCCTTCTACAATTGTCAGTTGTCTTTCTTTGAAATCTTATAACGTACCTCGAATATAACCGACTAAATTTTACAGATCCGCCAAGTACGTTATAACGAAGTTCTACTGTACATCGTTTCCAAACGTCAGAGGCAAGCCGTAATCACTATAACTAGCAAACATCTCAAGTCAAACGCCTATTTGTGGGGGGAGGTGGGAGTAGTCCTATTCAGTGGCGTAGCCAGTGTTTCGGAAATAGGAACACACCGAAATTTTCGAATACAAAATTACTTCGAGCAAGGAAGCGTCGTCAATGAGTTCTCGATTCTACATGTAATCCAATATCCTTCCTCCCCTCTTCCGAAAAAATGTCTCAGCCGTTTAATTCGCAGATCTCTCGACTGATTCCATCCAGAATAGGGGGCCCGACCCATCGTGCCCCTGGCTACGCCAAGTGCTCCTATTCCCACAATGCGTTTTTAGAAATCGACCTTTGCTGAAGAGAACGCGTTCCCAGAACCAAGAGTTGCCTACTTCTATAACCTTTCTAAAAAAACTTATTTGAACAATATTTCATAGTTCGCCTGAGACCGATTTCACTATAATTAATAATAATAATAATAATAATAATAATAATAATAATAATAATAATAATAATAATAATAATAATAATAATAATAATAATAATAATAATAATAATAATAATAATAATAATAATAATAATAATAATAATAATAATAACGTAATTATCATAGCTTCGAAGCGAATGGTGATCGATGAAGATTATAGATTCGCCAACCGCCAAAGGAGACGTTGAACTGATGTTCAGGTAATCGGGTCCTGTAGCTTCTAGTTCTCCTCCGCCAAGTGACGTTTCAGCGTGACTGCGCAGGATGTGGATGGCGTCATTTAGACACTCTTCCATACGAAATGACTGCAACATAATGACCCTGAAATTCACCTTACGTAACTAATCACCAATACGTAACTATTCCAGTCATTACTATCACGCCGTAAAAGTCATTGAATTGCGTTAGACTAAAAATCTACTCTCCCTCATATAGGCTAAATTAATTATCGGCATTTCTTCCCAGCGTAGAAAGCAAAATTTTCAAACCTTTTCTTTAATACAATCAACCCTAATTAAATCAAATCATTATCTATAGTGATAGTATGGACCAATAAACTCATTGAAAACTTTCCTAAAATCCGAAATTATAGTTTCGAAGATCTCTAATTCTAAAAAGGAATCCATCTTCATTGATTCCACACAGTGTTGGAGTTGTGAAATTTGAACTGGAGGGGGGTTGAGGACTGAAATTCAAAGAATGACAGAAACTGCGTGTACCCGATATGCAATTTTTGAGAGGGTTGCAAAGTTAGCTGGGGAGGGGGGTTCAACCCTCCAACCCCCCGGCAACTCCAACACTGATTCCACATAACGTTCAGTCCCGGGGCGTAGCCAGATATATGGTTTTTGGGTTCCAGAACCCTACATCCAAAGAGACAAGACAACAGACAATGTCGTGTAGGCTATAATTATAGCCTAATTTAGCGGAAATACTTCGAAATGCCAGCAAAAACGCCGAAGGTTTGAAACTAACTTGTAAGTTGTGAGCTGCAGCGATGTGTCGCGTTGGCGAGATGGAACGAACCGCTGCTATCTGGCGAATCGAATTCCAGTGAAACGCTTTAAAAAAGACAGTTTCTATGTTTACTAATCAAATCAACAGAAGAGCAAACATCGTTTCTTTAGCTTAATTAATATGACCTAAGTTCTATGTTCGTGCAGTGACACAGATCTTTGGAGAGGTCCTGATCAAAAGCTTCGCTCAAAATTTGATGGCGATGATGAGGTGTCCATGGGTTGGGTTAACCCATGGGTTGGGTTGGGTTGTATCATACTCTACCATATTTATGGTGGGTTGGACTGCGTTGGGTCAGAAAATAAGCCATGGTTTAAGAAATTGCAATGTATTATACGGTGGTTTGGGTAGCCTATATAGGGTCAACTTCCCCGCCGGTCAAGTAACTCTAATACTCGCATAGGTTGGGTTAGGTTGGAGAATTGACGGGTTGGGTTAGGTTCTAAAAAATGGACCCAGTTTCGAAGGACCTCCAGCACTGCGCCTTTGCAGTCAATATCAAAGTTTCGAGACATAAAGACTTCTTATGACAAAATGCAGTAGAATTTAGTTATAACGTAGCCTACTTAAAGGGTGTGCAAAATTTAGTACGTTATACCCGAGGCACGTTATGTCCTACTGTATACCGTCAAATATGGTATAGCGCTTCAAATGGAATAGTCTGTCTGTCTGGTTCACATTGTAGTAGACCTACGTTAGAACCGATTTTATACGTTAAACCCGAATGCACTGTATCGAAGTTCTATACTATTACTATAATACGAACTGAGCAATATTATAAAATCAAGAAAGTTGAATCGTTCATGTAAGGGGCTAGGTCTATCTCTGCGCAGAATTGGGTTCTATAGGCATAATGCGACGTCAAAGTTAAGCCGATATAGAAGTCTGTATTAACGATTATTGAGTTCCTGGCTGTGTGAACGGTTCTGACGATTTCGGATCGCAATCTCACTCGATCTCGGCTGAGAAGACGCGATCGTAGAAGGCGGATAGGAACATCCGCTCACAAATCCATGTTCCGTCGGATAAATCTACAGAAATAATCGAAATCAAAACGACGACCGTATATAGATCACAGGCCGAAGGAATTACACGCGGAGTCGGCGACCGATCGAGAGTCCGATGGGGTTAAGACCTACAACGTAGGGGGCCAGTGCCGGATTTAGACTTGAGGCCCTAAGACCTAATTAAGCTATACCGTCAGGACTGTTTTCATTTTCAAAAATAAAAAGCACACCTTTCATGAAGATCGCGTAGCCACTGGGCTGTTGTCATTGCTGCAGCACTGGTGCATGGTGATGGCTATGGCTATGGAAGTCGTGGCTATAATGGTGGTGGTGGTGGTGGTGGTGGTAGTAGTAGTAGTAGTAGTAGTAGGAGTAGTAGTAGTAGTAGTAGTAGTAGTAGTAGTAGTAGTGGTAGTAGTAGTAGTAGTAGTAGTAGTAGTAGTAGTAGTAGTAGTAGTAGATTGGCAGTAGGAGTAGTAGTAGTAGTAGTAGTAGGAGTAGTAGTAGTAGTAGTAGTAGGAGTAGTAGTAGTAGTAGTAGTAGTAGTAGTAGTAGTAGTAGTAGTAGTAGTAGTAGTAGTAGTAGTAGTAGTGGGGGTGGGGTGGACGTATACTAACGCTTGCGAGCGCCTTTCCGACCGTATCTCCTGCGAGTGATCCACCGCTGCCAGTGGACATCATGTCCAGTCCCGCGGGAAACATGGCAGCAGAGTTCTGACCACAGAAGATGGACGACGACGACGACGACTGAGGTGACGAAGTGCAACAATTCACTCCCCCGTGAGAAACATTCAGTGCGTTATTAGTCGTCTGCAAACACGATAAGCGTTGATATTCCTACAACGATTTCAGCAACAGAATACATACATACACACATACGTAATACGTACATACATACATACATACATACATACATACATACACACATACATACATACATACACATACATGCATACATACATACGTACGTATATACATACATACATACATACATACATACATACATACATACATACATACATAGGCGGATACATGCATTCATACATACATATATACATGCATACACATACACATATACATACATACGTAGGCGGATACATTTATTCATACATACACGCATACATGCCTACGCACATACGTACAATACATAGTAACATAGGCTTAGGCCTATATGCATACATGTATACTAACATTCATAAGCCTACATGCGTACATACATATGTACATACATACCTACTTATCTAAACTTGTCATACAGAATTAATACTTGTGGGTCCCCAGAATGTTCATAAATATTCCATTATTGGTATACATGTAGGGGCCCGAGTCAAATATCGAACTATTCGCCAAGAAGCTAAAAACGCACTTATTGAACATCTCGTTCGTGTGTGAAATGTAAAGCGCTCTTGACTTTAGTTTTTTCGCTTTTATTACTGCGCTGTATAAATTGTCTGTCTGTCTAACTAACTAACCAACTAAATATAGGAGAACGATTAGAAACAAGTCTATATTGATCTATAATTTTAGGCCTATGCATTACGAACTGCATGGTCGAGTTTTTTCCAGAAGGCAGTGGACGCCAACCTTTCAAATCTCCACTGGAGGGTGTTGCCTGCGAGGCTGCGACCAGAGTGGAGACGATATCTTGGCATCGCGTATGTGGAATTGTGGACATGGCCTAGACCTATATACAGTGGCGTAAATCACGGCGGAACGGCGGGGGACAGCCCCTCTCCAATAATTAGTGAGGGGAAAATGTCATTACTAGTTATTTTTAGCTTCTTTAACATCCTAAAAGTGTCTATAAAAAGCCTGACAGGCAAAAAAGGTCATCACTAGACTTTTATTACATATTTCGGGTAGGCATACTGCCCCCCTAACCCATTGTTGATGTCAGGAGTGCGCCAATAATGGCCTACGTATAGATTAGATACTTATAGGACCAAACCTAAAGACGATATCTATATCTCACTGACCGCTGTCTGTCGGTGATGGTAAGGTAAATGACCGACAGGTGGAGCTGTTGCGCCAAAGTGACCGTTGCTGGACAACATCGGATGATAATTTCCGGGGAAAATTCCAGTCGAAGGCATTTTCCACGCGTCAAAATCACCTGAAAGCAGTGATTCGCCGCTGGGCATTAGTACTGCGGCGAATTCAAACATCTCCGTCATCGTTGTTCTATACTTTAGCTCCTCCTAAGTTACGAGGGTTTATTTTCGATCAAGATTATAGGAAAATTTCATTCATATAGGTCTACACGTTTCTCCTTGCAATCAATACGCTTTTTGGAAATGTCTTCAGGTGAATTTAATAATTTATAATTACAGTGGTCCTCGTTTGGTTACAGAAGTGACAAAATCGTCGGCAAATCGACAGGTCTTTTAGGTGGTAAGAAAGGAATAGTTTAGGCCTTAGGGGCTCGGTGCCTACTGGGGGGGGGAGGGAGTGCGTTGTAAAACAAACCGATTAAATGCAAATTTTCGTCATCATTAGTCGTTATCGTTGTCGTTGTTGTTGGAGTCTGCTTCGCCAACACCGTCATTTAGTCATTTAGCGGAACAGTCAAATGATCATACAACAAATAACAGTCGATCTCAATTAAGTCATTTCAAAAAGTCATTCAAAAATCTCTCTAGCCACTGACATACACGCGCGCGCACACACACATCGACGTAGCCACTGAGGAGCACCGGGGGCCTTGCCTCTGATGAGATTTCTACAAATACGTTGAGCAGTTTGAGGGAGGTATAGGTTATGAGAGAATGAACGAAGGAAGGAAGTTGAAAGTGCTGGAGCTTCACGCGACGACGTTTTCTGTTGTTTTTCTGCTCGTGAAGAATTATTTTCACCTCAAAATGTCAATGTGCCCCCCCCCATTCCGGAATCCTGGCTACGCCATTGCGCACACACACAACTATATATATTATTATTAGATATATTTACGGCGAATTTACCGCGACCACTGCATGCCGAAAAGTCTCCATGCATCATGGAATTCGGATTGCCGATCACCTTGGACAGGTAGCTAGACATTTCATGAGGAGACAGCGTCAGCTGAAACAGGAAGACGACAAGATGAATCAAATACGCCGATCAGAAGAAGAACATTTCCTGAAACTGTAGCTACTGAGAGATCGTTCATCAGAAACTTTAATTTAAAATTTTAAACTAGGATAGGCCTACAGTATTTTGCTCGCACAAAAGTCACACAGTTAGCCCACACTGTTGCAGAATTACACATTGTAACAAAGTATAAACTTAGATGTTGTTTCGTGGTACAAAGGGGAGAGGACAGAATTTTCGGAATTTCGGAGAGAGAGAGATACAGATATACAGAGACAGATAGACAGATACAGGCAGAGACAGACAGCCAGAAACAGACACACATGCAGACAAAGAAAGAGACAGACAGAGACAGAAAAGAACATAGGCAGACAGACAGACAGAGAGAGACAAACAGACAGACAGATTGCTCGGAACGCATTCCGTCTACGAAATATGATAGGCCTAATATAGAACAAAAGAAAATTATAGGCCTAAGAATTAAGAAACGAAATTTCGAAACTTGAACTTGATAAATGTTAAATACCGTGGCTGGACAAAATGTCTGCGGACAAAATGTCACGGACTGTCATGGGGACAAAATGTCAGCTGACAAAATTTAACGGTTTAGGGTTAGGGTTAGGGTTAGAGTTAGGGCTACATTTTGTCCGTGACATTTTGTCCGCGGACATTTTGTCATAGCACCGTTAACACTTCATAGAGCAAAATTATTGGGCGCGAACAAATTATTGCTTCGTCGTTTGTGTAAAACGTGAGTCGATTTATAAAATATCCGCTCATTCATGATGCGCAAGATTACGATAATTAAAAGTCGCACATTAATTAAAAGACAACTATGACACTACTACTTTCGACAAAGGCTGCGACTGCACAGAATAAGTTCTGTGCAGAGGTCAAGGGTTAAGAGGCCATGTCAGATAGGCCTAGAGGCCTACAAATGATGCAGTGGCGTAGCCAAGGGGCGTTTTGGGTGGTTAAGGCCCCGTTGGCTGCCGAAAAAATATGTTTAATGAGTTGCCATGCATTTTAAATTTTTTGACGCGACTTTGGGGTCAAACCCCTCCTCCTTGGGTATAGAAAGTAGAATGTAATCGTGTTTAAGAGGCGAGGACCTTTTTTTGCTTGTCATGAAAATATAAGAGATGATAACGTATTTTTGCTTGTCAAGATTTTTGGAAAGTTGGTTACGGTCAAAAGTGAAAACCAACCCCTCTTCCGGAGATCCTGGCTACGCCGCTGAAATGATGAACTACATTGCAAATCGCGCCTAGAACACTCAATTTGAAGCCAGAAAGCCTGTCCTTTGGTTTTCGAATTCAGTCACATTCTTACAGAGGCGGACCGAGGGGGCAGGGGAGGGACATGTGTCCCCGGTCGCCGAGGTAAGAGGCGCCAAAATCGGGTATTTGGGTAAGTGAAATGCACAATAAAGAAGAAGAAACACGTGTGATGACCTATTTTTTGTTCGTCGGCACTATATGAAGAGAGGGGCGCCATAAGAGCTGAGGGGCGCCGAAAACGATGTGACGACCTTTTTTGCCCGCCAGCAATGTTAGGGGCGCCAAAAGTACACTTTGCCCCCGGGCGCCAAACACCCTAGATCCGCCTCTGCATTTTTAGCATGGACTACAGGGTCGGGACTCGGGACCATGGTTGGATGGATAACTATGGGCCACGTGAATGGGCCCAGAGCACTTTATTAGCCTACATGTACTTCCAGGGGCGTAGCCAGGAATTTGATTTGGGAGGGTATAAATATTTTGGGTGGGTATAAATCTGAACTATAACCCACATAAACCATATAAACCACATATAACCACATGTAAATCACATACAAAACTCTAAGGTAGACTGTTTTTGGGAGGGTATATATACCGATATACCCCCCCCCGTCGCTACGCCCCTGTGTACTTCGGGAAGCCTTTTCTACGATGTCTCAAATAAGTCAGTTAAAAGCAAAAACGTTGACCAGAAAAAGATCCACAATTTTAAATGTAAAATTGAGTTCAGCGTTATGTTACAGAGGCGCAGCTATAGATCAGGAGGGTACATATTTCCTCCGACGCCGAGATGGGAGCGCCAAATGGATTTAAAGTTCAGAGGGCGCCATCAGAATTCAGTATGTTTAGTTCCCGGGCGCCGGACACCCTAGCTACGCCCCTGTAATGCTATTACAATAAGTTAATAATAACAGTAGTAAGGCAAAACCTTCAGAATTTCCGCCGATTTAGAGACACGAGCTGCTATTCCAACTCCAGAACGACAACTCCTACGATCCCGGAACATTTCCAGGACTCCTGGAACGGCGCCCGTCCTCGCCCCAGACGCGTCAATCACGTCGCGATGGGCGTGGCCACGCATCCAGCGCAGCCAATCGGCGACGACTACTGGGATCCGGCGCTTCCGTCTATCAATCACTTCCCCCTCCCTGTTTGTTTACGTGACCTCGTCGACCTCGATCGTCAAAAGACTCTCGGAACGACCGATGAAATTTTGAATTATGGCGTCGGTGGAAGAGGGGTGACGCCGGTCGCCGGAACAGCATTGCTTATTTTCGCATAACAGTTAGTTATCGTCGGCGTTAACGTAAACACAGGAAGAAATATGGCGACGACGGTCGATAATAAAGTTTTTCTAATCGTCGGCAACAAACAACGACAGAATTATAATCGAACTCAACCAAACGCGCCTCTAACGGGTCGAAATTACAGCATCAGGGGCGAAGCGACGGGGGATATATCGGTATATATATATACACCCCAAAATCAGGCTACCTTAAAGTTTTTAATGTGTTTTTTTAAAGATTTTTCAAAGTTTTTAAAATTTATACCCACCCAGATCTCATTATACCCCTCCCAAATCAAATTCCTGGCTACGCCTCTGAATTGCATGTAGTAGGCTATGCAAGCAGATTTTGCTAAGTAAATAAGTACAAAGTTGTACATGTCTACTTCTGTACCACGGGGCGTGCCTGTCGAATAATGGAGAGTTACGCCGTCCTAGAACTGATGGAACTAGCCTATATGGTTCTTCGAATTAGGCAAATCAGACTACCATGCTATTAAGGCCACCAAAGAAGGTCTTTGTTAACGATTCAGACTAGCAACGAATGGCCTAGATCAGTGTTTTATCCAGACTCCAGGCCTTTGGAAGGGGAAGGGAAATTGACTTGACTAGATGGGGAAGAGACATAGTTCGATGCAAAATTTTGTGTCAGTGCTAAAATTTTGGAGAGGGAATTTTGAGGGTTTTTTGGGAGGGTCTCTTCTTCTAACAAGCCTGGATAAGACAACACTGGCCTAAATCAGATCATTTCAAACTCATGACCTGTCTGGCGTAGCGGCGAAGCAATATAAGAATTAATTATCGCTATCATTCGGTGAAAAATGCTCATAATAAACGTCTAACTGATTATATTTATTTCTGCGTGCTGACATTTCCATTGCGATGCGCCTATACCGGTCTATCTATCCGTCGCGCAATGAAATGCAAAACATTCTGCTTTAAAATCTGGACCGTTTCCGATATAGGCCTACTTGGTAGACCTAACTGTCTGTTAGGACCTAACAGGACTAATATCGATCGAGAGAACTAAGAACGAGAGAAGAAATCAGTGGGTTCTTCGCGCTATCAAAAATAAAAATGCACGTTTATATAGAAATGTAGTTTCACGTCCTTATCTAATTTATCTACACGTTTTTCGCACTCAAGATAAGACCAAGACTCTCCTCCTCCTCCAGACCTCCTACTCCTCTGTCTGTCTGTCTGTCTGTCAGTTTGTTTGTCTGTCTACCTGTCTGCCTGTCTGTGTCTGTGTTTTTGTGTCTCTATGTCTCTGTCTCTCTGTCTCTGTCTCTTTGTCTATCTGTCTGTCTGTCTGTATGTATGTCTCTCTGTCTGTCTGTTTGTTTGTCTCTCTCTGTCTCTCTCTGCTCTGTCTCTACCTCTGTCTCTCTATCTCTGTCTCTGTCTGTCTGTCTGTCTGTCTGTCTGTCTGTCTGTCTGTCTGTCTCTCTCTCTCTCTCTCTCTCTCTCTCTCTCTCTCTCTCTCTCTAATAATATCTGCTTAGTATTTCTCAGCTCGTCTCTCTCGAGGAAGCGTTTCCGAGACGCCATGACGATGAAAGCCGGCCTCCTGGCATTGGCATCGCCGGTCGCCGCCGCCGCCTCCCACTTCGAACTGCGCGGCGAATAATGCGATCGTAGCCTACAGTATATGAAAAACGAACGCGCGTACAACATGACGTATTGCCCGACGACGGACGCGAAGATTAAGAGTCAGATAACGACTCTAATCTAATCATTTCTCGCAGACGTTTATGTATACTCGTGTATTCCGGCTTCGGTGGTGGCAGAGATAACGCTATAGACAGTGTCGAATGATGCTTTCATTATCATTAGGAACATTATTACGATTATATAAAGTCTGATTAGCAGCCCCCTCTCCCTCTCCCCTCCTTCCCTGTCTATCTCTGTACAGTATATATATATATATATATATATATATATATATATATATATATATATATATATATATATATATATATATATATATATATATATATATATATATATATATATATGGACTGTGCGTTGTTACTTATGACTAATTTGTTAACATTGCACTTAAAACTGCGCTAAAAGCTCAGAACGAATCTGCGCCTATAAGTTCTTTGGCGCCTGGTCAAACCAAACTTGTCTATGAAATCAGAGCCTTGAACGGGAGATATGGGCATCTTGATGGCCACAAAAACCAAAGATCTACAGCAGTGAATTTCGTTGCAAATAATTTTAGTTTGCATTTCGTTTAAGAGCTGCTATTTTAGTTTTAATTTAGTATTCGTTTTGTAAATGCTTGTAGTCTAAGTTATAATTTCGTTTTCGTTTTGTAAATAATTCTGGCTTTTATTTGGTTATCGTGTTGCAGATAATTTTAGTTTTAGTTTTAACAGTGCAAGTGTCATTTGATATTCATTTTCTTTCCACAATTTATTTTAGGTGAATTTTTCAATTAAACGGTTGTTAACATCGTTTATTCAAATGCAATAATGCAACATGACGTTCGATACATGTTTCAATCAGAACTAAACATGCCAACCTTCTTCAAATACCAAATTTTAATAAATTAACACTGCTGATCGATATGTGTTGCACTCGTATAGGCCCTCTACTCAGTCTACTGTGATCAATATATGTTCACAATTCAGTCTCACTCACAGTTATTTCGTTTAGCTATGTTTTGCTAGTCGCCGCTGCATGGTATAGATGCCTAAATAGGCCAGACACTGCTTGCTCAGATGTTTCAGAAATTTGTAAGTGGGGGGAATAGGACTAAGTCCCGTTGTTTATTTCGCATAGTGTTTCGGGAGACGTAGGCATATATGTGGATCAAACCATTGTCTGGACTACCTACCAAGCCCGTCGACAGAAAATCCGGGCAAAGGGACAGTTCTACGTTGTAGTAGGGGGTCTTTAGCCCCCAGATTTCAGCTTTTCCCTCCCCTAGTTTTTTTGACGAGTCAGTTAAATTACACCCTGTGAGGGGCATGACACCCATTAAAACTGGTGATGACTTTCATTTTTGCTCATCAAACTTATTTGTGAGTTTGGAGCACTCCCGGCTCAGCGGTCACAGACTGGGGCATAGCTCCCCCCCCCCGGTTAATTTCCTGGAACCGCTACTGCGCGACTGTCCAACTGTTTACAGGAGTATATGGTAACCTAAGTTGCCGTGTTCTAAGGAACGGACTCCAAATAGTCTGCTGTGAGCGTTCAAACTTGACCTGCTTTGCTTTTAGCCGACATTCATTCACAAAGGCGAGTTATCCGTATCTGCCAAAGATTCCTGATATTTAATTATTCTGTAAAGGCGCTATATCATTGCTCATTTGGATCACATCTGACTCCGCTTCTATGAGAGAGAGAGAGAGAGAGAGAGAGAGAGAGAGAGAGACAGACAGACAGACAGACAGACAGACAGACAGACAGACAGACAGACAGACAGAGAGAGAAAGAAAAAGAGAAAGAGAAAGAGAAAGAGAGACAGACAAGCAACGGACAGAGACAGAGCGGTTGCAAACGCTTTCCGTCTTAATTAATCTTGTGCTAAGACAGACGAATCGTTCAAATCTTTAATGTCGCTGTAAACCACTGGACACGGCTCAGGTGAGCTCAGGTGATCCGGCTGAGCACACTTCAAAGACGATTCGAATTACTTCCTCCGCGTGGAACGAACGCGGGGATTCGCCGCATTCGTCTTACCGTCCGTCCGTCCGTCCGTCCGTTCTGCAAGTGGAAGAACAAAAGAGAAGAAGAGGCGGCGCTGGAGTAGGAGTAGGAGTAGGAGGAGGAGGAAATGCGGAAGAGATTGCGCTCCGCCCCGCGGCGCTTGCCTCGGCGCAGCTGCGTCCCTCGTCATGCAACGACCGATACGGAGAAACGCGACGTAGGGGACGCCGCACCCAGCCAGCCAGCCACGCCGGACTCGACGATTCTTCGAAGTCGTTGACCCCAGCCGGACATGCGATCTCCTCGGCGTACGTAGGTCTACGCAATCCATTACTTACTCCTTGCACTCCCCCCTGCACTCTTTGGCGCCGGCACGAGCCACTCTTTTCATCGAGGACTGCGTTGTTGTTGTCGTCGTCGTCGTTGTTGTGTGAATGAATCGCTTGAACGTCAAGATATTATAACGAATGTGAACCAAGTACGTACCGTCGCACACGCAGTGCTCGACTTGTTGGGGAGGGGGGAGGTAATCCGCGCCCTACCTGTCGAGTACTTTCTTTCCAATGATGACTGAAAATGTGAGTCTGGGAATAAAATAATTAATTGTCCGCTCTCAGACTGTCTCTTTTGAAATCTGGCATTGGGAAGGCAGAACTCATTGACAATAAAAATGTCTTTACAGAAGGATAAAGAAAGATAGCGAAAATAGGATGGAGGATGAAAGAATAGGCTATATATACATCGCCGGTTTTGAACAAAATCCAAGACTGGTCCTAACCTGAATAGAGTCACCCAACTTACATGTACACTGTATGTATGTGTCGTGCTGGAATGACCTTGTCTCTTGCGGACGGATCGGTAGCAGTAGCGTCATTTCACACTTTTCTTGGGGGCGAGATAATTTTTGGCCAATTTTGGCAAATTTTGGGCAGTTTTTGGGCAAATTTTGGGCCAATTTGTAAATATTTGACATTTTTGCAAATTTTTCGCAATTTTGGCGATTTTTTGCACATTTCGCATTAATTTATTTATTTAATATATTATAAATTATTTCTTCATTTCCTTGTGGGGTCCACGGCTTCCCGCCCCCCAAACGACACCCCTGATCTGTAGTACCATCGATTGATATCCCTAGAGTATTATAACTCGTGCTATTAAGGTGCATTAGGGGTTGTCCATTAATTACGTCAACAATTTAGTTGGGGAAGGGATTTGAAAAAGTTTGACAGTTGTTGACAGGGAGAGAGGGTCAAGAGAAGTTGACGCCAACAATTTCACTTTTTACAACTAATCAAAAAATAGGAATATTCATGGAATACTACTTATTACAGTGGAAAAAAGCATGCCAAAAAAGGTCATCACCACCACATTTTGACACTCGATGAGCAAAACAGGGGAAATGGTCATCACCGCAAAAATAATAACCTTGTTATTGGGACCTGTCATTGATCTTGGAGAGGGCCAAAAGTTTTTACGTAATTATAGGGGGTAACTGAAAGTTGACAGTTGTTGACAATGGGGAGGGGGCCAAAAATTGCTCAAAAATTGTTGACATAATTAATGGACAGCCATTATTATTATTATTATTATTATTATTATTATTATTATTATTATTATTATTATTATTATTATTATTATTATTATTATTATTATAAAATATGTAGAAATTAAAGTCAATTTCGGCTCGTGCAGCAACTTACGAGCTCAGCATAAGGTGATGCTCAGTGTCAGCCGATGTTAGCGTGGAGAAATTAATCTTAGAGTTTAGAAGGTTTAGTAGTATAGGCCTATAGTTTGGCATCAGCCGAACATCGGCCGAATCAAGCGATCGCTAATCATTTTGTTCAGTCAATGATATATGTTAACATCCAACGTTCGACATTGTCGGATGCCTCGCTTCGTTCTAATGAAGCGGAAAATGCTTTCGTCGAGAAACGAATCGAATAGAGGATCGGCGGTCGCAGCGCGCAGAAGAGGATGGCGGCGAGTCGCGTCGTCGTCGCAGTCCTCCGTAGACGGAGCCGCAGTGGTGGACGTTGACAAGCGATCAGTCGCGGTTTTACTTTCATCAATTAGGCCTACTTGGCATGACGGCAACGCTGGGTCTACTGCCACACGATCCGGATCAGTCTGTGAAGAGGCGGACGTTGTTGTCGGGGTCCCGGAGGCGGAACCAGGCACGAGGCATTCTTCTGTCTGCGACGCGCTAGAAACCGTCGATGGCTTTCCGGCTTTCGACAAGCGACCAACGTCAGCATTTCCTCTGCGATTTTTCTGTCTCTCGATCTCCTCCTCCTCCTCGTCGTCGTCGTCGTCTTCGTCGTCTGCCGCAACGGAGGTTGTTCGGTTGAGGGCGGCTGATGGTGGGTCTCCGTTCTCTCCAGTTGCGTCTGTTCGCTCTGTCGATGTAAGAGCGTCTTCGAGGTGTTTCAGTCGACTTCGTTGGCTCTGCAGTCGGCTCGTCTTTCCGCCGTGAGGATGAGGAGGAAGAGGAGGAAGAGGAGGAGAAGGAGGAGGAAGAATGCTCCGGTCGTTTCCTGACATCGTTTTATGACCGACGATCAGTAGCGGACTTGATTCACTCGCAGCTGCTGATGCGGAGTCTGAAGTAAGCAATTCGACATCGTACATTAACAGCACTTTTATTAGACAGTCCTATCGGCCTGTACGCAAGTTTTCAGTCAACTTAGGTTGTGTTCTATTAACCAGGGGCGTAGCGTCGGGGGGTATATCGGTATATATACACCCTCAAAAAATATCAGGCTGCCTTAAAGTTTTTAATATGTTTTTAAAGATTTTCAATGTTTTTAAAGATTTATACCCCCAAACCGCGTTATACCCCCGCCAAATCAAATTCCTGGTTACGCCCCTGCTATTAACCTTATATTAGACAGAATGTTGTCGCAATATGTGATTCGATAACGATTCTCGATACACACGAGAGATCCGACTAAACCACTTGAACCCAGTCATTTGTCTATTAATATTTACAAATAAATCCTTTAAATCCGTTTAAGAGAAGACTACAGTGCATGGTTTGGACATGTGACAAAAAATGGGGGGGGGGGAAGGAAAGACTACCTTTGAGAGCTCTGCTCTGTCACTTTGTAGGAAATAGAAGTAGAGGAAAACAAGCTAAGAGATGGACAGATAATATAAAAGAAGATGTCGGAAAACAAAATCTCAGTCTGAACTTAGAAGAAGCAACTCGCACGACAAGAGACAAGAGACAAGAGACAAGAGACAAGAGACAAGAGACAAGAGACAAGAGACAAGAGACATGGCAAGAGACAGAAAGACACGGAGTCATCTCGCATCAATGATCAAACTCATCGTCATTATAGATTATGGAAGAAAAAGAAGAAGAAGAAGATGATGATGATGATGATGAAGAAGAAGAAGAAGAAGAAGAAGAAGAAGAAGAAGAAGAAGAAGAAGAAGAAGAAGAAAAAGAAGAAGAAGAAGATTCACAAACACGGTGCTGACACCAGTAACGAGCAGGGAGTGGGGCGGTGGCCTCGAGCATCCAAATCGATCGGCGAACTTTTTTGCTCGTCAACATACTGTTATGCACGAAAACCCTTAAAATTGTCGATTTGGCCCCCGGGGCATCCACACGGTCCACAGCAGACGAGGGCATTCAAATTGTTTCGGCGACCTTTTTTGATCGATGACACCCAATTCGAGATGGCGGAGGCTTCCAAATTTACTTTGGCCTCGCGGGCATCCAGTACTCTTTGACAGGCGCCACTGTGGTTGACACCTAAAACCTTTCGCGAATAAACTGACCGGTGACCGCCAGGCACGTCGGAACGAATTTTCACTGAAGATAAAAGTTCTGACAACGGGGAAAAATTCGTCTCTAAAAAACCATTGACAAGCAAAAAAAGGTCGTCGCTAACTTTCCAGGGGGTACAGACAGACAGGGGGTGCAGCGCATCTTCTTTCCAGGGGGGGGGGCGCTGCACTCCTAAGTTTTTCCAGGGGTGCATCTGCACCCTCTGCACCCCCACTTCCTACGGGCCCGGTGACCACTCACCGCAGTTTCTCGTCCTCTGCGTTTCGTCTTTCGAGATGACGTCGAATGACCTCTGGCCTGACCTTTGACCTCCTTCGCCTGATTCTGTCGAACGGGCGGCGGCTGCGGCAGACGTCGATCCGCGATTCGACCGTCGTCTGCTGCGATGTCTGGCGTCGACGATCCGCTCCGCCAAACACTGGGGCAGAAAGCGGAAGGCGGTCGACCTCGAGACGAGAGGCATCGAAATCCTCCGAACGACGACGAAATTAAGAGCTAGATATCTGGACAGACAAGGCCGCCCTATACAGCATAGTCATTTTTCTAGGATCATCAATTTGGGGGACGGGGTGTCCTCAAATTCCGTAAATTCTGGGGGTCTCCTGCCAAAAAAGTCTGACAAGCAAAAAAGGTCATCCCATACCTGAGATTTGGGGTTGGGAGGGTTGGGAGGTTGGGTTGTATTATAACACACGCAGGAGCAATTGGTTCTAAATACAATTTCAGCTTTCGTCACAATTGATTGATCTAAGGCATCAGAATTTTCCATAGACCTGTGGAGACCTGCGGGCCTTTGGCACTCCGCTTAGGTCTAGGCCTATACTGCTTGTAATTATTGGCAGAAGCAGCGCACAGGCCTTCGTTGCGGTCTGCTCAAGCGGAAATCTATCGATCTATCAAGAAGACAGCTTCTATCGATGTCCGTCGGAACCGACAAGCACAGATCCATTTAGGCGTATGTTTATATATTTAGGCCGATACGCGCAGACGAAGACCTATAGGCCTATGTCGACTAGAAAGGGCCATAATATTATATCGGCTTAACTGCTCTGCAGTGTTTATTCTAGCCACCTTGACATTGAGGGGAGTTTGAAATGTTTGGGGGGACAAGATTTGTCTCTCCACGCTTTTTTGGGGAAATTTCCATCCCCAAGCCAACATATACAAATTTTTGGGTGGAAATTTTAAAACTTGGGGGGGGGATTCCCCCCCAAAAACAGGCCTAGAATAAACACTGACTGCTCTGCATCACTGCACAGAGGCGTAGCGAGGGGCCAGATGGCATATGCCCCCGGGCGCCGAGGTGAGGGGGCGCCAAATTGGGTATTTGGGTAAGTGAAATGCAGAAAAAGAAGCATGTGCGATGACCTTTTTATGCTCGTCAGCAGTGTTAAGGGCGCTAACGGTACACTTTGCCCCCCGGGCGCCGGATACCCTGGCTACGCCTCTGTCATCACTGCAACTAGTTCATTGTCATTCTCCACTCATCATCGCTTCCTCCTATCATGAATGCACTAGTGCTCATGCAGTCCTCACCTGTAGAATCATTTAGCGTTACCAGCGATCTTTCCTTAAAGCCTTTGTGCGCCATATGGTCTACAGTATATAGGCCCTCAGAGGCGGATCTAGGTATACTTCTACGTTAGCGACAGTGGCGTCGTTTCACACTTTTCTTGGGGGGGGCGAGAAATTTTGTAAAATTTTCTTTTAAAAATTTTTTAAATTTTTTAATTTTTGGAAATTTTTTTCGACTAAGTTTGAGTTTCGAAAAAAGTTGACGACCTTTTTTTTGCTTGTCAGTCGTTAGGGGCTGCTGACCTTTTTTTGCCCAAACGCAAATGACGTCCCTGTTTTTGTTTTTTGTTGCACATTAATACATTATAAATTAATATTTTCATCCTTGGGGGGCCACGGCCCCCCCCCAGCCCCCCCCCCAAATGACGCCTCTGGTTAGCGACCATGGATTTCCACTTTGTTCTTTCTTGACATCCTCTTATTAGTTCGATGCTATTCATTATTCCCTCAATTCCTTCTCGTAGGCAGTCTACATAGGCCTATGTGTTTCTCTGCCTTCCTCTGGCTCTTTTTCCCTCCACTTTTCCGGTTATTGCCAAATGCTCCAGTCCTTCCTTCCTCATTACATGTCCGAAGAAGGAAAGCTGCCTCTTTTTGATGGTTGCCATCAGACTTCTTTCTATTCCAATTTCATTCAAAATCTCTTCATTGGTTTTCTTTTCCGTCCATGAAATTTTCAGCATCCTTCGCAGAAACCACATTTCTGTGGCTTCCAATTTCTTCTCCATGGTCGCTAACGTAGAAATACAAAGCACATAAAGAAAAAGAAGAAAAGGCATATACTGCCTGTTTGAAAGTAGGGCTGCGCCAAGTAACTCGAGTAACGCGAGTACTCGACTCCAAATTGGAGTCGAGTAATTTTTCTGGAGTCGAGTACTCGCATAGAATAACTAAATAAGGAATAGAATAGATAAATAAAGAATAACCAAAGAATTTCATTAAAATTTGGCCTACCATTATTACCGGCAAAATAGTTTCTGTTCTGTAACTTCTGTTATACTAAGCTTGAATATGTTTGAAAATCCGAAAAATTGATATGTAACTGTATCTAGCGTTCTGCTTTGGTTAAATGAGGGCCATGACGCAAAAATCATGTATTTCCGGTTTTACGCGAGTACTCGAGTACTCGCTAAGCTACTCGACTCCTACTCGACTCCTAAACTACTCGGTAATGCAGCCCTATTTGAAAGCCACTAGGAGCACTAACGGGGCTTGAACCCACTCCGTCAGCCTGACGCTCTAGCACGTAACCCATTCTGCCTTTTAAGCCACTTTAAAGCATGCTAAGTTTTAAGTTTTATACATACGCCACCCTCCCCTGCCCCCAAATGACGCCCCTGTTGTGGAGGCTTGCTTACTTGCGCAATGGCCGCCGACAAAAATATTGTCGTCCCCTCCTTGCGCCGACCGGGCCGGACCGCCTCTCTGCCGTCTTATTAGGTACGCCCCTAATTCTTGAGGATCTATCCTCTGAGAGAGCCACTGTTGCACTACTGATTTGCGCCACAGGTTATAGACAAAATCTAAGAAACCTCTATATCTAAATTAAAGTTACTCGCACGCATATGCTTGTTTTTAAAAAATAAGAATTCGTCAGAAAATTATTATTCCAAATTCCAATGCTCTCTTTAATGTTTTCTAAAAATCTCGCTGCGGGAAACAGGCGCTAAAGAAATTTGCTCTTGCAATATTTTATATAGCGACAATTTATATCGGTATTTTATGAGGCTGCGCGTTTGTGGAAATTTCATTTTCAGGTGAAATAAATGTTGAAATATCGTTATATTTTTGCGTAAATTTACTAAAATATTATTATTGATCGTAATTATTGTTGCGCTGTTAGAAAATGCGTGCATATTTACCTACTTCCTATTGCCACGATGCGTGTAACTTGCGTCATGGGTGACTGTCTGAAAAGGTCAGCGAAATAATATTTGCTTATCTAAGATTTCTGGTGTGCTTTGAGTGTTTTATGAGTCACTTTGGACGATAAAAGCGATCGTCCTGCGGGAAATCAACGAGTCGTTGTTAATGTCCTGTTTTGTTTCTGTGTTAAGTGGTCGTTGTCGTTGAGCATCCTCGCCGGTCGTGCAGGTTTTGGTGGGTGGAATTCACTTTTTTGAGCTTTGAAAGGCATTTTGAAAGAATGTCCGTCCGTGACGACGAATACGACTATCTTTTCAAAGGTGTGTGATTCGTTTTTTGCATTTATACTGTGCCGTTATGCTAATGCCTAGCTAACGATCTTATATTGAATCAAGAACACACTAGGTTTGAAGTAGATGTATTCTAGTCAGCATCCAGAGTGTGACTATTCTATACTATATTAAGCTACAACTAAACGTCTTTACAGAGCTTATCCATTGGCTGGGAGGCGTGGCCTAGGACTATCAGTACCACACGCCACATATACTATATAGAAATCTTTATTCACAAACGCAGATAACCTAAGATAAGCACCATGCTTAACTAACAATTACACATTCTGTTATTGTGCTATTGCCATAATAACGTGGTTTTGTAGAAAACTGAAGTGTAGAAGGTTGTCGATGATTCTTAGCAATATCATGTATTGAATTCAATCCAAGCATTTTGCAAATACAGTCAATTGTTATTTTATCATAAACATCAAAGATCTTGCTTACAGCTTGCTGTATTAATCGATCCAAATTATTTAAAGTGCTCTTGTTCTATAAGATGTTAACATTTGTTGTGGCCAATATTAAAGTTAGATTTTTCTCAACAGTCTGTCTAGCTGTTTCCAGCTCTGACTGAGACTTGGAATGACATGGAGTTTTGTGGATGAAATTGAAGCATCACCGATTGATACCTCTGATTATTAGAACTGGTGCTATAGAAGTTGCATACAGTTGCTTCAATTGCATAAAATCATACTTAGTATTATAATAATAATAACAACAACCATTGAACCTGTTTATTGTGACATTCTTGAGACTTTCAGGTTGTGTTTGACATTAGTTAGCTTTTGGCAATGATTGGAGTGAATGCTTAAAATGTATTGTGCTTTGTGGATCAAAACTAAGCTCAGAAAGTGCAATTACCAATATGGACATTTTGGATTAACTATTTTGTATAGTCAATCTGTCAGGGATTTGTATTTGAGGTACAAATTTTAAAAAAAACTGAGAAATGGGTGCTAATTGAGGTACATATGAGACTTAAAATCCTTGCCTATTTTTCACAAATTCTGCCCAGTGAACTGCTTTTTTCAAAGACATTTGGCATAATTTGACAACTTGATTATTTCATTGAGGGGGGGGCAGCGGGGTTGCAATTTGTTGATTTGATCTGATAGCATCAATTTATGAGTTCAGAAATGATTTGTGCTACTTAATAGCTCATGGACTGTTAAAATGGGTACAGAGATGCTTTTATCATCATAGATTTTGCACCCTCTTGTTCTCCTGTGTGACATGTGACTCTGTAATGTGTTCACGCAGCCCACCTGTGGACGAGTCACCACAATAATCTGAACGTTACTTACTTCCTGTTGACAATTTTTATTTATGATGCTCTTTCGAAATCTTCAGTGTTTGTTTGATACTTATGCTACGCTCTGCTTGAACTTTTCTCGTGCAGTTGTTCTGATCGGAGATTCTGGAGTTGGGAAAAGTAATCTGCTGTCGCGATTCACAAGAAATGAATTTAACCTTGAAAGCAAAAGTACAATTGGAGTAGAGTTTGCCACAAGGTCAGTTGTCAGAAGGTGTTCGTAACTGACATTACTATATAGGGTACAAAGTGAGCAACGCGTTGATTGCAGTACATTGAGAGTGCAGCTGTATTCAGTGGCTGAAGAAATTTTGATCTTGGTATTTTATCTTGGTATTTGACGAGTTGGCTTATTTATTAAGTATTGTGGGAGCATGGGGACATGTTTAGTGAATGAGTCTCAGAATCGATCCCTGCCTCAGTTAACAGTTCAGGGTTAAACACGAACAGGAAATAATGAGATGGATAAAAGAGTGATAATAATTATTGAACATTAGTTTTTTTGTATTTGAGACTAAAATACCTTCTTGTGTCTGTTTGAAAGTGAAACTTCTTACCTCATTGTGTGCATGTACATGCATGCATGCAGTATTTTACTGTGACATGGAACGGCTGCAAAGATTTACACTTTTATATGAAAATTTACCTTGTTTGGGGCAAGAACATTGCAGCCTGCTTTATTTAATATATATATATATATATATATATATATATATAATATATATATATATATATATATATATATATTTGTTGTGATGGAGTAGAAGCATGCAGATTGAAGGTCGACGTGTGAAAGCGCAGATTTGGGATACTGCTGGTCAAGAGCGCTATCGAGCTATAACAAGCGCGTATGTTCTTTTCAATTTCGTTGACATTTCTTAGTCCTTGATCTTGTTCCAGGTTTTATCTGCAACATTCACGTATTATTTAGTAAAATCTCTTGCCAATTTTTATGCTTTGATTCCTCATTTTAGTGTCAGACTATCAAATGTACTTATTTATGAATTACCATAAAATTAATATCATTTGCTGTTTTTAGTGACCGTGTTTTATTAGACTGTTCTTTGTAGCCGTTTCTGGAGACAGGCTTGTATTGTGCAAAGTAGACCGTTTGATTTGTGTATAGTTACTATCGAGGTGCTGTTGGTGCACTTCTTGTCTATGACATCGCTAAGCACTTGACGTTTGAGAACGCTGATCGATGGCTGAAGGAACTTCGTGACCATTCGGATGCGAATATAGTCGTTATGTTTGTTGGAAATAAGACAGACCTCAAACACATGCGTTCAGTTCCGACGGACGAAGGAAAGGCATTTGCAGGTCTAATGGAATTTCTTAATCGATTAATTACTTTATTCAATTTTGGCACAACGGCTTAAGCGCTATTCTGAATTATGGTGCTCAGTTATTGCATACTTGGGTGCATGTATCCGAAGGCAGATGCATGAGTAATATTGCACCTTGATTTTGCTGCTACCTGACAAGCTGTTGATTTTTAAAAAAATGCAACTTCCAGATCTTTCAAGAACAGCGAATTAAGACAGTTGCAAGCTGTTAGTTACCTTCTATTAATTATTAATTATTATTGCACTGTTTCATATACTCCAGCCATTTCATTCGTGAAACTGAAACTGAAAGCATACTGGTAACCAATGGGTCACCATAAACATTTTGACTAATGCTATATTTGACAAGTGAAATAGATTTAGCGTGCTTCAGTATAGTTTCTTATATAGCATTTTGAGTAAGAATACACTGGGTCAGTGTTTCAATGCAAGGATCTGATTAGATCTAAAATCAAGCATGATTTGGGCATTCTAGTTTAGATCCAGTGTGCTGAAGACCGCACAGTGTGCAAAATCCTCTGAAAATATTAAAATATTTGCAGACATTCGTTGAATTGTAGACGTTTGGTTGTTGTGGATTTGGTTATTTACATGTCCGTGCAAAATTCTTGTGTGATTTTGTTTTTACCTTTGGTGAATTTATTGCAGAGAAAAACAACTTGCTGTTTATTGAGACTTCAGCTCTTGATTCGACAAATGTGGAAAATGCTTTTCGACAATGTTTGACAGGTCTGTTAGCCGCCTCAGAATTTATTGTTTTCAAATGATTTTGAGTGATGACAAGCACAATGAGTCTGAGATGCTTAAATCGGGACATCTGCTTTGCAGCCTTCATTTTGATCACATTTTGTTTGAGATAATGCAGTAAATGCTGTCATTTTTTGTTTGAGATAATGCAGTAAATGCTGTCATTTTTTGTTTGAGATAATGCAGTAAATGCTGTCATTTTTTGTTTGAGATAATGCAGTAAATGCTGTCATTTTTTGTTTGAGATAATGCAGTAAATGCTGTCAATTTGAACAGCATATGACAAGGCATTATGCTCATGATCCAGATGTTATTGGTACTGCAGACTGAAGTGCTTTATGTTCTTATACTTTGAATTTAGGTCGTGAGAGTTCTTTCTAGAAGTGATTCCTTTGTTTCATGATTATTGTTAATAGAATTCACAAAATAAAGTCTCTTCAGCTTCCTGTTATTAATCAGTTATGTAAATCTGTCTATATATTTCAGTCTAGTCTAATAAGAAGAGTGTATGTTTGTGGCAGTCATAAGTCAACCCGGCTTTAACCCCTTAACTGGGCAACTATTTGTAACTCAATGTAAAATGGACGAGCGTTACTCGAGGCACCCAGTTAAGGGGTTAAAGTTCTATATTTACTGATGTACGTTAGTTTTTTTAAAATTTCCAGATGTCTACAAAATTGTTTCTCAGCGTGAAGTTGTGGACTTTGGAGAGGCGTCTCCACAGAGCGACATACATAAAATCGGGGCAACAACGGCAGAAGCCTCTTCTGATGGAAAGAGATTTGGTGGTTGCTGCTAATCCTGATAAACTGGACAAACGTGCATTTTGAAATTGATTGTTCCTTTGATTGTAATTCTAATTATCAGTTTTGACTATTGAGATTTGGGCAAGATAACTTTTTAGTTGGTCTTCTCTGCATTCTTTTGGCTTTTGAAACAGTGCTAGAAATTGTTTTTTGCAGAATTCGAGTTATCATGATTTGGACTTGACCTGAGAAACTGTAATATTGGTTGACTGTTTACGTAGTTGTGGCTTTGATGATTAACGGATGCTTGTATGTCGAAATGCATTTTCAGTGGTTTCCGTTTTCTGGCTGTAATTAGTGCAGATGCGATGGCACCTAATCCCTTTCAATTCCTACATATGCCCAATCTATCAGATCCGTATCTATGCATGTGATTAAGTCTCCGTTAGCTGTTTCTGCTAAATAAAAATTTTAATTTAACTTAACTGGAATGAACAGGCATTTGTAGGATTTCCTTCATTTCTGATATTAGCAGTAGAAAGAGGCCAGCTATTTCTGTATTTTTAGTGCTAGCTGGCCTAGTTCAATGACTTGCATTCTGGGTTGCTGTTAGCAGATATAATAAGTTACAATTTGGTAGACTCTTTCTTCCAATCTTAGGACACCGCTAGATACTCTAGTTATTCTGTTGTAATAAGACTCACAGATGGCACCTGATATATACACATACTCCATGTGATTGCTGAAAAGACTTGCTAATGTCAAAATAGAGACGGTGTTTGCAGAAATTCAGACAAAAGAATTAGGTATTTCCAGCTGGTTTCCTGTTCCCCATCGACCGAACAGTGTGAAATTTCTTGAGCCGGTTATGAGCATCTGTTTAAGTAACTGTTGTATGGTTGCCTTTCTTTTGATTCTTGCCGTGATATTTGAGGATTGACTTTCAACTGTATTGAATTTTTTTTCTTTTTTTTGGTGGGGGGGGGCTGGAAAAAGTTAACATTGATAATTGCTGTTTATGGCTAATTATACAAGTGATTGCTTGCTTTAATTGTCATTATAGACTCATTTACTGTGATGTTAATTAAGTGCAACTGAATGCAGCTAGATGAATGTCTGTTGTGGTGGTCAATAGTTGATGTGATACAAGTTATCAGTCATCAAACAATCTACAGTTGGATTGTGTTTGTATATATACCAGTACACAGTTGGATTGTGTGTATAAGTATGCATATATATATACTGTGTGTGTGTGTACATATATATATATATATATATATATATATATATATATGGGTTAACAGAGGGTTAACACTTATAGTGAGTAAATGCTTATTGGTGTCAAAAGTAATCAAAACGAAGCGTTTATGATTTTCAGCTTTGTGGTGTTATTAAGAAGTTTTTCAGTTTGATTCTTTTTAAGGTGCTATTCATTAATTAATTAATGACTTCCAGTATTTTGCAGCTGTAGTAAGTCGACTGACCGCATGCTTTCGTACAAGTACATTTCCGATCACAGTATAGAGTTAGCGTTTGCACTCTGAAGCGCCAAGCTGAATTTCCATTGTCATGATCTCCTGTATCTTTTGTATTGCATCGTAACAGACGTTTTGCTTGCTCTGTCTTTTTTCTGTTAAATCCTATATCTGACACAGTTGCTTATTAAATATCATGTGTATGTTGCTCATCTGTGCCAGCCAAATGCATAAGGTGATAAGTTAGCCGTACTTTTGACCTCAGAGAAAATGAGGTCAAAGATTTTTTGTTTATTCAAGTGTGTGTGTGTGTGTGTGTGTGTGTGTGTGTGTGTGTGTGTGTCTTTCCATGAGTTTTTTTCACTTCTCAAAATGTTTTCTTTGAGATTTTGCACTGTTTTGAAATCAAAAGTCAGATTTTAGAGATCATTTAGTTGGATCTAAATATTTTGGTAAGTCCTTGGCAACACTTTTAAAGGCTTTTTTTCTTCCTTCAGTCCAAGCAATTTCCTGACCATACATGACAAATAGTTTAGATTTTGACAAAATTATCATATTCTTGTATTTCTAGATATTTTGGTTAATTTTCCACTAAAGCTAAAGATATTACATAAAGATAGGAATACAGATTGAAGTGACTGAGTGAAATATCTATCAAGTTCATTATTATTATTATACATAAGCTTTATTAATGTCACGGTAACTCGTTTCTTGTTAATACACACTGTTTAAGCTGGATTTGGACAATGCTTTGATGTAGCAGAAGCTTGAAGCACCGGTACAAAATAAAGTTTAAACTGATTAATTGTAATAATTATTTTCTGTAATTGTAAATTGCCCATTTGTTGGTTATATTAACCTATAAAAAATACTGACCAAACTGTTAATTTGGCATTACTACAGTCAATTTCTGATCTGAAAAATGGTTTTCAAATTTCTTAAGTCCTTTGGTAACTGAGTACATATATATGTGTGTTTTAATTTAGATAATGATTTGCATGGTAATTGATAGTAGTTTTTTGGCTTTTCAAATTCACCCTTGAGTAGCACTTGCATCTATTTTGACACTTGGAATGAGTGTTTTTCTGATACTTCTTGATGTTCAAACTCCTTTTAAAATTTGTGATATTATTTAGTTGATAATTGCTTTGTGTACAATTTCTATGCTGCGATTATTTTAATATTTAAAATGTTTGCCTTTGTATTTGCGGCTGGCAGTTCGATCTTTGGAGAACGATAGTAGAATTATGCCGCTGTAAATACTTTTGAATTTTCGAATGTGTAATATTTAGTAGTTTATAAATTTAGATGAACACGAAGCCTCTGAACAAGCAAAGTATTGCATTAGATGTTGCTTTATAGTTAATATTTATAGTAGTTCAATATGTCCACCAGCAGGGCGCGATTTGTAAGGGGGAAAGGGGGGAATCTCCCCCCCCCCCACTGCCCAACTGCATCCTTCCTACTGCTACATCCCCACCACTACATCCCCCCACTGCTACATTTCCCAACAAATACATCTCCCCCAAGCTCGACATATCCCCCTCCCCCACTGCTCCAGGTCACAAATCGCACCCTGCCCACCAGGGGCCTATTGCATATATAAATATAACCCATTAACACTGCTGTAAAGTAATTTTCTGGTATATAATTAAATTATTAGGATAACATGAGATTATTGTTTATTTCAGCCCAACTTTACTGTTATAGTGGCCAACAGCATTGAGTTTGAGTTGAGAAGTAAATTGCTTATAGCCTTTTGTTTAAGGGTATGACTTTTCATTGATGACCTTTTGCTGCGTATTTTTGAAGGTTAGTTTCAGTGCAAAAGTTTTCTCTAATGATTTTACTTGTTTCATATCGTGATTTCCTGCTCAATTATTTTTATGAGCTCTCTCTGATTTTACGAATCGTGCATTCCATTCAATTGAGGTTACTTATGAGTTTGTTATATCAAAAGTTTGATTGAAATTAAAAACGATAGCGCTCTTGTGTGTTATGTACTGGTTTCTGAAAATAAGTTTATAATAATGTGACTTAAAGTTGTTTACAAAGCTAAGTTAAGCCTGCGATGAAACCATTTCATTGCTGTTATTTTGTCTGTACAACTGAAACACTGAGGCAAATATGACAATTAATAGTATTGAAGAGAATTTCACACCTGCTCTGCCCCTCCTGTATACAGGCCATACAGTATTTATATTCTTCTTCTTCAGGTGCTCTGTCCAAAGACAGGTTCCATACTCCAGCATCACTACTCCGCTCTATCTTGAGCTTTTATCTTCAGGGCTGAATATTTGTTTTTTCCCCCGTAGTGTCGAACATCCACTTCAGCATCGATGTCCTTGGTCACCCTTCCTGTGCTTACTCATTCATCTTTCCTTCTAGTACTGAACTTCTCTTAGTAGGTTTGATTCTTCTCTCAGAACATGACCTATCCACATATTTTGTCTTGCACGAATAGTGTTATTAGGCTTTTCTTCTTTTCTATCCTCTTTCATACTTTGTTATTTTTTCCACCCAGCTGATTTTTTCCATTCTTTGCCAGATCCACATTTCGAATGCCTCTAGTCTCTTTATGTCTTCCTTTCTGAGCGTCCAAGTTTCTGATCCATAGAGTGTCACTGAGTGCCGGATTAACTTTTTGGAGACCTGGCGCAAACAACGCAACGAAACTTTAAGAGGCCCTCAACCCTCCAAGTTCGAAGTTTCAAACCTCTGCCAAAAAATTATGAAAATTAATTTTAAAATATAGAAAATTTCCTTAAATATATTTATTTAAAATGATATACTTTTAGTACTACGTTGTTATTAAAATTCCTTGTTCGTGAATTAATATAATTTATTTATTTTAAAAATAATAAAAATTGAACCAGTGGGCCTGGCGCCAGTTGCGCCATGGTTAATAGTAATACGGCACCGGTGTAACTGGCCAGATCAGTGTTTTGACCAATCGCATTTATATGACGAGAACATTCTCTACGGTAACGATAAATGAGGAATGCGATGTAAGTTTGTGATCAAAATTCACGACCCTTGCGGACGCGTTATTGTTCCCAGTAATAATTTCTTTTTATCGAAATGCCGTGCACACGTAACCGATTTCACTCCTGGTTATTGAGCACTGGAGACGAGTAACCGATTAGGGTTCGGACGTCCGAACGGTCCCAACGAGACTCAATCCGGCGAAAGATCGATGTTGCCCGGATCTTGGCTGGACGTCGCGTCTTCTCGGCGCAAATGAAACGGTATCTGGAACTTCTGTGAAACGACGCGGCGATTGATAGATGGGCGGCCGCCTTCGTTCTGCGTCTCTTCTTCTGCTGCTGCTGGGGGGGGGGGAGGAGGGGGCGAATGGACTCAGGGAGTCGACTGTACGCGGCCCGCCGCCCCCGCGGCCGGATCGAAAATGATTCAGGGCTCGATTAGCGCGTTATATTGATGCGTACGATGCTTCAATCAGGCGAGCTTGGTCGCGGTAGCTTGAACTCGAATTTCCGAAAGCGGCGCGCGCCAATATTGGCAATCCTCGCAGGCAGACGTGGTGTATTCCGATGTACGGTTACTAGGTGAACCGGAACGGCGCTTATCGCATCAATAAAACGGACACACATGACTTATCGAGACGCCATTCCTAAATTAGCATTTTCTATCAGCATGGTGACAATGCCTGATTTGATTAACAAACGACCTTTGAATCAGTGATCATATAAGTATAAGAGACTCGTTTCAATTAGGCATATTGTGTCGGGCAAACAGCTAGTTGATTATGGTTAGGGCCTACTTTTAAAATGGCATTTATGTGTAAAATATGAATTGGAAAACAGTTGATAGGGTTCAACATTGTAAACTGGAAAGAGATGATATAGACCTACTGTAAGTGGCATGACTTACTGTAAGTAAAATATTATGAAATCTAAATCTAATGATTTAGCCAAAATGGAATAGTGACAGAATGCAATTGTTTGTAAAGTCAACGATGGGCAGCAGGATGCGGAAAGCTTAGTGTCCATCAGTCAGGGTTTAATCTAGGCCGTTTCCGGGGAAAATTTTAAATCCCCCGGAATTTTGACATACTACATCAACTAACAGCAGCTCCTAGCAGAATTCTCCCGGCTTTGTCAGTTTCCCCCGGCTTTTTCAGTTCCCCCCGAAGTCCAGGAGTCTAGATTAAACACTGCCACCAGTGTCTGGCAACAGGACCGCCGAGAGAATTTGCGGGTCCCTGTGCAAAAACAGTCACGGGCCCCTGACCTGACAAGTCTGTGAAAAAGTTTATAAACTTTTTTACTTGTCGGTATTTTTGTCTTTTCCAAACCAGAATTTTCCGGATCCACGCCGCTACCCGTAACAAGCAAGTGTGAAAAGTGTTAATGACCTTTTTTGCTTCTCGCTCCTTTCAAAAAAGGAGATTACTTTATTACTTAACATGATCGGTCCGGGCCCTCTGACATTCCCCGGGACCCTGTCCTCGTGACGAGAAGATTACCTTTTTTCCCTTGTCAGTGGTTTTCAGGGTTCAGGCTATTGTTAATACAGTTAATACATCATCGATCATCACCGGGCCCGGACCCCTGCAGGCCGCCGGGCCCCTGTGAAATTGCTCCTACCCCCTCTCGGCGGCCCTGTCTGGCAATCATTATTGGCAGTGGCGTGGATTAAAAAGGTCGTCACTCATGATCCCTCCTATCGGCGTCCCATCACTGCGACAAAAAGCCCTGATGAGCAAAAATGGTCATCGCTTATTTAGTTTACTACCCAAGTCCCAAACCCGATTTTTGCGCCCCACGTCGGCGCCCGGCGGCGGCTGCCACCCCGCCCCCTCGCTACGCCTCTGATATAATTGAAGATTACTCTTCTGTGCCGCTAGGGGCGTAAATCGCAGGGAGGGGCTGCGGGGGACGGTCCTCCAATAATTAGTGAAGGGGATAACGTATCATTTATCCCTCCCCCAATGTTTTGTACTTCTTTGCTACTTTAACGCTCGAAAAGTGTCAAAGTGACTGACAAGCAATAAAAGGTCATCACTAGATTTTCAACATATTTATCTATTTGTGAGTGGGTGTACTTGTTAAAAATTTCTATCCCCCCAATGTTGATGGCAGGATTAGGTTTACGCCAATGTGTGCCATCTTTTGTGTAATAATAGCCATAATAGACAGTATAGTGTCTGGAGCTGATATGGTGGAGGCATTGTACCAACATAGTAGACGAAATGTATTCTAAGACTATAAATAAAACATTTGAAGGCGTTAGGTATTCGGGTTGCATAAAGATGTAGTCTTATAGGAATGGAGAATAAATCCAAAATGGAGAACACACACGCAGATCATAGGCCTACTCTTCAGTCTTCACAGAACTCACCGTTTACTTACACACCCGGGCATAAATGGGATTTCTAGCTATTGTGTCGCTAGAAAAGGTCGTTGAACGCCTCCAAAATGTCTGAACGGCGTCATAGATTCGATCTCAGCGGAACTTTGTGCCCAGAAAAACTCGACATAACTAGCGATAAAATTTACCGGTCGCCATCTTGCGGGGACGACGCATCACTGGTAGAGGAGCGCGCTCGCTTCAGCCTTATACGCCTTCTCTCTGTGAAGGCGGATTAGCGGTTGAACGCTTTATATATGTCGACGCGAAGCGTGTAACGTTTTTATCGGCGACCCCATCGTGTCCATCTATTCGCGCGAAGCCCGGCTGCCGAGTTGGCCGGAGACGATGCACAGACGTTCACGATCGGCTTCGATTCGGTTGGTTGATTGCGACGGACGTGACCGGGGTTGTAATAAAACGTCTGACGAATGGACCGATACGGGCCCTCTGTAACAGTTCTGCTAGACTACGCGAGGTGGCGCTGCTACGCGAGGTGGCGCTGCTGCTGCTGCTACTCTATGTACGGCCAGTGGTGCGCATCGTGCTTACATCGCGGCGCGTAGGACGCTGCGTCTTATACTCGTGAAAATTACGGCATATCCTGGCAAAGCGATTGAAAATATTATTGCGAATGTAGTAAGTATACCGCGGTGTGTCGCTGTGGTAGATTTATTGGCGCCGATCGAGCAATCATATTGTGCTCGGGAGCTGATCGCTGTCTGGAATTCGACGAAACAAATGTCGAAATGAATAAAGCGATTTATATTTCCCCTGTTTTCACGACAACCGCCTATTTTCGTTTGGATCATACGATGATTTTTAATAGTTCTGAAGCGTTCTATAACGACTCAGACTTCGTTACCCTGGGCAATCCTCCCGATCAGTTTACCGTTGATCCGATGTCCGGATATCCGTATCCTAGCCTCTACCGCTGGCAGCACATCGTCCTTTCGTCCGTCTTCGTTACCGTCATAATGGTCGCCATTGTCGTCGGTAACGGTCTCGTAGTGGCCGCCATAACCGTCGATCGCAACCTCAAGGGACTGCAGAACTGGTTCATCGCATCCCTTGCCGTCAGCGACCTCCTCGTCGGGCTGTTCGTCATGCCGCTGTCACTCGCCAACGAACTGATGGGCTACTGGCACTTCGGCGAGATCGTCTGTCAGCTGTGGCTGTCCACCGACGTTCTGCTCTGCACCGCGTCGATCCTGAACCTCTGCCTCATCAGCCTCGACCGCTACTGGTCCATCACCCGGGCGATCTCCTACATCAAGCTGAGGACGAAGAGACGGGCGGTTGTGATGATATCAGTCGTCTGGGTTCTGTCGATGGTCATCTGTCTTCCGCCTCTGGTCGGCTGGAAGCGTCCGCAGCCGACGAAGTTCGGGTACCCGCTGTGCGTCCTCAGCGAGGAACCCGGCTACGTCGTCTACTCCTGCCTCGGATCGTTCTACATCCCGCTCATTCTCATGGTCCTCGTCTACTTTAAGATCTACCTCGCCGCTCGTCAGAGGGCGAGGCGCAACCTGAACAAGAGAGGCAAGAAGTTGGATCGCCAGGAAACGAGGTCGAGTTTCAAGCGAACGCAAGGTCCACGTTCGGCCGCTGGTGGTGGTGGTGGTGCTGGTGGGACGCTGAGGAACGGAGGAGATCGCGGACGACATCAGTCGGCCATCGGACGATGGTCGAAGGCCGAGAGACGAAGGTATTCGGCCGACGATGACGACCAGAGCCGCCGCCGCAGCCGAGGACTGAGAGAAGCCGAACTGGGCAACGGAGAATGTTGCTTTGAAACGAAGGAAGAGGAGCCGGAAGCGGAAAATTTCGAACTCAGCGACAGAACGGAGGAGGACGGCTGGGACACCACACGCGAGACGGAACCCAACAACGAGAACGCCGACTGTCCGGAAGAGGCAGCGGTCTTCGGCGACCCGACAAGGGAGTCGTCGCCGCTGCTGCTGCTACCGCCGCCGCCGCCGCCGCCGGAGCGTCACCCGGACAAGTCCGTCGTCTTTGCCGCGGCGATCAGTCCGCGACCGAACCCCTCCTCGCCGAGAGGCGGCGAAGAGACCAGCAGGCTGCTGGTGGACGAATCGTCGCAACCGGACAGCGACTGTCCGGTCGAGAGTTCGGAGTCGAGAACCTTCGAAACCCCCACGCATTTCGAGTTGCATCTTTCTCCTATTCCTCCGCCGCCGCCGCCACCTCCTACTGCTCCTCTTCCGTCTCGTTCTTCTCTTCCTCCTGCTCCGAGGGTCGTCAAGTCGAACGTTTCTTCCGACAACTCGCGACTGGAACAGCTGGAGAGAATCGACCATGACGTCATCGAGCGATCCCACCGCTCCAGGTCGTCCCGTTCCCAGCGACGACACGCGCGGTCGAGCGTCGTTTCCTCTCATCGTCATGACCGGTCGATGGGGGCCGACGATTCGGAACGACACCCGCACGAAGAGGAACCGGAGAAGACGAAGCGCCGGATAGCCAGAGCCCACGAACGCCGAGCGACGGTCGTGCTGGGGATCGTCATGGCGTCCTTCGTCGGCTGTTGGCTCCCCTTCTTCGCCATCTATCCGGTCACCTCTCTGACGGGTCTCGCGTTCTCCGATTCCGTCTTCGCGGTCACCTTCTGGCTCGGCTACTGCAACTCGGCGCTTAATCCGATCATCTACACGATCTTCAACCGCGACTTCCGGCTGGCTTTTCTGCGGATCATCTGCGGACGGAGTTACGGACGCAGGTTCGGATGACGCGCCCTCCGTCGTCTGGCGAATAATTCCGTAAGATTTCGACGCAGGTAAAACGCCATCTTCCGCAAAATTCACGAACAGCAGACCATGCAGAGACGACTCCACAGGTGGGCTGCCCCTGCTCTTCCCTTATTGAATGCCCGGCACCCAGTGCCCCCCCCCCCCATCGAGGGTGACATTCATGCTGTATGTGCTGATAAATAGTTTAGTCTACCCCGTGCTTAGAAGCTGCCATCCCAACTCGCCCCCCCTATTTCTCAAATCCTCGAGCCGCCACTGCAGCCAGCAGACGGTTCAGAACTGCCAGACTCGGTAACAATATCGGGCAGCTTCAAAAGTTGCAGCTATTGACCTATTAATCAGGCGCAGTGTTAGATTTTTCGAAGACTGTGATTTCTACAATCGCTGATTGTGACAGAGCCTCGGCGAAAGTCTAACAAATCTGTCGGTAACTGTTCTAGAAGGTGGGAAACTTTTGAGCGAAATATTCCGACATCCTATAACTGTCTTTTAAACATCTGTCGATGCTAGATTGTAATGTTTACCGTAAATTCAACGGTGTGCGCGTAGGCTTACAGCATAACGACATTTGATTTCATTCGTCTGACAGTATAGTGGTGCACAGGGGCGTAGCGACGGGAGGCATGTCGGTATATATACCCCCACCTCCCACCCAAAAAATCAGACTACCAATTTTTAATGGTTTATATCCCAATCACATTATAACCCCCTCTCCAATCAAATGCCTGGCAACGCCCCTGGTGGTGTACCTAGGGTATTAGTTATCCATGGCAAAGGATTTGGAAAATTAAATTGGCAAGATGACAAATCTTTAAGTAATAAATCTTGATATTCTATTGACGCGAGATTAAAACTGCAAATGCCCCTTTCTTGCTTTTACTGATGAGAACTGGCCTATATAATGTGCTCAAATTCAGTTACCAGTATCTCCGTTTCTTCTCTTTCTACGCTGAGTATGGCAGGGTCTTAGAGTTTTGACACCCCTTCAAGTGACGCCCAAGGCATCTGTGTTTAATCTAGACTCCTGGACTCCGGGGGGACTGAAAAAGCCGGGGGGAACTGACAAAGCCGGGGAGAATTCTGCTAGGGGCCGCTGTTAGTCCATGTAGTATTCCAAAATTCCCGGGGGGAATTTGAAATTTCCGGGGGAAAGGGCAATTTTCCCCCCGGAAACGGCCTAGATTAAACACTGTGCCTGGCATGCCATATGTACAACACTGTCTGACGTAAAGGGATTTTTAAGAAAAATAATGTGATTTTAAGTGGTTTAGGAGGCTAAGTAAGCCTGTGTGAAAACCACTGAAGCAACTCTCCGCATTCAATAACCTAGTTTTCCGAGATAGCCTTTGAATCCATTTACTGTTTCATTCAACTGTCACTCCCACCTCATCCAATCTGTTCCATTTGTCCACAACCCTTGCAACAAAAAGCATCTGCCAGTCCACAGACCACTAAAAGTCTGAAACATTTTCCTTAGATCTTCTTGAAAAATGTTAGCATCATCCACCGAGTCAATAGGTTTATTTCTGCATATCTTTGTATCATCGACAAAGTTTGAAACTTTGGATAGTAATCTTTCATCGATATCATTTATATATATTAGAATGAGCAATGGCCCAAGCACTGAACCCTGAGGCACTCCACTAATAACTCTTGCCCATTCCGAATGGCCACTTCTAATGCCAACCTTCTGTCTTCTTCTATTCAAAAAATTTTGAATCCATCTGAGAATATTCCCCTGTATTCCACAGGACTTCAGTTTGGCAGCCAGCCTTATGTGGGGCACTTTATCAAAAGCTTTGGTAAAATCTAAATATATTATGTCTACTGCCATGCCCTCATCTAGCTTATCAAAAACCTCCTCCAGATAGTCCAACAGGTTAGCCAAGCATAACGCCCCTTTGTAAATCCATGTTGACTATGATTCTTTATTCTTTAAGGTCTGAATGTTTGAAGATAATAGCTTTGGCGATCGTCTTCGTGTTATATTTTCACTTGTTCCTCAAATCCGATTTCTATAAGGATAAGTGCGTTGTTAGAGGCATAAAATAATGCCGAAACTCCTCCCCCTATTTTGTTGACGTAATTAACGGAAAGCCCCAAACTGATACACCATTCTCTTTGGTATATATATATATATATATATATATATATATATATATATATATATATATATATATATATATATATATATATATTAAATCCATAATACTATTCTCCTTTCTTTCTCTTCATTGTGACGAAGGCCATGGGCCTTCATGTGGCCATGGGCTGGGTTAGCCCACATGTAGGCGCCTACTATATACAATAATATCGTCACATCTTTAAATTTATGGTAGCGACCCTTAAAACACTGAATATATATATATATATATATATATATATATATATATATATATATATATAGTCCTCTCACCCCCATATATATATGTACAGTATATATGTATAATGTATATATATATACATATATATATAGTCCTCTCACCCCCCATATATATATATATACATTATACATATATACTGTACATATATACATATATAGGCCTCTTATATATTCAAACAGTGCTTAAGACAGTAAATGTGGGCTTTATTATTTATTATTAGATCTCCTCTGCAAAAGTCTGCATTAAGATATAGGAATGGGATGTTGATTTGTCTGTGCGTGTGAGCTTGCGTGTCAAATTAACGACTCTCTGGAGATGTTTGGTATATAATTCAGGTTACATAAAGTAAAACATTATTACCCGATTTCCAAGGGGACAATTGCCCCTTGCCCTCTTGTCGTTTCTTGCGAACGCCCCGCCCCCCCCCACCTCCCCGCATGAAAGCAATGATAATAAAAAATCTATCGTCGTGAGATTCAATTTCTGTTCAGATTCCGGAACGAAAATCTTGAAACCGCGGAGAAACACAACGAAGGTTCTTTTTTGGCAGGTCACAGACCTAAGTCGCCCCACTCTCCGAAGCTGGAGAGAGGGGGAGAGGGGGAAGAGCGGAGAGGGAGAGGCGGGCAGAAGAGAGAAAATTGCTGATTTAAGTTAACGACGCTTTGATGTGCCATTAAATTCAATTCATTTTAGTGCATTTTTATGCAGCAAATTATGCTACCCCGAGTACGTCTAATTTCCTCGCGAATCCTCTCGTTTCCAGCTCGTGGACAATAAAGGAATCATCGCCAGCGTCTAATGGTGAGAGAAAACAAGCATAGCCCCCTCCCCCTACCCCTACCTCGGGCGCATTGTCCGAGGGCGTAAGTTTTTCCTCACAGCGTTCGCGATCTCCGCATTTGAAGAGACTCTCCCCACCCCCATTTGCACGTGAAATCTATCGAATTGATTTCCATTGCATACAGGATGTTTTCACTTCGCGACAACAGAATCAGTGGCGGTTCCAGGATTTCTTGGTGGGGAATGGGATGAAATGAATTCATAGGAACTTGGTGAGGGATGAAAAGAGAAGGGGAAACTTTAATCTTTCCCGAAAAAGGCTGGCAAATGGAAGTTTTCTCCTAATTTTACTACACTTTTACCGAAAAATAGGTTGGCAAGCAAAAAAAGCCATCGGTAGTTTTTCCCCGTAGTTTTACTAGACCTTAACCCAAAAAGAGGTTTGACGAGCAAAAAAAGAAGTCCGGTGGGGGCTGCATCCCCACTCATCCCCCCCCCCTGGAACCGCCACTGAACAGAATCACAGAAACCGTTTCATGATCGAGGGCATATAACGCAGCGCAGCCAATTCTCCCTTTGATGCTCGGCAAAGGTATATATATATATATATATATATATAATATATATATATATATATACATATATGGTGACAACACTCTTGTTACTTCGGCGCCGCTGACCACCACACCGTCCCTATACCGTGCGAAGAGGAGGAGAAGGAGGAAGAGGAGGAGGTGGAGGAAGAGAGATGATGGTGATGATCGGAGAAAGACGGTGCCTCAGATAATTGCGCGTTCGTCCGTCCGTCCGTGCGTCCGTCTCGTCTATCATTTGCGGAGATTTAATTGAATCTGGTTCGAGTCTCGGTGAGGAGGGGTATCACGGAGGGAGAGAGGGCGGGAAGAGAAGAGAAAGGATCAGACAAGGGAAAGGTTCGTGCGCGGAAGGGTTGGCGGGAGCAGGGGAAGCGGCGAGAGGAACGCAATGCAAACACTGCGATGCATTTACGACGGCGACGCGCTCTTACGCCAGGAAACGAAACGAAATCCGATAGAAATAGACGACGGCAATCAGGAGAGTCTCTGAAACGACCGAGCGATACGCAGATAGACAGACAGACAGACTGGTAGGCAGACGTGCGGACGTACTTCCAGACAGAAAACATTGTATACAAAAATGAATGGATATTGGCAAATTATTCTCAGGCAGATAGGCATACAAATTGCAGATCGACAGGTAGGTGCGAATGGATAGGGATAGGAAATTTTTTAGGTAAACAATATATATATATACAGTATATATATATATATATATATATATATATATATATATATATATATAGAGAGAGAGAGAGAGAGAGAGAGAGAGAGAGAGAGAGAGAGAGAGAGAGAGAGACGAACACAAACATACCGAATGAAAGACAAATCCATAGACGGACAAGGAGAAAGGCAAAATGGCATTAGACGGTCGCACAGAGACAGAAAGAAGCGACACGAACGATTTTAAAAAGGTGGCGAAGTGTCTATTACTCTATTTGAACAGAGCCGTAGTAACAGCGATGGATTTGCGGAATTGTATATGCGCTTTGACGCCACGAAAGAGGATTTTGAAGGCAGTGAACTTCAAACGTCCTTCGTCTCTGTTAAAGAGAGATGGAGTCTTTAGAATTTTGCTCATCAAGCGTCTTCTATTTGGATCTCGTGAAGAATCTGTTTTATTATTATTGCCATTAATATTAATATTATTGAGACCATTTATATAGCGCCCCGTATACATAGTAGACCAGAGTCAAGGGTGCTTTGACACAGTGTTTATTCTAGCCACCTTGACATTGGGGGGATTGTTAAATGTTTGGGGGACAAGGTCTGAGTCTCCACACTTTGGGGGGATTTCCATCCCTCCAGCCAACATATAAAAAATTTGAGGCGGGATTCTAAAACTGGGGGGAATTCCCCCCAGAGAAGGCCTAGAATAAACACTGGCTTTGACATGAGTCGCCTCGTTCAGTCATTTGCTGGTGAAAGTCAAACGAACTGCATGCAACTCAAAGTGTTTTTTAAAGAAAAATTACTAGGGGGCCGATGAAAAACTTTCAAATTTCGGGTGAAAACTAATTTGGCACTTCCCGTTTTAGTTTATTCTGCCCGGCTACTGACAAATCAGCCACAATGGTTGTGGAATAAAATTTCTAATATCGGATGAAAAGTGCAGACATTCAGGTATGATGGCGATTCGCAACAGTTTTCAGCGTTTATCTGAAAAGACTGCCAAAGCCTAATAGAGAAAAACTCAGAATAACTTCTAAGAGCCTAAGGGGGCCTTTGTATGAAAGGCGGACTGTCATAACATAATTACTGTGGGGCCAGGAAGACAACTATAGAGGCCGCGGCCCCCGTAGTTTACCTGTTAAAAAACACCGCGAATTGCAACTAGTTAAACGTTGTCCAACATTAATATACGTTGGCTGTCTGCATGAACCATTTCTCGCCAACCTTCGTTAATCTTGACATGACCCCTTCGTCGCTTCGTTCAGTCATTTCCAGGGAAATTAGGCGTATACAGATGATACACGAATTCCAGACCAACAGAATTTCATAGCATAACAAAAGCAATTTAGGCGCATTGTTATCGCAATATATCGTTCTGTAGAAAATACATAAAGTCTAAAATCAGAGACTAGAGTAGATAATAAAATCCCGTCAAATAAACGTTGTTCCAAAACCAATCTGGCGATTCAAATTCAGACCCCGGAGTATATATCATGGCGTGCATGGAGGTGGACCAGCGACCACGTGACCTTTTCGCAACCGCTGTTAATCGATAAATATTACTTTACGCCGTACGCTGGTCACGCCATAGCAATCGGTCGTCTGCTTGGAAAGCAGGAAATCCAGGAAATTCGCCGAGATTGGCGCTGGCCGCAATTACACGCAGACGAGAGATAGCGGCGGTCTCGGGGCTCAGGTGGGTCCTATATGTGTGTGCGTCTGTGTGTGCGTATATATATATATATATACACATATATATATATGTATATATATATACGCTTCTTCGGGACACACTTTACGGTACTTACAACATATATATGATTTTGTATGTACTTTATGGTAATTGTTTGGTTTGATGCAATATAAACCAATTACAGTATGTTTTATAATAACCCACGCAAACACAAACATCATAATATATTTATACTGCATATATATATAATTTTTATATATATACATATATACTTCGCATATATATATTATGTTGAGAGAGAGAGGCAGACAGACAGACAGAGACAGATATGATAGACAGGCTGTGAGAGGGAGACAGACAGATGCAGACAGAGAGATTGGCCGACAGATAGGGTTTACGTATCTGCATTCGTTTTCCACAACAGCGAACTAAGTCAAGTACCTGGTCTTTCTCAGGGGCGGCGATGAGGGGTTGGGTCCGCGGGTCCGGACCCACCCAGCTTCTGGCAGGGGCACCCGAGCAAATCGTGCAAATCCGTAGAGATTTTGTTTTGGGGGATGGGTAGCCTGAACCGGGTCCTGGTTGTGTTCACTTTGATCATATTACGAGATTGCATTAGACCCGCCCAGTCAAAATAACCCAGCGCCGCCTCTGGTCTTTCTATTCCTAGACATATTCAACCACATCCAACCCTGCCTGTGAAGCACGAACCTGTATATAGACTGTACTGTAGAGTGTAGACCACCTGTACTTCCCAACAGAGCGGTCGAGTCTCATGCTGACCAGACAATAATCGAAGCGTTTCATCCAATTATACCAGTATAAATCATTAGGGCGACGCCCAATTGCTAAATGTCTCCGACAATTTTTTTATCATAAATCCCTTGGAAACGAAGTACTGAGGGCATAAAAATGTTATGCATATGGGTTTATTATAATATAGACCACTGAACATAGATAATGTAGTATATATATATAATTATAATATAGACCACTGAACATGATATCATAAATATACATGATTGTATTTTGAAATTACTATATATATTTCAGGAAATGCGCTTTATCTCTGCTCTGATATACCAAATAATTTTTTTCAAAACTTCATATCTGACTTTCTTCGCTAAAACCACATCGGCCTATTTAACTGGGTCCTAAAGAAGTATACGCTATCTAGTTAGGCAGACCCACTTGAGAAAAATATCGCAAATGACCCACTGCAACAACCAACATATATTGACTGGCCCGGGTGGCCCCTTGGAATACGCTCTCGACCTATCGGGAAAATATCGTTGTCGAGTATCCGACAGCCGTGGTCCTATACTCCTGACCGGAATGACCCTGACGTCACATAGTAATGTATTACAACGCCTCATTGCAGTCGACATCGTGTCGACCCCCTGCTGCAATATTCTCCTCTCATTTGCAATAAAGTAGACAAATTAAATCAGAAACGTGTTTTAAAAAAACCAAATATGTCAGTCCATTCTATAGTATAGATTATAGAGCACGTCGTCTTTACGCGCCTCCACTTGTTTCATAACAGTCAGTGGCGACTCCACCGGGGGAGCCAGGAGGGCCCGTGCCCCCCTATTGAGTGCCTTCTCCCCCAGTGCCCCCTCAGTTGGGACCCTATATTTAATGCTACATACATTAAACAACAAATGGTTGCCCGACCCCCATGAATAGAAGTTGCCACCCCAACGCCCCCCACTTGCCAAATCCTAGAGCCGCCACTGATAACAGTTAACAAAAGGCCACAAATGAAATTGTTTAACTTTAAGCAGAGGGTGGGACCAAGAAATAACTTTTTAGTGCAAGGGTTGTGGACAAATGGAACAGATTTGACGAGGAGGGAATGACAGTTGAAACAGTAAACGGATTCATAGGCTATCTCGATAAACCAGGTTATTGAATGCGAAGAGTTGCTTCAGCGGTTTTCACACAGGCTTGCTTAGCCTCCAAAACCACTTAAAATCACATTATTATTGTTAGGCTCTATCAGGCCTATATAACGACAGGCAGTGTGCTTGAGTTGAGACGACGGAAGCTGCATTCTGAATAGCGGATTGCAGAATCTCAAATCTCGGGTTTGGACTGTTTGGCTTAAGAAGGTTTCGAAATGTCACATGATTTCAGATGATGTCTTAAACGATGTCTTAAACTATAAAATTACTTCAATGCGCATGCATTTCTGTTGTGAATTTCTTCAGAGCGATTAATTAAACATGCAGGCCAAGAGCAATGCTGAGTATCGTCTATCGATCGAATATAAGAACAATGCTATCGTGCATTACAAGAGTAACGTCATTACCATAAGAGTATACTGTACATGCAAAAACTGCATTGTAAACATTTCTTTGACAATGAATTTGATCGTGAAATTTCATGCTCTAAATGCTAAAATTTAATAATCTCACATGCAGTCCTAAAAGCACGATGGTTCACGGATCCAGAATAATAGAATATTGATCCATGACCCATGTGCAGGGATTTATCTACACCCTCCATCGGGGGGTTACACTCCCTGTTTTTTGACAGACACCCCCTGCCCCTACACCCCCTGCCAGAGGTGGTGTCAGCTATCACCCAAACCAAACAGATATATGTCAAAAGTAGTATGAAGCTGCTGTGAAGGACAGTGGTGTTAGCCTGCTAGGCCTATATGATACAAAACCACTTAAAATCACATCCTCCTCCTCCTCCTCCTCCTCCTCATCATCATCATCATTATTATTATTATTATTATTATTATTATTATTATTATTATTATACGAAAACTAGCCGTATAAGACTCAGCACTGGACATGGACACCCGGTCACACCCGCCGCAATTTTGGGAGACCCCTCCGAACGCAAATTCCTAGAAAAAAGCCTGTCCGTGTGACCTATCAAACATTGGCGACCCATTCGACCCATGACCAATTGGCCCGTTGCCACCTCTGATCAAACGGTATTCGAATCAACAAAAAAGCCGAATCCGTCTGCACAAGGACGGGGACTGTGTCGCTTGCAATTCGTCGTCTGGACAGAGAAGAGAGTCGCTATTCGAATCGCTCTCCAGTGGCAGTGGGAACAAATTCGACAGCATTTTGCTCAGGTGGGGGGGGGGGTGGCGGAGCTCCACGAGGAGGTCCTGGAAGTTGGAACCAAGGTCGTGGCTTTTCAATGTGGGACTCTCTGTTCCCTTACAGCTGAAAACCTTTCCACCGGTTAGTTGTTCTGCCAATTGAAAATCCAGAAGATCATATAGATAATAACAACAATATCAAGGACAACTACTACTACTACTACGACGACGACGACGATGAGGACGATGAGGACGATGACGACGACGAGGACGATGATGTTGATGGTGATGAATATGATGACGATGACGACGACGACGACGATGATAACGACGACAACGATGATCAGGGTTGGTTCCACGTTGGGAATGACTGGGGATGCATCCACCACCGAGCTTTTTTGCTTGTCATCGGTTTCAGGTTTACCGGTCGGAGCCGCTATCCTTGTGTGCAAAACAGAGCTAATGAACTTTTTTGCTTGTCAGCCTTTTTCGGCAAAATTTATTTACATTATTTACTGGGTAAAACACTGCGAATGACCTTTTTCTTGTCAACCTTTTAAGGGATTTCGTTGCACCCCCACCAACTTCCTAGAAATTCGTTGCATCCCCCACCAAGAAATCCTTGAACCGCCACTGACGATGATGATGACGACGTGCTGCCTCGGCCTCGGTAACGTCATTTCACACTTCTCTTGGGGCGATATATTTTTTGGCCATTTTTTGCAATTTTTGGCCAATTTGGGGCAATTTTTGCCAATTTTTGGCAAATTTGGGCCATTTTTGGCAAATTTGTACATTTTTGACATTTTTGGCGAATTTGTGCACATTTCACATTACATTATTTATTTAATACACTATGCATTATATCTTCATTATTTCTTCATTCCCTGGGGGCCACGGCCCTGCCCCTCCCCCAAATGACGCCCCTGATCAATCTGCAGCATGATATAATTGATATATATCAACCGAATTTTCTCAATTTCAAATAAAACTTATAGCCTACGCGTTCTTCATGATTGCACAGTTTTCCTAAACCGAAGAATGGAAAATGACGAACGGGATCCGGTGTTCAACTTCTGTTCAGAGATTTATTCCAGCTGCCGAAGTAAAAAAAATGTCTGACGGTTCAAGAATGGAGCAACGCCTACAATCATCCAAATACAGACATCAATATTTCTGTCCGTCGAATGGTTTCCAGCAAAGCATATATATATATATATATATATATATATATATATATATATATATATATATATATATATATAAAGTCTTGTTTCGTAATAGTCATTGCATCGGCTGCACAACGTGCGGGTATATGCAGTGGCGGCTCCACCGGGGGGGGGGGCAGGGGGGCCCGTGCCCCCTATTGAGTGCCTGGCCCCCTAGTGGCCCCCCAGTTGGGACCCTATACTTAATGTTACATACATTAAACAACAAATGGTTGGACCCCCATGATTATACGTTGCCACCACAACGGCCCCCCTCCACTCGCCAAATCCTAGAGACGCCACTGGGTATAGGTCGAGGGTGTGGTGTACATGTTTGGAGATTGGGTGAGGAGGGGGCAAAATCTCGCTTTCTGTTGCGAATACAGCCGTTGTGAGAACCGGAATCCCGTATCGGAGGCGAAGAAGAGGCTGAATGGAAAAGTCGAAGGGAAAAGTGGCCGAATTATCCGGCGTCGCTGCATAAACTTCTCCTAACCGTAACGAGCGATATGTCCCCTGGGGAAGATAATATCGTTACGAAGAAGGCGATGTCGAGTCGGATAAAAGCGTTCGACGCGGACCCGTTTCAATCTGTCGTCGCGATAATAACCTTTCCAACGAAAAGCGCGCGTCATTCTCGTCATTGAACTTCTATAGCGCCATATCCGTCTCTGAACGCGGCGTATAGGCCTACAAACTAAGGTCGATCCCAGGGACGTCATTTGAGGGGGGCAGGGGGGGACATTTGCCCCCCTGATTTTGAGGGAAAGAAAATTTTTTTTGCCAATGTTTGTGTTATTTAGATTTTACACGCCCTAAAGAAGTGCTTGATGATGTCGAGTAAATTGAACTAACTACTGTAACTAACCGTAAAAATTGGCTGACAAGCAAAAAAAAGGTCGTCAGCTTTTTTGCAAACTTATAACTTGTCAGGTCGAAAGTGTTTTGCCCCCCCCTGAAAAACAGTGAAATGACGTCTCTGGTCGATCCCTATAGGCAGTGTTTTACCCGTGCCTATTAGGAGGAGATCTTTCCCCACAAAAACTCCCCACAAAATTCGCCCTCTTAAAAAATCCCAGCAGTGACAGTAGGGGCTGTCCATTAATTACGTCAACAATTTAGTTGGGGAGGGGGTTTGAAAAAGTTTGACAGTTGTTGACAGGAGGAGGGGGTGGTCAAGAGAAGTTGACGTCAACAATTTCACTTTTACAAATAATCAAAAAATAGGAAATTTCATGGAATAGGCCTACTACTTATTAGGGGGCCTACAATGGAAAAAACATGGCAAAAAAGGTCATCACCACCACATTTTGACACTCGATGAGCAAAAAAGAGAAAAATGATCATGACCGCAAAAATAATAACCTTATTATTGGGACCTGTCATTGATCTTAAGAGGAAGGGGTAAAAGTTTTTGCCATAATTAGGCCTATAGGGGGTAACTGAAAGTTGACAGTTGTTGACAAGGGGAGGGGCAAAAATTGCCCAAAATTGTTGACATAATTAATGGACAAATGGACAAATTTATCATCTTTTAGATCTGGTCTTAAAACTTACCTGTTTGACTTGGCTTATCCCCCTTAGATTGCTCCCCCGCTGTTCTGACTGATCTTCCGGATTGACCTGGCTCTAATTCTATTTGGATTTGGTGCGCCATCGGCTGATGCCCTGGGCATTATGATAGTGGCGCCATAGAAGTTTATTGATTGATTGATTGATTGATGGACAGCCCCAGTAGTAGTAGTAGTAGTAGTAGTAGTAGTAGTAGTAGTAGTAGTAGTAGTAGTAGTAGTAGTAGTAGTAGTAGTAGTAGTAGTAGTAGTAGTAGTAGTAGTAGTAGTAGTAGTAGTAGTAGTAGTAGCAGTAGCAGCAGCAGCAGCAACAACAACAACAGTAGTAGTTGCAGTAGTTGTAATTATAGTAGTAGTAGATTGATTGGATTCTGAGCAGTTCAGTGGGGCCTGTCCTGTGTTAGAGACCCTCGTTCGCATGTCTGTCCTCCAGATGCTAACATCGTCCGTCAGTTGGTCACCGTATGTCGTGTGTAAAACTCGAAGCCCATCGACTGCTTCGTTCAATTAAGTGGAAACTGATCCAATAAAAAGCTCTGCGGCGTGTGCGTCAAGCAGTCGTTTTTCAATCGTTGCTCCCTCGGTGACCCTTCCTACGCAGACCAACGATGCAGTCTTTGATGTCGTTAATCAACCGATTCATGGTTGTCTGCCCAGCAGTCCCGGACGCGACGCAATTCTCCTTGCATCTGTCTTTCGATCCTGTCAGACTATCTCTACGTGCTTACTACAATCGTATATCCTGCTGGAAAAGTCTTCATGAATTTGTAAATCTCGTTTGATTGGAAATGGGAAAGAACCGGGCTCACTTAGAGCAGACCGCACTAGGGCCCAGTCTTTTGCAAGAACCGCTCAATATTCGACGGATTGATTTTAATTTACGACTTAAAAATACACTGAAAATAGGTTTCATAGCCATAGACTGCTGGGGATGATGAAAAGGACAATGTTGGGAATTATGACAAGAACAATAGTGAGTCGAGACAAAAAGATAATCAAAAAACTATAAGCCTATAAGTCATTGGTAAGGCCCCATCTACAATACTGTTTTCAGGCATGGCATCCATTCTTGAAAGAAAAAGATATAGGCCTAGGGCTTTTTAGAAAAAGTGCAAAGATGAGCAACAAAGATGGTCAATGGATGTCATCATTTAAGCTACGAAAAAGACTTGAAAGACTTCAATATTGTGGGCTGACAACATTAGAAAGAATAGAGATTTGATTGAAACATACAAAATAATGACTGGGAAAGTAGAAGTGTCTTATGATCTTTACATTGGCACACTGTAGCAGCACAAGAGGCCACAAATTCAAATCGTTTAAGACTTTAAGCATTGGGTGGGTCCAAGAAAGAAAAAGTTTTAGTGCAAGGGTTGTGGACAGATGGAACAGATTGGACGAGGTCAGTGGCGTAGCCAAGGGGGATTTGGGGGTTAAAACCCCCCTTGAGTGCCAAAAAAAATTTTTGCATTTTTAATTTTTGGACGCCATTTTGAGGCTCAAAACCCCCCTTGGGGCTGCTGACCAAAGTTTTTAAGCACCATAGGCGTGACAACCTTTTTTTATTTGTCTGCATCTGAAAGGAAACATTTTATAAGAAAAGACATAGGATAAATACAGGATACTGTAAATACATAGATGACCTTTTTTGCTTGTCCAGATGTTTCGAAAGTAGGGTACGGTCAAAAGTCAAAACCAAAACCCCCTTCCGGAAATCCTGGCTATGCCACTGGATGAGGTGGGAGTGACAGTTGAAACAGTGAACAGATTCAAAGGCTATCTCAGAAAACTAGGTTATTGAAAGTGGAGAGTTACAACAGTTGAACAGTGGTTTTCACACAGTCTTACAGGGCCTCCTAAACCACTTAAAATCACATTACACCGTATTAACAACAGACTCAATTAGTACAGTATACCTGGTTATAACATACTGCAATGTACGGTACCATGTGAAGCACTACCAGACTAGATGACATTGGATATTATAAGATACTGTACCTAAGATTTAACATACTACTGTACATTTTACAGACCCACCAAGTACACTATAATGAAGTTCTACTGTATTAGTCTAGACCTGACATCTAAATTTGGAGATGCAAATTAATTCATTGGCAAATACTGTAAACAGAGTAATCCTGTACATCAAGTACACTTTTACAATAGGCATACAACAAATTCAAGTCTCAAGATGATTTCTACATCAAAATTTGGCCAAGAATGTACAATTTATGAAGCAGCATTGATTGCAGGGTAAGCTTATATACAATATTCTATATTTTGGCTTTTGACTTCAGGCATTCACAGTAACTGAGTAAAAAACAGTTAAGACAAAAGCAACTTCATCTGCTTTATTATTTCATTCTCAGAATAGTCCAATAAGTCCAAACGTGAAGTTTTTAACGGTAAGACTTCTGGTAGCGTGCCCGAGCTCCCGGACCACCAAACTTCTTCGGTTCACAGCGGCGCGGATCAGCAACAAGAAGTGAACGATCATAAGAAATAAGAATGTCTCGAATTTCCTTCTTTGAGGCTTCGTCAACATCTGAAACAGTGAAAAGTTTGTCAAGCTTTATTTAGCAGTGCAGATTTTCTGCAGCGATGAATACCAAAACAATTCTTCGAAACCACTTTGTGCAAAATTCATGTCGAATGTTTCTGCTCGTTTGATCTGCTGTCATTGGAACGAACTTGAATAATTAAACTAATGGAAAATTTATGAATCAAGACATTTCATTCAGTACAGAATTCCAAAGAATTTCTTTTTAATGCAGTGCCATGAATCAGGAAATTATAAAGAAACTAACCAAACCAAAGTATTTGAAGAAATATAGGACTTACATTTCTGATAGTATGCAACGAGAGCCTTGCTGATGGCCTGTCTGATGGCTAAAAACATAAAATATATTAAAAGTAAGTCGTAAAAACATGCAAAATATCATCCTCAAGGCAACCTGTAAAAAACATCTTTTCCAAAAAGAATTTCCCCAAAAGCAGTGAGATACAAAAATTTCCCAAATTTAAAATTTTTACATAATTCCGATAAAACAGTGATCAATTTAACTTTACAGATCTGAAATTTGTGGATATTATTCTAACTTAACCTTTTCAACCAATCCAATCGGTCGTCAGTTCACCCATTGGAAGCCAGACCCTCGGATCCGCTCAAAATGGCACGCGTGTTTTAAGCTTTATGACATACAGTAGAACTGTGCTCCAAAAGCTAATTTGACATTCATTATTAATGTACTCCATTAGGAAGCCATTCATACAAACCTTTGGGACCCTGGGAAAATTGAATACAAAGTGCCGGCTCTAAGGTTTTAAAGTGCAGAGACGCTCCAGTCAATACCAGTCTCGTCCAAACTTTCCTACTGTTCTGAGACTTTTTACATTCAAAAGTGCACTTGCTGCTGCTATTATCACAACCCACATCATTCCACATAATGCAGCACCAACTTCAAGATAAATACTATTTAACGGTCCAGTTGTTGACAGAGGCAGGGTCTCCATTTGGTCACTGCAGGTAAATTGGCTGACTGCAAAAGCCTGGAAGGATCCCCTACCCCTCCCCCTAGAAGCGGTACAGTAGGATCAATGATGTCTGAATTGAAAGCATCTTACATAAAAATTCTACTGTATTATGTAAAAACAGCAATATGGGTAAATATTTTTATAATTCTCTGGTCAGCAAAGTCAATACAACTGTTTTCCCGTCTTAGACCATCAGTTTCACAAGCACATTCAACGATGGGTGGACCGGGAAATTATTCTAGCATTCTAGAAACATTAAACTGTTCTACCAGCTCAGAACAATAAATATTGAGACCTGGCAATAGAATGCATTTCATTTTAGGCCATTTTTAATCGCTCTCAGGCCCTATGCTCATGCATTTTGAATTCCATGGCCAAGAAACTGTTCACACAATTACTGAGATGGGCTGAAAATTTTAAGGGGATCATTACAACTATTACAACAAAGAAGGCAAAATGCTATTAACTGCAATAAGAATCGTGCAGTGTCTGAAAAAGATCTATGCTAACCATATATCTGTGCCACGCTTCCACCTCCCTTCACTCGAACACGGATATCTACTCCTGAAAACCTCTCTTTGCCCAGAATCAAGAGTGGCTCCTGCACCTACGATCGAAAACCAACGAAATGAGTATGTAAATAAATAGACACCATCATCACATACTGTAAATGTAGTTCCAACTTCCAATACATTTAGAAAATATATATGAAACTGCTGAATCAAATTATTAAGGAAAAAATAATGCCTGCTGTTCACTACTCGCTTAAGGTGCAAGACATAACAATATGATTTGTACAGTATCAGCATTTGGCTGTGTCATCCATAATTGGCTTCCTAAATCAATTAGTAATGTGGAATGCTGTCAAAAGAAAATACCACTTGAAGGCACAATGCTTCAGTTAACTGCAGCTCTAGATACATGCTCCTTGGCAAGATGTCCCTTTTCTTTAACCAACTTTAAATAAATGCATTCTGGAGAACAGCATATCTTGGCAATAAAATGTACAGCATAGTAAATAAGAGAAAAGTAGCAACAATTATTATTATTATTATTATTATTATTATTATCTACGACAATTTATATAGCGCAGTAACATAACTGGAGCTAAAGTCAAGAGCGCTTTACAAAGGAGTCACTTATAAGAGATGTTAAATAAGTGTGTCTTTAGGAGCTTCTCAAAACAGCCGATGGACTTCGCATTAATAACATCGCAATGGTGCTTATAACTGCAAAAGATAATGAATTAATGATATCAAGAAAGCAGTCTTATCTTCAGAATCTGTTGCCAAATCCAGACCTTTCAACAACAAAATCACATAATTAATTCCAGCCATTTGTGGACTGTCCTGCTCTCTAATTTCTGTACATCAGACACTGCTGCCATAAAACCCATCCATAGGCAATTCATAATTTCCATCAGGTGCATAAAACCATCGAATTCGTCTAAATTAACACAAAAGGTTTTATGAAAATTCACCTTCGTTCGAAGCATTTCGGGTTCCAAGAGCTCAAGAGGTCGGCCATTCACTTTGACCAGACCTTTTCCTCTTTTGCAGTGTGCTACCGCCGTTGCAGTTTTCTAAATCAAAATAACTTCAGCGTATTAACCCTTAAACTAATGAAGCCGAGTATACTCAGTTCCAAATGCATATAGTTACAAAGTATGAGGCGGTTTAAGGTTTAAAATATGAAGCAAAGTAAATAAGTAGCAAATGCTTAAAGCAGGACCTTTCACAAGTAAAATATCTGGACATCGGCATGTTCAGTCCCACAGGTAGTGCCCACATATCTTTTAGCAAACAGCTTAATCATCATCATAGCTATTTCAACACCACTTTGCTATTTCAATACTCATCTGAGTCTGAAACTGATTCTGAATTAGGTTGCTTATTAACAAGGTATTACCTCCAAACTTTCTAAAATAAGGAACACCAAAAATGGATTACCATAGGAAATTTTGTGTCATATCTGCCAAGTAAAGCCAGAACCTTGATAATTTCATCCTATAGATAATTCTGGCATTTACGCTATTTACATGTCTATGCTACATAGTTCACATGCTCATTTAACTAACCAAATACATTTAAACCAAAAAGATGCTGCAAAAATGTGCGCCCATATATCTAAAATTCTTACACATAAAACGTCATTCATAATGTAATCGCAATTTGTGAATTATTAAACTGTAATTAGAAATTACATCATACAATTTATGCCTACAACATCAAAACAGCTGCACAAGCAATAATGATTTTCACTGGGAGATTTTGACAGCGGTAATTGTTAAAAAAAAACTACCCACAGTATCACAGCATAAAGATCAATATACGCAGAAGAGTAATTAAACCACGGTTACTTTAACCGAGCATGTGGTTTTACCTTGCGGCCATAAACCTGGACCGACTGGCTTGGTGTCTTCGTTGCCATCCTTTAAAATGCAACAGACAGTTCGTTTTCAATCAGTGACAAATAATTATCGGTTTAATAAATTGGAATTTAAAGTATTTATTGAAAATTTTGGATAAAATTAACGAATTCAAAACATTCCTACTCACTTCGTCTATACCGGAAAGCAAAAGACTTGTTTGGGGTTCTTTCTTCGTGTCTTCCGTGATATTAAAGTCTATGGGTATTACTTGTATTATCCATAGATTTATTATAATAATATAAAGTCTATGGAATTATCTATGTTTATTGTTTATGAATGTTCTTGTTGCGGTTCTTCGTATGGAGTGTTTGTTTTGTTAAAGAAATTCGTAAGATTTTATTGATGTAGGTGTCTAAAAACATAAAAATTGAAATACTACTATAGAATGATTAAATCCGATGATTATGTTATGGTTGCATTTGATAGCAGGACGTTTATCCACTGGCCGTTTCGCTGCTAAGACGTTTCTCCAAGTTTAATACCCTCCCCTGTTACGGTAACACCGAAATCTGCTGCATGTCGCGGGCGACTAATATTGAGGTCTATTAGTATAAGTTAATAATATGGCTGGATCACAGCACAAAACGGCCTGATCCACTCGAAAGATGAATAAAGCTTACGAAAGTTCTTGTTGCGGTTCTTCGCATGGAGTGTTTGTTTTGTTTTAACTCAATGTCTCCATCTTTTATGTGTTATTTTGATTTTAAACTATGTGGTTGGTCAATTTTTCGGGATTTAAATCCCTTAGGCCAACCTTTTTTTCTCAACGATAAATATCTCTACACTTTATACTTGTATTTTTTACTAGTTTGTTATTATTCTTATTATTTTTTTCTTTATAAACTAGGCTGAGACCAAGTACAGTAAAACCTCGCTATCTCGCCCCCCGTTAAGCCGCCAAACTCGTCTCTCGCCACGCGTTGGTCTGGAACGGATTTCCTGCCATGCATTCTACCTCGAAAAGCCGCCACCCTCGCCTCTCGCCCTCGCCATCAGGGCATTGGGTTTGGTCCTATGTAATTTGACCTCGTTAATCTCGCCATTGCCACAAACTCAGGTGCATTTCACTGTCAAAGCATCGCTTTCGTTATGCTGTACAGGGTACTGTTAAGTACAGTATAACGAAAGCCATGTTTTCACCATGAAACCTCCCCCGCTCGCTTGCCAGTGGGAACAATTGCCAAGGGAAACAATTAAATGGAAGACATCTGTCCACACCATCTCCCTAAATCAGTGTGGCTGGGGGTCGGAATTCCTCAGAGTCAATTGCCCGCAACCAAGGGGCAAGAGACGGAGAGGAGAGGCAGGGGAAGGAGAAGGGAGGGAGGGTGAGAGAGAGACAGTGACAAGGTAGAGAGATTCGCCGGAGAGAGAGGGTCACCTGTGCAATTGTTTACGTTGTAATGCGGCCGTCCGCTGCTAATGGCGGGCACATTAAAGAGAATGGCAAGAGCAGGAGAGGGAGATAAAGAGAGACAGAGGGAGAGGTAGAGGGAGAGAAAGAGACAAAGGAAGAGAGGAATAAATTTTATTACTGTTAAACGTATAGGGTGGAATCTATGCTTTAACTTCACAAAGACAGGCTACTATTCAGAAGTACTTTCGTAGGCCTACTCCATAGGCCTACACGCCTTTTGAATAATTATTGTAACGATGCTGGTCCAAACGGTGCATTTGCTTATGGCTACACAATGCCGCACTGTAGCCTACAGTGTTATGAATGGATATATATATATATATATATATATATATATATATATATATATATACAGTGTATATATATATAATATGGAGAAGAGAGAGGGAGGAGTGAGAGACAGGGAAGAAAGTAAGGATATATATATATATATATATATATATCTATATATATATATATACAGTGTATACACAGTTCAACAATACTTTGTAATGGATTACTCAACTGACTTGCCCCCGTTATGTCGCCACCCCCGCCCCTCGCCAAAATAGAACGCCGGACGGACATGGGCGGGATAACGGGGGTTTACTGTATATGGTTATACAATATGCATGCTTAGTATAGTTAATTTTTTCTTTTCCTCTGCTTGTATGTATATCCGAGAAGATGTCGTGAAAAAGTAAATTTATTTGATTGATTGATTGATTACGTGATTTTAGGCGGTCTAGGACTCTAGGGGGCTTTGTGAAACCTCTACTACTTTAAGTATCATTTAATAACCAATTTCTCCTATGTGCCCTTTGGAATAAATTGCTTCAACTGTTACTGCTCTTTCATTCAAATTGTTTTTGCATATCTACAACTCTGACTAAAAGCAAGCCGACTTACACATGCAGGACATTTGCTTGCATATACACTCACTGATTATACAGTATTGAAACATCATGGATAGGAAAAAACATGTTGATTCAGTGCACATTAAGTGCATTAATGTTCGTTAATTAGTTTAACTCAACGTTCTGTAATTTTTTTAAGTATCATTAATTAGTTTAACTCAATGTTCTGTAATTTTTTAAAAGTTTTGTGAACCTGTGCTGTTGAATAAGTAAGATTCTCATAATCTCATTGCAGACCATCTCTTTCGGATATCATATAACCTGTAAATCTCATGAAGACTTGCGAGGCAGGCCTTGATTGTTTTCAATATGTTTAGGATTTTGTATGTAGGTTATTAAAATATTATGACTTTCTTCTAGAAAAGCAGTGCTGTATCTCTAAAAATTCTTCCTTTTCTAATAATGTCTCAAAAAGGTTTTTGCATTAGATGAACACGCTTGATAGCATCAAAACTTTTTTTACAGTCTACTTAGTTCTGCTATTGTGAGGCCATTGTGCATAGTCATCTTTCATCAAGTCTTTGTGCACAATTGTTGATGATTTTTGACATTATATACATTTGCTTTGGCTTAATATTAGCTATTGTTTTGTATGTTACCGCTGTTTATGGTGGACAAAAGGAATAAGATTACCGTTAGTGTTCTGTATTGTTCATGAAATAAATTTATGTGGTTTTAAAACTCTGTGAATGTTATTTATCAGTTTATATTATCAGCTTATGTAATTACATTTGACAAAATTAATTATTTGATGTTCTGTAATTTATTTTAGATAAACAGACATCGGCCATGGGCAGACGGAGGAAATCAAGAAAACCGCCACCAAAGAGGAAGATGCTCCAACCATTGGAGGCTGTTTTCAACTGTCCATTCTGCAACCATGAAAAGAGTTGTGATGTGAGAATGTAAGTATATCGGATATAATCGATGGTATTTGTTAGCTGAGTTGGGGCAGTGAATATTAGTGTTAAAGTTGCATTTTGAGGCTTTTATTTTGCTTTTATTGAGCATCTTAAGGTAGAACGAAGGCATGCATGTATACTATAGTAATTTTTCATTCATTATGATGATATTCTCAGATTTCACATATTGCAGATTCCATCCTATGGTGCCATTTAAATATAGAACTATTTGCCATGTAGGGCAGTATTGTTGCCATTTTTGGTTGGATGGTGGAAGTATTCCATTACCTATTAATAATATATACAGCCTATTTTTGTCTAAAATGATAAGTTATTGCAGGGAAAGCATCTTAAAATTGCATTTCTTTCCCTGTTTTGTATTCAAAGCCAGGCTTATTTTTACATTGAACTCCACTTGTTGTTGCATCATTTTTAACCCCATTCATTGGTGCTATATGTTATAATGTCTGTTATATATGCTATATAATGCCTGTTATTTTCAACAACTCTTTAGTTTTACAATTTTACCAGTACTTTGAATATGATACTGAACAGTCCTTTCAATGTGATACTATATTCGGATTTAACTGTAAATTAAATTGGCTAACACCATACGTGTGACATGAAGTTTCTGCAACGACTGATTGAACATACTGTAGGGACAGAGAGCGCAACATCGGCTACATAATATGCCGCATCTGTTCCGAGGATTTCCAAACTACGATCAACTATCTTTCGGAGCCGATCGATGTTTACGGCGATTGGGTCGATGCCTGCGAGTCGGCAAATTCCTAAGGGCAGAGCTTCTGAACTCTTTCGGGTCATTTATTAATCAAAATTCCGCTCGAATCCGTTTGTTTCTTGTGGTTGCTTGACATTGATCCATACAGGATGACGTGCTTTAAGTGGGAAAATTTCAGTTTGCTGAAGTGCAAACTGTGAACAAATTGGCAGTTGTTTTGTAATTTTATATGTCCCAGTTTGTTATTAGCATGCTATTTTTAAACTACAAAATTTGCAGTTAGATTGCACTGTTTTTTTGGAATGTTAATTAGTATTTGTTATATTTATATATGCTAAGGTTACCTTTGCTGATTTTGTCGTTAAGTAATATATATAATTATTATGTTGTTCTTTGATTGAGTGTTGTTAGTGAAATACATTGTGTGTGTGACCTAGTGTGGACTTAGCATATTGATTAGCCTTTTGTATTTTTTTGTTGCAGTTGGATTTCAAATGTAAATAAATGCTAGTGTGAGTTCAGTTTTCAACAGTTTGTTTGTCCTCGAGCATTGCAAATTATTTAAAAAAAGAGTAGACAACAGCACTTCAGTCTTCAGTTAATTATTCTACCTGATACCATGTGGTAATTTTCAGTGATGTAGCCTAAATTATCCGGAATAAGGGGTACATTGAAACATTTTCGGGTAAATAAGCCTCGGATGAGCAAGAAAGTCATAGAGTTGTTCTTCGCGCATTTGCATGTTCTTTTCGATCATGCTACCTACCCCTGAAATTTCTCAATGGTTCTGTGCAAATCTCGTGACTGGTCTCACCCAGAATAGGGGGCCGCCCACCCCCGTGGATATGCCAAACGGTTAATTTTTCACATTCTACATGACGATGTGCTATAGCGAAACGGCATCATCTTGCCCTGTTAAGTTATTTATAAAGTTGGTGTTAGAATAGGTGATCCAAGTGTTTGACGAAATTGACAGCTATATTCAAACTACCGGTTGGGTAGGAAGGGTCAATTTTAAGATATTCTAATATTATTGGTTGACATTAAGTACTGTAACTCATTTGAACGATGTACACTATATTGCCGAGGTGATTGACAGCTTTAGTAAAACGTGCATCACCGGTCGTATAGGCCTGGTTCTATAGTCTACCGGCTCGCGATATCCACTTGCTTCTTGCCATAGAATGTCGGTACAAACTATGTAGAGGTACTTTAAGGTAGTCCCGTACTCTAATGAGAATTTTAAAGTATACAATTGTCCAGTGGCATAGGCTCGTAGCCAGGGTTTCCGGAAGGTGAGGGTTAAAACACGTTATCATCTCCAGTTTTTCCTGACAAAAAAATTGTCCGCCTCTGAAACACCGTTACATTCTACACCCAAGTAGGGTTTTGACCCCCAAAGTTGCCTCAAAAAATTCAAAACAATAGGAAACTCATTAAAATATTTTGTTTTCGGCAGCCAAGGGGGTTTAACCCTCAAACTCCCCTTGGCTACGCCCACTGCAATTGTACGTGAAGTACAGTAGGCCTAAGTCTGTTGGGGTCCATTAAAAACCTATGAATGTTGGACGAATGTAAAGCCAAATGTTCGATTTCCACCCAGGAGTCAGTCATCTTCGCCCAACGGGACGTGTGAGTTAGGCTAATTCCCTTTCCCAATCTTTCGGCAAAGTAGGGTATCCCCAGAGGCGGTGCTAGGAGGGTGGGTGGGTCCGAGGGTCCGGACCCACCCAGCATCGGGCAGGGACACCCGAACAAATCAGCAGAGAAATTTTGATTTTGGGGGGAGGGGTAGTCTGAGCCGGGTTCTGGTTGTCATGGGCTTCTATCCCTATTTAAGGCGGGCGCAGCTGCGCCCGAAAAAATGGGGGGATATTTTGCATGTTGCTACTAATCTGAACTGAACCGAGACTGATATTGATTCAAAATAACACTGACCGTGACGTAATCAATGATAGCTATGCCTAACACAAAGGATAAAAAGCTGAATATAATACTAAGTCTATAAGGGAGCAAATTAACAGGGGGAATTTGTAATTGGAGGGGGATTGTAATTTTTGGGGGGAATTGAGCCCGGCTGCAAGAGGAGATAGAAGCCGCTGCTGGTTGTGTAGATTGCATTAGACACACCCAGCCAACAAAACCCAGCGCCGCCCCTGGGTATCCCGTCTGATGCATAAACATTCAATTACTCGAGGTGTCGATGCGTCGATAATTTACAACCGCTATAGGGTGACCACTTGCTTAGAATTTGACGGCGAGGTCAAAAGCGATGCTGTTTAGAAATCGGTGCACGGCCCTCCCTTTGGCGGCATGACTCAAGCGAGAGAGCGCGTGTATAGGCCTAGGTTGGGTGCACGTGTTGTCTTTCATATCCGTGGGAAAATCTTCCAGTTCGTAGCCTAAATAATCATTTGAAAGGATTAGTCAAGAATCTGAGTAATTACTTCTGTTCCTCTCGACCCCCTCGGCGTTTGACTTTCCAAAAGCTAGCAGGCATGGCGAGGTGTGACAGGTGTCGAACTGCTCTCCCAGATCTCAAGCTATTCGATCACAGGTGAGGAGTCATCCTTAACCCTGTACCATTGGGGGCGGGGTAGTATCATGTTGGTGTAGCGACGGGGGAAGTGGCGGATTTACATTTTTAAGGCCCGGTTCACTTTCTTCTAAAAAGTTACAGAAAGTGTTTAATCTAGACTCATGGACTACAGGAGGGGAAACTGAAAAAGCCGGGGGGAATTGACAAAGCCGGGGGGAATTCTGCTAGGGAGCTGCTGTTAGTCTATGTAGTATTGCAAAATTTCCGGGAGGGAATTTGAAATTTTCGCGGGGAAAGGGCAATTTCCTCCGGAAACGGCCTAGATCAGCGGTTCTCAACCTGTGGGTCGCGACCCCCACGGGGGTCGAATGATGATTTGCAAGGGGTCGCCCGAGACCATCAGAAAAATGGGGTTGTCTCTTTTCTTGTTATTGTACAAAATTTCCTCAGTGGTAGTTACGACGTGCTAGTTGTTTTACTATAATTGTCATTCGAGGATAGACATGGAGACAATTAAATAATAACGATTCCGAACATTTTTATTGTAGCACTATTATTTTTAGCAGTTTACATTGTCAACGAAAATAATTTAACCGTTAGGGGTCGCCACATCACGGGTAATTGAATTAAAAGGGTCGCGGCACTATAAAGGTTGAGAACCGCTGGCCTAGATTAAACACTGGTTACAGATCAAGCGTGAAAAGCGGCGGGATGACCTTTTTTCTTGTCGAGTATTTTAAAGCTTTAAATTTCTCGAAAAACTTACGGAAGAGTTGCAGATCAGGTGTATGAGTAATAGTGATGATAACCTTTTGTTCAGGACACGTTGCGTGACAAATGGTTGCATTTCGGAAAATAAAGTTGTTTAAACAAATAACTCATAAAAATTGCTATAAAACTAGAAAGATGCTCGCTTCGCTCGCGCTCGCTTCGCTCGCAGTACAGGATAATACTAATCCAATACCTATATCTAATACCCAATCATTGAATTCATGCTGAACAACATTTCAATGATGTACATACGCCACCTAGCCAAGCTCTGCGCCACGTAATAATTAGGCCTATGTACGTTAAAATCACGCAACTGTGACCATTTTTGACGCTATACACGTATTTTTTGTGTACGTTAAAATTGCGCAACTTCAACCTACGCCCACCAACGCATCGCGACGTTGTACACATTATGACGTTGCAATGAACAATTTAACGTACACTTCGTCAAACGTCGATAAACCGTCTGGTTACCAATAGCAACGTCGTCTTCGAACATCGCCCACAAACGTATCGCGACATAAGGACTAAACCGTCTACCAATAGTCAATCAATCGTCATCAGAACGCTTGAAGGTAACAGACAGAGAGACATACAGATAAGGATCTTAATATTATAGATATTAATAGAAAAGGTGGACCCCAAGGATATTTGTACACTCCTTAACACTCCCCAACACCCCGGGCACCCCCCATCTGAGACCGTCAGACCGACACTTCCAATCGATGGATATTTTGACACCCCCCAATTTGAGACCGACACCCCCAACACCCTCCTAATCTGAACTAGAATGACCTTTTTCAGGCTTTTTGGATACTTGATAATGTTTTTTGTTTTTTGTTTTATTTTTTTGGTTGTCAGAATTTTTTGGAGACTTGATATAGCCTAGTTTTTTGCTTGTCAGACTTTCTTGGAGCTTGATAAGGTCTTTTTTGCTTGTCAGACTTTTTCCAATTTCCGACATCGCAAATTTTCCCGACACCCCCCAAATTCACAATCCCAGAAATAACCCTGGTTGACCCCTAAATTTTTATTTTGCTGGTGGGCCCGGTACAAATGTACCATTTGTATTTTGTACCGTGGTAAATCCGTCACTGCACGGGGACCACCTATTCTTGCTGAAACCAGTCTTAGGATTTGCGCAAAAAGTTGAGAAATTTTCGATGGTAGGCCTATAGGTCGAATGAACTAACGGAAAATATTTAGTCCAAAAAATGTCTACCCTAAAATAGTGCCGCCTACTTTGCCTACGCCTACGCCCCGTAGCCAGGGGCGGCGCTTGTTTTTTTGGCTGGGTGGGTCTAATGCAATCTATACAACAAGGACTCGGCTCAAACTACCCCTCCTCCCAAAAAAACAAAATTTCTCTGCGGATTTTCACGATTTGCTCGGGTGCCTCTGCCCGAGGCTTGGTGGGTTCGGACCCGCGAACCCCCCTCCAGCGCCGCCTCTGCCCGTAGCTAGGGGCGGGGGAAGCTGCCCCGGGCGCCGTCCTGGGGACGGGTGCGCCAGAAACCATGGTTGATTTTATTCACGACGGGAGTGTTAGCAAGCTAAACACACCCGTCGTCGAAAGTATTGCCACTGTCACAAGAAAAAGGTCCAACACTTACACTGTAGGCCTAACCAGTGGTTAAAGTGCGCCGGGGCCCGCCGGGGCCCGGCCCCGGCACCTCTGTTATGGGCCCCGTCACCTCATTGATCGGCACCGACAAATATATCCCGAACCCAGGGTTTTCACAGCGTAGGGCCCCGGCACCTCCAACAGACCACTTTAACCACTGGGCCTAACACCCGTTTTTCGCACTATTTTCACTAATTTACTTCTCCAACTTCGCGAAAATTGTGATAGGGCCTAAGCAAAAAAGGTCATCGTCAGTTTTTTGACTGTTAAGGGCGAAAAATTGATCCCTTGCCCCTGGCGCCGAATGCTCTAGCTGCGGCTCTGGTCTAGGACCGACCCTGACTGGCAGCGATATGATCTTTTGCGGATAGAGATTTGCAATACCATCGGTTAATAGACTGACCCAGGCCCGTAGGATGTGGGGGTGCAGAGGGTGCATGTGCACCCTTGGAAAAACTAGGGGTGCAGGCGTGCAGCGCACCCTCTGGAGGATGAGGCTGTTTTTTGGTTAGTCAAGATTTTGAAAAAAAGATAAAGGGTACAGGAAGGGCGATGACCTATTTTGCTTTTCAGGACTTTTGAAAGATAAAGGAAGAGTGGTGATGAATTTTTTTAGCCTACACCCCTGAAAAATCCACTCTCTGCTAAAAATTCGTTCCAACGTGCCTGGACCGACCTTATTCGTTAGTTATTTAATTAATTGTACCATTATTAAAGACCTATTTGCGTGTTTCGCTGCATAAACTATCACTTTCAGTCGTTCATACATCGTTAATAAGAATATTTAGCAATTTTATTAGGCTGCGTAGCAGTGGCGGCTCTAGGATTTGGCAAGTGGGGGGGGCCGTTGGGGGGGGGCAACTTCTAATCATGGGGGCCAACCATTTGTTGTTTAATGTATGTAGCATTAAGTATAGGGTCCCAACTGGGGGGCACTGGGGTGCCAGGCTCTCAATAGGGGGGCACGAGCCCCCCCCCTGGCCCCCCCGGTGGAGCCGCCACTGCTGCGTAGCAATATGCCAATATCAAGCCAAGTTAGCCAAGAATAGTAGCAGCTATAATAATTATCATATATATATATAGCCTATATATATTATGTAGGTGAATTGTGCTTGTTAGACTATATCGTACCATTAAATACATTCTGTTAGGTTAGACTGGGGTAGGGTGACTAGGGTCATCGGTCAACTAATCAACCAATCAATCAATCAACTTATATGGTGCCACCATCATAATGCCTACGGCATCAGCAGCCGATGGCGCACTAAATCCCGCCAGAATTATAGCCAGGTCAAGGCGGAAAGGTCAGCCGAGGTCGGGGGTGAGGGGGGAGCAACTGCACGCCACGTCTGACAAAAGCAGTTGAGTAACGTGTGGCGCTACTTAAATTGATGTTGAAAATGACACACCGGCTCGCGAGCCGCCGTAATTTGGCAAGTGAGTGAGTGAGTGAGTGAGTGAGTGAGTGAGTGAGTGAGTGAGTGAGTGAGTGAGTGAGTGAGTGACTGAGTGAATGAGTGAGTAAGTGAGTGCGTACAGTCGCTTTGACTTAGTAGGCTAATTAACATGAAGTTAATAGACTTTGAGTCTGGTGCGATAGATACGCCGCCTCAGATAGGGAAATATCAGACGCCTTGGCAAGTGCTTCAGTGGCCCGTGAAGCCTTTCGGTTGTCACAACGATGACGATGACGATGACGATGACTGGTTGATTGCAATCAGCATAAGGAAATTGCCTGGAAGTCTTTTTGAGTCATTAATAATGACTCAAAAGGCCGATCATGACTCACCGCCCGGTGGCGGTCGCTCGAGTCTTCCGTCCGGCGATCCACAGCCGACCTCGTGACTTCATTTGCATGCAGCGCTTTGAATATTAATTAATTAATTAAGGTAACTTCTGCTAGAAACCGACTGACGCGTTTGGAAGCGATTGGGATTTGGGATGCACGCAGGTTTAATTATTCTCACTTTGATCTTCCTGTCGGTTTCTAGAGACCATAGTCCCTGTATTTGGCTTCTCGCATGTTGTTAGTCGAGTTGGGTCTGCTCCGACAGTCATATGGGATTCTAGAAGTAGAAGCCTTCTACTTTCTGGGGGGGGGGCTACCGTTTCACGCTTGGGACCGACAGGGAAAGCAGACTTTAGCGCGTTTTGAAAATAGAGAAACACTGAAAAAGGTAGCCAAACTGTACCTTTTTAATTAGGGCGAGATAAATGTTCCCGTGGGCCCGACATCACCTCGTCCAATATGGAGCTGACAAGCAAGGAGGCCTATAGCAGAAAATTTTGTTGGGGGTGTCCTTCTCCATGGGGTTGTTCTGAGCTAATTAGTATGCATTTTGTATCAAATTTGGGGGTGTCGACCTCAAATTGGGGGCAGTGTGTTAGGGGTGTAAAAATATCCCTGTTTGTAAGACTGAAACATGTCGAGCAAATTTTGAGGGGCCTTCTTTCTACCAGCGTGGTGGCATTTGTAGGGAGGAAATGGCCCAGTCTATATGCATAGCAGAGGGGAAGTTGTTTTATGCAGTCATTGACCGGTTTAACTAACTTATTTAACAAAATGTAACGATTAGCAAGTATTTTCCCCTCCCTCTGGTCTCATTTTCACCCCCACCAGTTTGACTCTCGAATATCACACTGCCATCTACTTTTGTCTGCCAGGGGCGTATAGCGACGGGGGTATATAGGTTTATACTCCCTCCCCCTAAAATCAGACTACCTTAAAATTGTTAATGCGTTTTAAGATTTTCAAAGTTTTTACAGATGTATACTCCCAAATCAATAAATCATATACCCCCACATTAAATTCCTGGCTACGCCCCTGTTGTCTGCATAAGTCAGCGTCCATCTGGCTGACCAGACAAGACTTAAGCGCACTCTAGGTCCCTACGTGGTGACACGAATGACAGAGAAGACCTTGGCTTACGTCAAATGTAATCCTTTAGCCTGATGTAAGCAGTGGCGGCTCTAGGATTCGGCAAGTGGGGGGCCGTTGGGGTGGCAACTTCTAATCATGGGGGGCCAACCATTTGTTGTTTAATGTACAGTATGTAGCATTAAGTATAGGGTCCCAACTGGGGGCCCACGGGGGGGCCAGGCACTCAATAGGGGGGTGGGGCACGGACCCCCTGCCCCCCAGGTGGAGCCGCCACTGGATGTAAGTTCGATGTTGGTAACATGACGCTTGTTATCATAATTTTAAACCCCGTTCGCTATCGAAATGATGGAATCAAAATCGCATTTTCAAAATATCTGTATATGGCGCTTTCATTAATGCACTGCAGGGCATAAGCAGAAGTAACTACCTTATGCATACCATATTAATTTCTAATGAATAGGCTATAGGCCTAAGCTTATATACGGTATTTTCAAAGGCAATGAAGTATTTGAGGAAATGGGAAATGGAAACTCTTGTTTACACAGAAGAGATCCTAGATAAGCCTGCTACTATAAACCACTTAAATTCCAGTTATGTTTGCTATAATTACAATAATAATAATAATAATAATAATAATTATTATTATTATTATTATTATTATTATTATTATGATCAACGCAGCATGAGAAATCCTACTAAGTCGCTTAAAATCAAATTATTATTATTATTATTATTATTATTATTATTATTATTATTAAATTATTAAATTATTAAATTATTAAATTATTATTAGTTATTTTATTATTTAGTGATTATTATCATATAATTATCTATTTAATATTATTTAGTATCTATTATTTATTATTTATTTATTATTTATTATTATTATTCGTCATTCTGTCTATCCTCCCAACGCACAGGCAAATAGCCTTCGGCAAACACCGTAATTACTTCAAGTCGTTTCACCGACCGGAGGCCGTACGCTATATATTAGGCCTATTACTCAGCTCTTAGACGGTTTCCGTGGGAAGGAACGTTCGAGCCAGATGTCGCTTCCAATAATTATTATTCGTGTCCCACGTTGGTCAGCAGCAGCAGCAGCAGCAGCAGCAGCAGCAGCAGCAGCAGCAGCAGCAGCAGCAGCAGCAGCAGCAGCAGCAGCGATTCACCGACTGACCCCAACAACCCCCGACCGACCCCCAGTGAACCCCATCGCTTCCTTTCTTGATCTTGAGGCATGAGTAAACCGTGACTACACACACATAAGTTTATATTGGCGAGGTCGATTTCGTTCGAAGCGCGTTCCGTGTGTCACGCGGTCGTTCGACGCCTGTTAACTCCCGCTCTTCCACCACCACCAACCCCCGCCCCCCCGTCGGCCGCATCCGACCTTCATCCAATTTCAACCGGTGGGGAACGGTTTGGCAGCGGACCGATCTAAGCGCCCTAGCGTCCTTTCGCTTTTGGAAGCGTAATTGCCAGAAAATTTGCCGTCAATTAAATCCCTCCTCGTTTGAGTTTGACCCCAAAGGACACCGCCGCCGAAAAGGCGCTTCTGTCCCTGCTGCTGCTGCTGGGTTCTTTGTTTTAGCTTTTTAAGACAATAAGTTGGATAGGTAAATATTAATATTTTTATTGGATATGTAAATATTATTACCTCTAGAAAAAATTAGATGACACCAGCACGCATACAGACATAGGTCTACACATACGCACATGTAGCCTCTCTCCAAGGAAAAATACATATACAGCAGAGGCGTCATTTGGGGGGGGCTGGGGGCCGTGGCCCCCCCCAAGGAAATGAAAATATTAATTTATAATGTATGAATGTGCAACTAAAAACAAAAACAAGGCCGTGGCCCCCCCCCAAGGAAATGAAAATATTAATTTATAATGTATTAATGTGCAACAAAAAACAAAAACAGACGTCACTAAAAAAAAAAAAAAAAAAAAAAAAAGGTCGTCAACAATTTTTGGTAATCATAAACGTAAAAAAAGAACTGACGAGCAAAAAAAAAAAAAAAAAAAAATAAAAGGTCGTCAACTTTTTTTTCGAAACTCAAATAAAAAAAATCTTGACAGAAAATTTATTTTTAAATTTTAAAAAATTTCTCGCCCCCCCCAAGAAAAGTGTGAAATGACGCCACTGATATACAGTGGCTAAATTACTTTTTGGGAGGTGCCGGATCTCCTTATTTTTCCTCCGGCCACAAAATTTTAGAGTGCAGTTCGTATTTTCTTTTCTTTCCCGCGCATGCAATGTGCTAAAGTGAATAATAAAAGACCACAACGAATAAAAGTACCTTCCGGATCTTATGCCAGACGTTCCGGATCTCTTGCTAGACGTCACGGATCGGAGATCCGGTAAGATCCGGCTCAATTTTAACCCCCATATATTTATATATATATACATATACATAGATAGATAGACTAGGTACTACTACTACTACTACTACTACTACTACTACTACTACTACTACTACTACTACTACTACTACTACTACTACTACTACTACTACTACTACTACTACTACTACTACTACTACTACTGCTGCTGCTGCTGCTGCTACTACTACTACTGCTACTACTACCTCCACCACCACTACTACCAACATTGACATGAAACCAAATTTGTGTGAAGCTACATAGTCTATTTAGGCCTGTCATGCTGCGATTGAGTATAGTAAAAATCGAAGTTTGACTTTAATATCTCACAATATGGCCACCTTACATGCTAATGGGATGAAAATAAGCAGAAAGGTGGGGCAATATGTATTGTACACGTTTGGGAAATTTGATATAAATATATTTAGGAATTTTTAAGAAATCATAGTTTTTCTACTGTTTTTTTCACATATATAATATATATATATACATGTATATATATATATATATACATACATTTAAAAATTAATGGAACTGCTGATGCTGATTGTAGAAAACGGTCGGATAACTAAAAACGAAAAGTAGTAGGCCTACATGTAGACGCAATAACAGCTTTCAGTTCAGGCTAAGAACAGCGGTTACAGCGCAGTTTTCACCATCTGCTCTGTTTCACTCTCACCTCTTTCGCTGTTTCCACTCTGACTCAGTGGCGTGGGCAGTGCTTCAGAATGGGGGCACCAAGGCCTCTGCAGACCGACATTTCCAGTCCAGATTAGGGGGCTTCCGGGGTCGTGGTGAGCTGACTAGATGAGGTTTTGTGAATATTTTTAGACTAAACGACAGCATATTGACAGTCCCTCAAGGCCTCAACTGAAAAGTCCAGAGCTTTTTGTAGAAAAATATTTTCGGGAGCGTAACAGTCGGGTCACTTGGTCACTTGTCGACATGACTAGTCACGTAGTATATATATATATATATATATATATATATATATATATATATATATATATATATATATATTATCGTCGCGAGCTTTTTGTAATAAGTCCTCGGGAACTAAGTACCGAGGGCAAAAAATATATTTATAATGATTATAATCAATACAATACAACAATGTATAAATATATAGATATAGTTCTAAATTTTCTATTTAATAATTTAATTTTTCAAAAAACCAGTCTTCGGATTTTCCGGAACGCGGTCCGGATTTTCCGGAGCGCCGCTCCGCCTCGCTCCGGCACAAAAAGTCCCGTTAAGGTCATTACCGAATTTACCGGTAGTTCTCCTAGAGGGGTGTGGGGCAGAGTAATATGGGCAATACTAGATTTAATCTTCAAACTTTCTTTGGGGCAAATAATTTGCAGACTATACAGTATGCTGTCTATTCGAATTCACCATATATATATATATATATATATATATATATATATATATATATATATATATATATATATATATATATATATATATATATATATATATATATATTATATTAAAATCGTTATCTGTATGTCTGTTGCCTTCGAGCGTTCTGATTGGTTGGCTGTGTGAGCGTTCTGATTGGTTGCGTTCGAGCGTTCTGATTGTTTGGCTGTGTGAGCGTTCTGATTGGTTGGCTGTGTGAGCGTTCTGATTGGTTACCTTCAAGCGTTCTGATTGGTTGGCTGAGTGAGCGTTCTGATTGGTCGTTCTGGAATTGGAATTGGATTGGTCGTTGCCTCGAGCGAAGCGAAGCGACGCGAAGCGACGCGAAGCGACGCGAAGCGACGCGAAGCGACGCGAAGCGGCGCGAAGCGACGCGAAGCGACGCGAAGCGACGCGAAGCGAAGCTCGCAGCGAGCGAAGCTCGCCTCCTCATGCGAGCGAAGCGAGCCTTCGAGTTCTAGTAGTATATATATATATATATATATATATATATATATATATATATATATATATATATATATATACGCCTCATTGGATATAATTTTCTCAATACCTCTGCAGGAATTCCCCACTCGTGCTGACCTGCTTCAGGAGTCCCTCTCTTAATTGCGTTACATGAAGACATACGTGTACACTGTACACCTCATTTAGCCCAAAGAGGAAGTTTGGGGGCGTCGCGAGCTCCCCAACGCGGGCCCCCAGCCGCAGAAATTTCGAGTAATATAAGAATTAGACGATGAGCTCTGGTGCAATTTGTAAAGACTTTAGTTATGCTGCAACACAACTGCGTGTATCGATTTTGTTGACAATCACCATGAACCCACCTCAAGGGCGTAGCCAGGATTTTGATTTGGGGGTGTATAATGTGATTTGAGGCTAAAAATCTTTAAACCCTTTAAAAATCTTAAAAACACATTAAAAATTTTAAGGTAGCCTGGTTTTTTGGGAGGAGGGGTATGTATATATACACTGATATACCCCCGTCGCTACGCCCCTGCCCACCCCACGAAAATATTTATCATAGGGTTTGCACAAATCCCACTACACGTAGGCCCCTATTGGATCTTCATGGCTACCCCAGTGAGTCTTTGACGCTGCTTTAAGCTATTGGTGAAATATTACCTCCATCGATACCAAAAGTGTATTATATTTACTGTTGTTATTATTATCACCATTTACGTTATTATTATTATTATTATTATTATTATTATTATTATTATTATTATTATTATTATTATTATTATTATTATTATTATTATTATTATTATTAGTTTAATAGTTGTAGTGTTTATCAGTGGTCAATAATCATATAATTCGACATAGCCGTATATATATAGCGACAGTATTTGGCGCACGGAGAAATGTAGGCCTATATAGTCTACGTTTCGCCTCCAATTTCTCAGTTTTCTAAACGTTACATTACCCATAATTTTACTTCTATAAATAACACCTATTTCCTCTCTGTTTCTAGAATTCGGTTCTTTCATTATGATACAGCAACAAATGAGTTTACAACTTTACTACGCCATTTAGCCCGTGATATAAGGTAAACATTAACAGGAAAGGCTTAACAGTGACGTCAAACTAGTTGTTTCAATCAACTGCGCTCAAAACAGTCTCTGAACCAAAGTTACTTTCATCATGATCATCATCCTGATCATCATCCTGATCATCATCATCATCATCACCATCATCATCATCATCATCATCATCATCATCATCATCATCATCATCATCATCATCATCATCATCATCATCATCATCATCATCATCATCATCATCATCATCATCATCATCAACAACAACAACATCATCATCATCATCATCATCATCATCATCATCATTTTCATCATCACAGTTGCTATTCCTCCCGCTTATTAGCGGCATTAATAGCTAGACACGAAACTTCATTCATATTTTCCGTTGCTAATCTCCTTCCGTCGATTACCGATACCTGGTGTCTTTCATAGTCTTCTTTGATGCTACCCATCCACTTTTTCCTGGGCCTTCTTCCTCTCTTGCCTTATTTGTATGTAGGCCTACAGAGTGCTTTATATGGGAGTCATTTAATTGTCTTTCATTCTATTTACAAGTCCCTACCATCTAGGCCTAAGTCTTCTTCTGATTTTATCTACTATTGTCTCTTGCGTCCCCAGTCTTTTTCTGATGTCTTCATTTCTTATTCTTTGTAGTCGCCTTACTCCCAAGATCTTTTTGCAAGCAGCTATTTCTGCCGCTATAGCAGTCAGTTTTCAGCTGCCCGTTTTAATTCAGAATTACTGTACATCTGCCATTGCATTTTGCGCTTTGTTATTTCTGATGATAGCGGATCAAAGACGTTGACGCAAACAGGAATGTCTCAAATGTATGTTCTAACTTTGCCTTGTAAAAAAGGTGTGGTCACGGTGGTCACGATGAAAAGTCAAATCAACGACTAAACAGTGTCTACAATTTACAATGTAAAAACTGTTAAAATTGCACATTCTGTGACTATAGTACTTGAATTTACTAAATCTCAGTTGGAGTCAACCGATTCAATTCAGTATTTGTTATAGTTTATGGAAATTTAAAACAAATATGCTTCACATTCGCCTAACATGGTCGTTTTGTATTCGATAGATGGCGTAGCAATGAATTCCTGTTGAGTGTAATACCATCTTATTTATGATGTCCAGTTAATTAGCAGTGATCAGGGGCGTCATTTGGGGGGCTGAGGGGAGAGGGCCGTGCCCCCAAGAAAATGAAAAAAAATAATTTATAATGTATTAATGTGCAAAATATCACAAAAATTGTCAAAAATTTCCCAAAAAATATAAAAATTGTAAATTTACCAAAATTGGCCTAAAAATTGCCCCAAATTTGCCAAAATTGCCAAAAAATTGCCAAAAATTGCCTAAAATTTGCCTAAAATTTGCAAAAATTTGCCTAAAATTTGCAAAAATTGCCTAAAATTTGCACAAAGTGCCTAAAATTTTCCAAAATTTGCCAACAATTTGGCAACAATTTTTCTCGCTTCCCTCCAAGAAAAGTGTGAAACGACGCTACTGGCAGTGAAGCTGACAAGGACCGACTTTCAAGGACGAGGACAAAGACTTAAAACTGGTCCTTAAGGAGTCCTTAAGGACAAGGACCAGGACCAGGACAAGGATTAACATCACTGCATGTTAATTAGTAGGATAATTAGGATTTCAAAAGCGCCGTTAGCGCCCCTAGTGGCTTTCAAGTAACGCCTTAATAATCCGAAGGCGTTCAAAGAGTATTGGCTGATTTACCACTATTTCAGTGAAATGGTTTGACAGAACTTTTAATACCGGTGTAGCATATTATAATGACTCCCATATAATAATAACTCCCCCCTCATTATTATATATATAATAAAGACTCCCCCTTCATTAGTATATATATAATAATAACTCTCTCTATATTATAATAACTCCCCAGAAGAAGTAGGCCTACACATTGAAAAAATAGCCCCAATTTATAAAAATGTCTAAAATGGTTATATGAAATTATTATTATTATTATTATTATTATTATTATTATTATTATTATTATTATTATTATTATTATTATTATTATTATTATTATTATTATTATTATTATTATTATTATTATTATTATTATTATTATTATTATTATTATTATTATTATTATTATTATTATTATTATTATTATTATTATTATAGACCCATTTCCAATCCCCCAGTTTTCCTAAAAATCCTGAAAGGGCAATGCTTACCAGAATGTTAAACTACTTAGATGCATTTAATATGCTATCCACTGATCAATATGGTTTCAGCCCTATTTCTCCATTTAAATACCAATAACGAATTTAATTGATACCAAAACAACAAATTTTGAATCCCACAAGCACACTATTGGAACAATCCTCGATATAAAAAAACTGTGGTGTTCTAGACCATGGTATCTCAGCTGGCTTCTGAAAACTAAGGGAGTTATTATAATATAGAGAGAGTTATTATTATATATATAATAATGATGGGGGAGTCATTATTATATATATAATAATGAGGTGGGAGTTATTATTATATGGGAGTCATTATAATATGCTATACCGGAGCAGAGTAAACACTGCATGATGTCTGCATCATGCACTTCGGGCAAAGAAATAGCTGTTTCGTTTCTCTTTTCCGACTTTTCTTGCGTCCATCCGATTAAAAACTATTAATTGGACTCTTGTATATGATGTCAGCAATCAATCAACGCAATGACGTCACCGCCTGTTATTGTTCTGCGTCCGTACCCGAAATTCTTTATCAAGTTCCTGCCCGATGACTAATCTTTTGTTTATGCCGCTGCGGCGCCCACCAGACGCCCAATCGGAGCGAAGATCTGCAGTCACGTGGTGCGGTGGGCGTGACCTCGAAGCGCACTTGTTTAAGTGGCTCGGAATTAGTCAATTGACGGCGAGTCGGCGACTGGAAAGGTCCATGCGAGGTTTAAATACGCCAGCTCGTACTCGGGTAGACAGTTAGAGTGCTACTTTTGAAGAGAGAGATAGAGTTCTCGTACATGTCTGACTATTCTCGTTGGAGTTAAACACTACACGAGTGAGACTAGTTTCTGCAGGTTTTTTAAAATAAAAAGTTGTAGTTAAGAAGTTTAATTAACTGGTATTTCATGCAGTAGACACATTAGTTTGCTCGCTTGGTTTGGTTAACGAAAATGAGTGCGTGCGTTCCACGTTGTTGCAGATAAAAAAGCTACTCGAAAGGTAAGCGAAACTTTATAACCAAATGCTGCACTGATTAATTGTGAGTAGTGTGGCGAAATCCCAGGGGGCAGGATGGATATGCCGAAGTGGAGATGGTAAATCCCCTAGGAAAGCGCTACAGGGTTTGAAAATGAATAATTAATCCAAGTGGTTGAGTAATCCAGTAATTAGGCTCATGAATTCGTCAGCCAGTCCGGCCTGAGTATGTGAATATTCCGTCGTTAATTAAATCCAGTTATCATTCAAGTTTAATCGTTTATTCAATAAAGCACAGAATAATAAAAATAATAATAATAATAGTAATGCAAATGATAATAGCAGTAATAATAAGTAATATTTCCAGGATCTGGTACCAGTTCATAATGCAAGTTATGAACAATCAAATTCAGTCAAAATCTCATTCAACGACGACAAATGATGATGATTAACCATAATCAAAATTGATAATCAAATCAAGAACTCATAATCACACGATAATCCAAATAATAGCAATCTCAATCAATACGCACGCCAAGGGTTAATGAAATGAAACACTTTCAGGCTTTCAGACAATCCGAATGTATACGAACGGCAACACATTCTTTCTCAGCATATTTCAATCATTCTCTCATCAGAATAAGACAAGATATGAGAAAATAAAGATGTTAATCCTTTTATTCTCACAGTCACACATTACTGTATACAGCTGACAACGACATTTTCTACCAATTGCCAGATAAGTAGAAATACAGCCAACAGCGACATTTTCTACCAACTGTCGGATAAAGAAATATAATCCACGGCGACTTTTTCAACCAACCGCAGATATATATAAGCATGCAACTTAATCATTCAAACGTTCATTTACACTCTAATGTTAGTAGGTTCAAGGAAAAGGGCAGTAAGCGATAGAACTAATGTTTTTCGTAATTTACCCACCGGATACACACATATAGACAAGAGAATCAGACAGAGATATCTCTACGCCTACCTTGTTCATCTACGCCTACGCCTACTTATGTTCATCTACGCCTAGTCATACAACCTGAACGGCTGGTTTAAGCATGCAAACCTGACCCTGCCAGATATAGAAAAGGCAACTAACAGCGGTTTCTACCGACTGTCAGGCAGACCTTATACATTCTATGGCGACATCTTCTACCAACCATAGAACATCGAATATTACATATATGCATACATGACAGCGACATATTCTACCAACTGTCATCTATACATATCGAAGCATGCAACAAGAACAAGTACTCCCGAACGGCGACATTTTCTATCAGCCGACGGTCCAACAAAACTAATTTAACTCCGACGTCTTCAATCAAGAGTTAAATCAGCGAAACAAATACAAGTATCCGATTTCGATTACTCAAACAGAAGTTAGAATTTCAAGGAATAACCAGACAAAGAAAAGTAAGCCTAAAAGAATAAGTAAAAGTATACTAATACCATCATAGCAATCCATACACTCATGTACTCACGTATCCAATCATCCATGACGACGATAACACATTATTATATTTCTCACGTTAATCAACGCAATTAAAAATCAAAGACAAAGAAAATCTTTAGACAAAGAAATCCAAAATGACGACGCGTGCAATGCGTACGCATAGCTAGGCTTTTCTTACCACGACTATAGCGTACAGCGCGTCAGTAACGAATAAGGCAAAACACTAGGTTTTATACGGCAATTCCTGCCCGGACATGTGGAAACCAATAACATAAGGGATCAAGGTCCAAACTCGGCTCATAAAAATGATAGAGCCCGGCCGTCGGCCCTTGCAACGTTAAACTCAATGGTATGATCGAAAATTAGGGGTGATAAGTACTTACAAATTTTAAAAATCGAAAAATCACTACAAGGTCCCCGGCTCGTTTGGGTATGTCCACAGACCCACGTAAAAAAATAAAGAAAATAATCTAAACTCGGTACAAGTAACATCATATAATAACGAAACAATAACTACGTATATGAGGGTATATACGGTACAACAAAACTGCACCATGTCGTACAACATTAAATCGAAGGCAATCATCCAAATAACAATTATATGGCAATAAAGACCATATTTAATTAATAGACGGTTAATATCAAAAATATAAAACGTATAAGCATATCAAAAAAATATTATGGTAACCTCATTTTAAAAATTATCCAATAAAAAATCGTAATCTAAACTGTCGAAATCCGGAACCTCTATAAAGTCATCTTCCGTCAAAACCAACATGTCAGAAAACTCACAGTTCGGCGAAGTTAAGTCATCGGAGCTAGGATCATCAAGTAATCCCGTCTCGCGAGAATCAGTACTTCCAATTGATGATGTCACATTGCCGCATTCGCTCATGGTCAAGGAAGGAGTGGAATCAGTGGTAGGAGGTAAGGGCGCAGGTGATTGATGATGAGGAGAAGATCCGGAGAGACGCGACTCGCACAGCCCACGGGTTATATGGCGACGCAGATGACGTCGTCCACGCCGTGAGAAGAAACGTTGTTGACATCTCGGACACTCCACGAATTCCGGGGTATCCCGTCCGATAATCGGCGTCGTAACGAGAGGGGGAGGCATTCCATCATAATCAGAGATCATGATGACGTCATCCTCACAAATCTGTTCGGTAATTCCTCCAGTTGTCTCGAAAGGCGGCAGATTAGTCGAATCGGCCAATTGATCGATAATCCGATCAGATGGGGCATCACATTCTCCGTCCGAAATGTTAATCAACTCATAATCCAGAGGGGTGTGTGTAATAGTGGTAGAGAATGTTCTGTTCTGTGAGGCAGTAGAATCAGTCAAACGCTCCATCATCTCTTCCATGATAACGAATATTCATCAAATTTTCCGTACACTGACAAAACTATTTCGGTCAGCTTGTGCTATACACTAAACTTCCGATTAAATTGAAAACTCCAGTGTCTTTGCAGACGAAATAAAACATACAATGCCATTTTATGTAAAACCACTCCGCGGCAACTCACTGTCGTAGACTGATAGGCTTCTTCCAAGTCTCAGTGGCATATATTCAAAAATCGGCCCATTACTTCAAATGCTCCTTTCAAAACTTTCAACGCTGGCATCTGGTTTATTTTCACCAGTGTGGTCGGAAATCTCGGCCAAAAATTATTCTTCAGAATTTTAAACTCAATTCTCGTCTAAGGAAATTCCATGCACACGAAACAAAGTTAAAGTTCGGCTTAAAGATTAATCGGTCTCTGTCAAATGAGGTTCCGTGGTCGGATTTGGCCGCGCCGACTGCAATTAATCAGTCTACGGGCATCAAATACTCTATCCGACGATTCTAATGTCCCTTAATATCAAAATTTCATCGTACACACGCACATCCGTACAACATTTTAACTCAAGCAATACTACTTACACTCATCAATATAGAAAATTTTAACCCTTTAGCTCTGACCGCACATAATCCAAAACTCTCTGAACACGCTTTTCGTCGTTTTCACTTTCTTCAAAAGTAGATGGTTCTTCTTTTAATTCCATTTGTGCTTCTGGCATGACAACAGATTCGATTCGATCCGTAGAAGGAAACCAAACTTCTGAATTTCTGATTCGAAAGGCAAGGACACTTTCTTCAGGATGCATCCCTCGCTCTATGGCCATTAAAAATTCCGGATCGGTCAAGGAAAACTCTTCAATTAAAAGACGCTTGACTATGGCCCGCGGATGCAACAAGGTCAATATACGGCACCTTCTTACAATGCCTTCTAATGTGTACTGGCATATGGGTAGAGGTAATCGATGCTTTATCCACTTGCGATTACATATCCCGCAACGTCGCCTTATTTCTAAACAACGCTCCATACTCGTCAGTGTTTTCACATAACTGAATAGACAACTAAATCTTCTACTCCAACTTATACTCATACTTCTACACAGTTTCTGTGAACTTTGTTCCCTATCACGTGACTCTGGCAATAGCAAAATATATATATCTATATGACAAGAAAACCAACGGCATAATAAGTGATTTTGCATAATGCAACTCACAGCTGTACACTAACACAATAAATCCAATGTATAATCAACTTCTACAGTACATTTCACTCTTTAACATCAATGTCGCCCTGATTTTCAGATGTAACATTAAATTCATCCAAAATAATTTCTTCATTCAATAAGGACTCATCAATGGTCATTGAAGACTGCGCTGTAACCAACGTTTCGTCCGAAGCAACAACATCTTGATCTGAAGTAACCGTAGGATCGGAAGGGGTGAAAGGACGTGAAATAGGTGAAGTTGGAGGAACAGTTAAGGAGGGAGGGGAGGAAGTGGAAGTACTTGAACTCCAGGTGTTCATCATAGAGGGACAATCTTCAGGCGGAAGAGTAGAGCGTGCTGCTTCAAAGGCTCTTTCCACACTGAGTAACAATTCTACCTGCGTATCAGGAAATGCTTCAGCCAACCTAATCTTCACTGCAGGTCTAGAAGCAAATGTCTTCAACCAATAGCACACTTTAATAATATCCTCTAGAGTAGCGAGACAAGTAGGTGTAGATTCTAAGTGATGACTCCAGTCTTTGCCACACAAAGCGCATCTCATTCCTTGTATCGAGTGCTGCTCCATTCCGAAAGCTAACCAGCGACAGACTAACAAACAATAAACCAAAGTCTCTCTTATAAACGTCTTTAAATATCTCTCTGGCCCCAGTTCAAATGGCGGCGTTCCAAAAAAAACGATCCCTAAAACATAATCAGTCAAATTCGTCCTGCTATACTCTTATCAGCCTAATCCATAAAACGTGCTGGTCTCCGTATCACTCGACGTGGTCTTGAGTTAGCGGCGACAGCACTTCATCGCTGTCTTCAAAATCTGGAGAGGCGTCCACAGTTTCTGTAGGACAACCAGACATAACTTCTTCGTCTCTTCGACCTTCACAAGTCTCTACTGAAAACGGTACTGCTTCCTCTTCGTCTTCATAGCGACGTACAGGCAACAATTTGTCCACATGCACCACGAATGTCTTTCCTCGCGGCTTCTTCTGAATTCGATAATTAAGGGGACCCGTCTGCTGTAGCACGACAAACGGTCCTTGGTAGTACTTTTCCCACTTCGGGTATCTTCCTCTTCGTTTTCTGGGCACAAACATCCAGACATCGTCACCAACATGGAATTCCTTTTCGCGAACTCCCATGTCGTATTGTCGTTTCCTCCTTTTAGCGGCAACCCCCAAATTTTGTCGAACTAATGCATAAGCGTCCTGCAACAGTTCTTTCATTTTACGGACATATTCGACGGGTTCCACAGATTCATCTCCCGGCGGAGATCCATACACCAAATCCACCGGCATGCGGTTCTCATGTCCAAATAACAAGTAATTCGGACTATATCCACTGGATTCGTGGACAGAGGCACGATACGCAGCGGCCACGAAGGGCAGAACTTCGTGCCAGTTTCTGTGATTTTCACTCACTACTTTCCCAATCATAGCATTCAAAGTCCGGTGATATCTCTCAATCATTCCGTTTGTTCTCGCTTCGTAGCTAGTCGTTCTGATTTTTCGATTCCTAGAAGACGGCACATTTCTCGGAACAGTTGTGATTCAAATGAGGGGCCTTTATCAGATAAAAGGCGGATCGGCGTCCCGTAGACTGCACAAATCCTCTCCACAATGATCTTTGCGATCGTCGAAGCCTCCTGATTTCTCATAGGTATTGCTTCTACGAATTTCGTGAAGTAATCCATTAGGTCAATATATACACGTGCCCTCTGCTGCTGACTGGATGAGGCCCAGTCACATCCACGGCGAGAATTTCCCAGGGAGCTCCGCATAGTAGTGGCTTCAACTTCCCCTGTTTCGGAGGTTTCCCTTGTCTATACCGGCAACACACTTCACACGACTTACAGAACGCTTCCACGTCCTTCGACCAACCGGGCCAATACCCGCGACGACGCACCTGCAACCGAGTGCGACGTATACCAAGGTGTCCACCGGTCATTCCCGAGTGCGACAACCTCATGAACTCAAACCGAAGTGCCTTCGGCACCAACAACTGTCGTGATCCTTCGTGATGCTCCCGATACAGTATCCCGTCCAGCAACCTGAACTGAGATCTCTGATGCCACATTGATTTGGACTCCTCACTCTCGTCCAAAATATCTTCCAACTTGGGCCATCCCCTGGACATACGTTCACGTACTATATACAACAACTCGTCTTTCTCTTGCTCAGCCTGCATTGAAGAACCCATGGGGATTGGACAGATGTCGGTCCCCGGCTCAGGCTTTCCATTTCTCACTGCTGCCACCAGCAATGGCACCTCCTCATGTTCCGGAATTCTACTAAGCGCATCGGCATTGGAGTGAGACCTCCCAGGCCTGTGAATCACCTTGAAGTTGAATTCAGACAACCGCTCCTGCCAGCGAGCCTGCTGACCGATGGGGTCCGGCGTTCGCTGCAACCATTGAAGCGCGGCGTGGTCAGTCCTTAAGATAAAGGATTTCTTTCCAAGAAGATAGGTTTTATAGTATCTTGTAAAGTACACCACCGAAAGGAGTTCACGTCGAGTCACACAATAGTTCTTCTCGGCTGCGGACAGTCGGCGACTTCCGTAAGCCAAAACTCTCTCTGTTCCCCCCTGCCGTTGGGACAAAACGGCGCCTATAGCCGTGTCACTCGCATCCGTGTCAAGTATGTACTCCCCCTCGTCTGTAGGTAGACCGAGGATTGGCGATGATGTCAACTTCTCCTTCAGTAGAGCGAAAGCTTCTCGTTGCTCATTTCCCCATTCGAATTTTCTGTTCTTTTTCGTCAAGGCGTTGAGTGGAGCGGCCAAGCGGGCGAACCCCGATACAAAACGACGATAATAGGAACAGATTCCCACGAAAGATCTTAGTTCCTTCAAATTCCTTGGCGTTGGCCAGTCGACTATTTTCCTGATTTTCTCCGGATCTGCGGAGACACCTTCTGGCGACACTACGTGCCCCAGAAATTCCACTTTTCTTTTCATAAGTCGACACTTTTGGACCTTTAACTTCAAGTTTGCACCGCGAAGGCGATCGAAAACTTCGCGAAGACGGTCGATGTGCTGGTGCTCCGTGGTGGAGAAAACAATCACATCGTCGAGGTAAACAAGGCAAATCAGGAAATTCAGTCCCGACAAAACTAAATCCATGGTCCGCTGAAAAGTAGCTGTGGCTCCTGTTAAGCCCATCGGCATTCGGCGCCACCGGAAGGAACCCCGGCGCGTCACGAACGCTGTTTTATCTGCATCGGCTGGATGCATCCCAATTTGGTGATATCCGGAACGAAGGTCCAGCGTGCTAAACCAGGACGCTCCCGACAAAGCGTCTAGGCTATCCGCGATTTTCGGTAAAGGGTACGCGTCTCCCTTGGTAACGGTGTTGAGTCCTCTGTAGTCCAAGCAAAAACGCATTGTTCCGTCCTTTTTCTTTGCGAGCACCACGTTCGATGCCCACTCACTTTGAGCTGGCTCGATCAGGTCGTTTCGAAGCATAGCTTCCACGTGTTCGTCGATCGTCTCCCTATGTGCTCGAGGATGGGATCGCAAAGGCTGGCGTACAGGTCTGGCGTTCCCCGTGTCAATCCGGTGATGTGATGCAGTACAGTAACCAAGGTCGTCGTCTTGGCTGGAAAAGACGTCGCTGTATTCATCCAAAAGTTTTTCTAATTGTTCTCGAACTTCAGCAGGAGCTTCACATTCCATCTTCGATAAGAGGTCTTTACCTGATGTGGTCGTAGCAGCGGCGCGAATCGCCCCAGTTCCACCGGTAGTTTCCACGGGATATAGCTCTCCAAGCTGATCGTTTTCACGCAAAGTCACCGTCTGATCACTAACATTAACCACCCTCACCATTATTTCTTCGGCGGAACCGTGAACCAAAGCTCTGGCAAGATGTACTCCAGGTTGTAATTCTCGATGTTCAACCATCCAATCCTTCGTTCTTCCTGTTGTTCGTGCACCACGTACAACGTATGTCTTCACGTCCACCTGTGTCTTTGGCGGAATAACAGTTTTCCTTAACATATTTATGGGCAGACTCCATTTGACTCCGTCTCTTCGAAGAAGAGGAATTTTCTCTCGCCCCAAAAACATTTTTCTCTTTGCTAAACTCCATTCACAAGCCGTATCCACAATAAAATCCATACCCAGCATGGGCTCTTCGACTTGCTCACTAACCAAGAAGCTCACATCAATCGTACATTGTCCATTAAAGTCCACAGGTAATGTCACTTTACCACTCAATTGAATAGCACTTCCATTAGCAGCTGTCAATTTCTCTCTCGCTTCAACGATCTGGCATCCCCTTGCCATCTTAGCCGGGAGGAGGGACATTTCGGCTCCCGTGTCAAGAAGACACAAACATCGTATATTATTGATGGTACATTTCACATATAACGCCCGTAAGTTCAATAGATTCTTCGGAAAGGCAGAGCTGAATTTTACTCGGTCTACCGGCTTCGTCGGCGCACTTTTACAATCTCGATGTATGTGACCCAATTTACCACAACCATAGCATCGTACCTGAGGTCTTCCTGGACGTCTGTTTCCATCACGGTCGATCGATGCTGGGGCGACAGCGCCCTCAGCTCTCCATCGTGAAGTTGACGGTCTTACTGTAGGAACGGATGGAGATTCGCTAACCTCCACCTTTGCAGAATATGCGGCCGGCAGTAGTCGAGACTCGATATTTTTCATCCATTCTGCTTGTAGACGTTTCTGTTCTATTATGAAGTCTTTCATTTGCTCCACTAGGTTGGACGTTCCTCCATCTTCCTTCGCCGATCGTACATTCTGTCGAGCCGGTCGATGTCGTTCGTTTGCTGGACTAGTTTCGTTGAAAGCCAATTTGTACGCTTCCATCCGGACTGCGGTTCTGAACACTTCGTCCAAGGTTTTCCCCTCTTTTTCTCTGACCTTCAGTGACAATTCTTTATCATGCATTGCCTCCAAGAATGCGTCACACGCGATAGTTTCTGTTGTTCCATTACTAGGCGCTGGATAAGCCAAAGCGACTAACCTCCTGATGTCGTGAAGCAAATCGGCGAGACTTTCTTTCTCCCGTTGACGTCGATACCGCAGCTGCACTCGAAAAGTTTCCGTCTGCGCTTCCAGCCCGTAGCGCTGTCGTAGGCGAGCGACCAATTCATCATAAGTTGCATCCGCGGTTGATCCGAAGTCCCATAAAAGTTGGACCGCTGATTTTTCAAGAGAATTCTGCAAAAAGTCGATTTTCGCCTTTTCTGACCATTCGTTATGCCGTGCACATACTTCAAACTGCTTTAGGAAACTCTCAAAAGACCCAGTGCCGTCAAACCTGTTCGGCTTCATATACTGCTTCCGCCGGTCGTCTATCGCTCTCCCAACAGGAATCAGCGTCGCTTCCGGCGTCGTCTTGATCGGCTTCCGTGGCTCACAAGACTTCATTTTCTCGTCGGCATCGTCCCTCGAACGGACGTCGTCTCCCTCCCAGTTTCTCAGGTCTGTTTCTCGCTTGAAGGTCACCTCCGGCGCGTCGAGATGGACAGGCGCCAGTGAGTTTCGAACGGCGTCGTGCTGCGCTTCTCTCAGCACATGCTCCCATGGATCGTCGATATCCAGGACGTGGTAGACAATGGGCTGAGGCTCCTCTTGGTCCATAGCGGCGAAGACGTAAGTATAATCCGATAAATACAGTAGTCATAGAACTCGACAACAGAATACGCACGCGTGACGGATCACAGATTGCGGGCCACTTCGTTCCAAGCAGAAATAAGCAACGAAATACACAGATACCCTACACTCGGGCACAATTTCGTGGTACCGCGAATATCAGCAACAGAATGTAGACAGACAGACCACCATTTCGCGGTCCCTGTAGACGTCAGCGACAGAATAAACACGTACCCCACTTCTCGGGTACCATTTTGTGGCGAAATCCCAGGGGGCAGGATGGATATGCCGAAGTGGAGATGGTAAATCCCCTAGGAAAGCGCTACAGGGTTTGAAAATGAATAATTAATCCAAGTGGTTGAGTAATCCAGTAATTAGGCTCATGAATTCGTCAGCCAGTCCGGCCTGAGTATGTGAATATTCCGTCGTTAATTAAATCCAGTTATCATTCAAGTTTAATCGTTTATTCAATAAAGCACAGAATAATAAAAATAATAATAATAATAGTAATGCAAATGATAATAGCAGTAATAATAAGTAATATTTCCAGGATCTGGTACCAGTTCATAATGCAAGTTATGAACAATCAAATTCAGTCAAAATCTCATTCAACGACGACAAATGATGATGATTAACCATAATCAAAATTGATAATCAAATCAAGAACTCATAATCACACGATAATCCAAATAATAGCAATCTCAATCAATACGCACGCCAAGGGTTAATGAAATGAAACACTTTCAGGCTTTCAGACAATCCGAATGTATACGAACGGCAACACATTCTTTCTCAGCATATTTCAATCATTCTCTCATCAGAATAAGACAAGATATGAGAAAATAAAGATGTTAATCCTTTTATTCTCACAGTCACACATTACTGTATACAGCTGACAACGACATTTTCTACCAATTGCCAGATAAGTAGAAATACAGCCAACAGCGACATTTTCTACCAACTGTCGGATAAAGAAATATAATCCACGGCGACTTTTTCAACCAACCGCAGATATATATAAGCATGCAACTTAATCATTCAAACGTTCATTTACACTCTAATGTTAGTAGGTTCAAGGAAAAGGGCAGTAAGCGATAGAACTAATGTTTTTCGTAATTTACCCACCGGATACACACATATAGACAAGAGAATCAGACAGAGATATCTCTACGCCTACCTTGTTCATCTACGCCTACGCCTACTTATGTTCATCTACGCCTAGTCATACAACCTGAACGGCTGGTTTAAGCATGCAAACCTGACCCTGCCAGATATAGAAAAGGCAACTAACAGCGGTTTCTACCGACTGTCAGGCAGACCTTATACATTCTATGGCGACATCTTCTACCAACCATAGAACATCGAATATTACATATATGCATACATGACAGCGACATATTCTACCAACTGTCATCTATACATATCGAAGCATGCAACAAGAACAAGTACTCCCGAACGGCGACATTTTCTATCAGCCGACGGTCCAACAAAACTAATTTAACTCCGACGTCTTCAATCAAGAGTTAAATCAGCGAAACAAATACAAGTATCCGATTTCGATTACTCAAACAGAAGTTAGAATTTCAAGGAATAACCAGACAAAGAAAAGTAAGCCTAAAAGAATAAGTAAAAGTATACTAATACCATCATAGCAATCCATACACTCATGTACTCACGTATCCAATCATCCATGACGACGATAACACATTATTATATTTCTCACGTTAATCAACGCAATTAAAAATCAAAGACAAAGAAAATCTTTAGACAAAGAAATCCAAAATGACGACGCGTGCAATGCGTACGCATAGCTAGGCTTTTCTTACCACGACTATAGCGTACAGCGCGTCAGTAACGAATAAGGCAAAACACTAGGTTTTATACGGCAATTCCTGCCCGGACATGTGGAAACCAATAACATAAGGGATCAAGGTCCAAACTCGGCTCATAAAAATGATAGAGCCCGGCCGTCGGCCCTTGCAACGTTAAACTCAATGGTATGATCGAAAATTAGGGGTGATAAGTACTTACAAATTTTAAAAATCGAAAAATCACTACAGTAGCCTATATTAGACTTTTATTGTGTGGGTGAAGAGTACCCACCGAAAAATTTGACGACCCTCCGATTGTCACCTCACTGTAATTAGCCTAAAAGTAAAGGTAGGACCCGTACTCCAGCCCGAACGTTGGGTTTCCGGTCTAGGCAATCAGCAACGTAGATGGTATAGGCCATTAATCTGGAGTAAGTTGCCATTACTTTTCCCAGACCCACGTTTTACTTCGCAGATTAACGCTGCTCTTCAGTTTACCACCGCCATCTGGCGGATGGGGCTGAGTCGACCGTAGGACTGCTGTGGGAATCGAACCCGCGACTTTCTGCTCTATCGTCCAGTGTTGTTACCACTCTGCTAACTCCCCGCCCCTTTTAATTAAGAAAAGCAATAAATATGCCTAGCAATTTTTGAAATTCGGACGAACATTGGTGGTCCTGTTGCGTAGGCCTAAACGTGGACGAAAAAGTGTTTGGTGAGGGACCCAACCTCTATACCTGCCCCTTCCCTATGGTAATAGCTCAAAAATTGGGAGTGGCTGGAGAGCTCAATCCTAGAGTAGGGTTGCCAGATATCGAAAGTCGAAATACGGGAGATTGTTTCCGCGACCAATGCGCCCACTCCACAGACCAGTTCATTGTGAATTATTATGGCTAGAGCTATACTACACTACAGTACCATGAGTATAGACTAGGAAATACAATAAACAACACTGTTCAATGCACTGCATCATCTGCTTGTAGTGAATCAATATTACAAACAAGTTATAAGGAGGCGGGAGACTGGGACTGAAATACGGGAGCTCCCGTAAAATACGGGAGATCTGACAACCCTAGCCTAGAGGCCTAATCGAAGTTTACACCCATGGGTGGTCATATGAGGGGATCGATAATTCAATAAATATCAATCAATAAACTTCTATGGCACCACTATCATAATGCTTAGAGCATCAGCCTAATTCTAATACTGGTGGCAAGCCCGGTTGAGAAAGGAGAAAACACACACACAAACGCTCACACACACACTGAGATGCTTATCATTTTTTATACGGACCCATCTTTAACCAAGCACACCACACAATTTAGTGCCCCAGCTTTGTGTACTGCATTGATGAGTCATGCACTTAAGTTCCTAGCGAATCTGATCCAATCTAATTTATCTCGGAAAATACGTTGGATGCAAAATCCAAAAATGACGACTTTGCATATTTTAGCCAGAAGATGTCCAAACGTCATCTGGAGCCAGAAACGGATTCCCGTTCCATGAATCGCAAATCCACTCTCGTCCATCATGGCAGAGGGATCGTGGGAGACTGTGCAGAGGAGGATCGATTAGAGAACTTTCCTGGAAGCAGATGGAGAAGAATCCGGATGAGCTGCAGCGGTTCTTCTCCGGGCAGCGGAAGCCTCAAGAGGCCGCGTCCAGTTACCCTTAAACCGTTCGATTTTTCTCTCATCAAAGGTGAGAAAACTGTTTCTCTGGCGAGTAATTATGACGAATGATCATTTTAGTGCAAAAAGCTTGATCTGTTTTCTTTTTAGAGTGAACCCACTGAAGTGCACGCAAGAATCTAAGAAGCATGTCACCCAATGTCCCTGTTTATTGTTATGATTAATAAAATTTGTCAGTTGCCAAAGATTGCAATGATTGTAACGTGTGCCTGTGTTGAATCAATGGTTCTGCCACTTGTGATTTTTCTGTGAAGTTATCTGACTAACAACAAAATTAGGCCAGAGTGCAAATATGCCTAAAGCATTTCCTTGTATCTCTCTGATGATGAAATGGCTTCTGTGTGAATTTATATTCTAGAACCTCTGGCTAAGATCCATTGTACCTTGAACAATCTGAAGCATGTGCAGTTGGTTCAAATGAGATATTTGCAAAGGGTCTGAGTCTGGAATAATGTAAAAACTGCACTCAATGTGACATTCTTTGTGACCCCCCCACCCCAAAGAATGCACCCAATGATGGATTTTCAAAAGGTAGTGGGGGATATCAAGCTACTCCAACCCCAACGTTTTCTGCTGCCAGTGAGGAGAATTGAATTTTCTGCACCTAATGGGGAAAGGCTAAATTCTCCAATCCACCCGGGGCAAAGCAAGTGAGCGTTGGGTGTGGCTATCAGAGTTAACTGTGCATGTATATGTAATGTGTATGATTTTCTATTTCAGATGAATCGAATGCTATTGACTCACAAAATTCTTACCCAGAAGCACCCCAGGATACCAACATAAGACTTCTCTCATCAGTATCTGGTGATATGTCAGTGCACAATTCATCATCATCGGTAGTTGCCATCACTGCCCCGCCTACTATGATCCTTCCGTTCTTATTTTTGGGATCGCAGAATGATGCTTTGTCTAAAGAATTCATAACGGTAACTGAAGTTTACGACATTTTCATCAAAGTTTACATAGACTGCTATTGTGCTAACTGGTCAAATTGTTTGCAGAACTTCTGGATTTTTGCTGAAAGAAATCATTAAGAGAGATGTCTAGAAAAATGCAGGGGAAAAAATGATGATTTGAATTTTGGGTTTTGATTTTTTTTTGATGCCACGATTATGCTAAGCATGTCCAGGCCCACCGAGAGAAATTCCGGGCCTCTGTGCAGAATAAAATTTCTTGACGACCTTTTTTTTGCTTGTCAGCCCCTTTTGCATCTTAAAATTAGCTGATGACCTTTTTTGTTTTTGCTTGTCAACCTTTTCACGCCGGACCCCCCTTTTCACGCCGGGCCCCCTCTACTTTAGTGTTATTATTCATATTATTGTTAATTATACTTATTCATCATGGGCCCGGGCCCCCTCAGACCGCCGGGCCCCTGTGCAGTTGCCCCCTGCCCCCCCCCATCTCGGCAGCCCTGAGCATGTCCATTGATATTCTGCCACTTTCAGTTGCACCGTTCTAAAATAGCCGCACAGTTGAAGTAAAAAAGCATTAAATCCTAAAATAACTTCCAATGCAGGTAAGATTATTTTGCTTGGTGTGACTGAAATCGATCTGTTATTGATCTCCACCGGTGAGAGTTTGAGCCTGGTCTCCAATATTTGTTCTCGAATCATCGCTAGTTGAAGCTTATTTTCATATTGATCTTAGTTTTGCTGGTTTTGCCGTAATACAGGCCCCCAGGTCATTATGGCTATTGACAATCGTATAAAGCAGTGTTGTATACGTTTGAACATCTTGCTTTGTTCAACAGTAAAAGTCACCATATGCGCCGCTGTGGTTGTTTCTTTGTAGTTTATATGTGTTTTTGTGGTTTAAGCAAATATATTGCAGAGCTTTTTGTAAAGCTTTGTGCTTTTGCATTGGGTAAATATGTTACTGTGAGCTCCACAGTGTGCTGTTTTCTTTATACAGTAATTTAATTGCAGACACAGTACCGCATTGGCTTTATTGGCGTCCTGTGCCAACAAATGAGTATTTGATTGTGTTCTCTTAGCCAAAGCAAAACTTAAATTAGTCATTCATGGTTATGCACTGTGATGCATTTAACTTTTTTCCTGTTCATTTTCTCAAAGGAATGAGCAAGGAAAGTATCTGATCCAAATCATGTCATTGTAAGAGAATCCATTAATTGTGCATTACAGGCAGAAGTTTCAGTAAATATTGGGAGCAGTTGAAGTAGTTTCAAAAATGTTCATTTGTTTTTCGCAAATTTAATATGAAAGAACTATTTCTGCAAATCTCGTTAAAAACCCCATCTGTGAAATATCCAAGGGTTATTTTCTGTCTGTTTGTGACTTGTGACCCATTGCTTTAGTGCATAGAAATGCTGTACATCTGCAGCAGACAATCTCTGACCCACCCAAAATCATTTCAGAGTTTTGAATAATGACTGGGGAAAGATAAGGAACATCTGTGTGTGGACACTTTGTTTGCAAAATTCTGTATTCTTTTACCGGTAGTGAGTGACGTATTAACCATTATGCAGACTAAGAGCATCAGGACCAAAGAGGCACCACAAAGTTGATAAAGAAAAAATAGATAAGTTATGGACTTATGGTTCAAGAAAGACTGGACTCACTGCATATATTAACAATTGAAACAGACATTCTGAATTTCTGAGCAGTGATTTCCACAATGTTATCAGTGATTTTGCCAAAATGAAATGTAGAAAAATGACTTTCGTGTCAAGACAGTTGTAGCTTTGGTGCATTAAACGTGTTAAATATTAAAATAGACGTATTGCAGTTTTGTAGAACTTTATGTAACCTAAGCTTGACTTAGTTTGTGCAGTGTATTGCGTTAGTTATCGTATGAAGATATTTCTGTACTGCTGCAACCTTATTGTGTATGTGGTTGCACAGGTCAACAACTAAATGGACTGGGTTAGCATGGAAAGGATGGGGTGGGGGCACCAAGATTTGTCAGTGCCTATGGCACCGGTGACCCTTAATCTGCCCCTGTTTACGGCTTCCGTTCTTGCTCAAGCTCTTTGGGCATTATTCTTTGTGGTCTGTTTCCTCATTCTGTGTTCATCCATTTGTAAGTTTTCTTTTCTTTGTTCCGTTCTTTGTAACGGTTCTGTTGATTTCTTCTTTCTCTGGAAATAGTGAGTAAGCAGACAGCGTCTAAACGTCTAGGTCATTCTGTGCTGCGATGACGAGGGGCATTGCAAGCCTTCTGCCGCCCTCAGACCAGTGGTGGCTCCAGGATTTGGCAAGTGGGGGGGGAGGCGTTGGGATGGCAACTTATAAGCACGGGGCCAACCATTTGTTGATAGGTATGTACTATGTAGTAAGTAAAAAATCTCGTTAACTTCTATAGGGCTAGTAGTAGTAAGTATATGGTCCCAACAGAGGATGCCACTTGGGGACCAGGCATTCAATGGGTGGCACGAGCCCCCAAGGGGCCCTCCGGACCCTCCATGTGGAGCCGCCACTGCTTGAGACACCTTACCCAATGCCACCCCTCTCAGTTGACTCTGCAGTCAGCATACAATAGAAGTCTAGAAGGGAGCTATTCGGATCTCATATTCGCTCTGCCCGTTCCCTAATCTATTTTTAATTAAACAAAATTAAACGAATTACAAGAAATTGAACAAGGCGAATTATAATGACGAACATCGACGTGGTGTCTGTAGCAACTTACAAACATGCCTCCACGAACAGTGACCTTGTGTGTTGTACTGTTTTACGCTTGCATTTCTTTTAATGCTAGTGTAAGTTATGTAACAACGTTACTCAACCCCCACTCAATAGGCCGTGTGGCACTGAGGCACTGGCCCCACTTGCCTCGTGGTCATGATGCCCCGGTTGTGGTCATCTTACAGATCTACCGAGCATCTTCTTGTAGTCGCATCAGTTGAGTCATAACGAAACGCGAGGATGACGTTCGAGGCTTTAGTTTTCCTCTGCGCTTCCTGCTACTTCTCTTGTCGGTGTAGTCATCGGTGGTAGGTGGTGGTGCCAGAATATTGTTGATTGTCTGTCATAATAATGGCTTCCAGGAGTGATGCGAAGTGGTTGTGTGTGTGTGTGTGTGTGTGTGTGTGTGTGTGTCATTCTGACTCATTTGATTTTGAAACGCGTAGATGGGTTCATTGTTCTTAAATTTCGCAGAAACCGAAAAACATGCACTTCAGTGGCCAGCCGACTTGAAAGGCAATGCTAGTACAGCCAGAAGCAAATGTGAATGGGTGTTTTTTGGCCTTAAGTGACACACACACACACACACATTGTGAAATTACACAATGAGTGTTTGTATTTCCAATATGCCTTGGTGACTGTTCTTCAGACTCAGATTTGAATGTAATCGAGCTTTTGTCTTTAAAAATTGAAGCCGATTCTATTATGTTGCATTGACCGACTATAAAATGTTCACATGGATTTCTTACTTTCATTCCAAGAACTGGAAATGAATTTCATGTGCCGGTAGTTAAGTGGAAAATTACAAGAAATGTTGTCAAAGGAAGGAGGCACGAAGGAAGGAAGGAAGGAAGGAAGGAAGGGAGGTAGGAAGGGAAGGAAAGAGTGAAAAAGAGGGACATGGTGTTAGGGAAGGATGGAGATAATCAGTGGCTTAATTAGTGAGGCCTGGCTGTAAATTTGAAACTCTGTGCCTAGACTCTACAGATTTTTAACACCAGGCTGCAAGCTGTCTTTATGAATATACCTGAATTTTAGAAATATTTGTAAGCATTTAAAGCAAAACTATACTATAATAATAATATTTATTATAATGGTTATAATAATAATAATAATAATATAGATGGTCCCCATTTTTGTATAAATTGTAATTTGAGACTAAGCTATCTTTCATGTGGTTTTCCGCAATCAATTATCGTCTGTTTGTCTTCTTGATGGATCTTGCAGTCTGGATTATAATCAATGACGGATTGGAGCGACGATAGTTTGCTGTTTTTAATCAGATTTGTTGGTTTTTCTGGTGCTAGTGCTGTTTTTGGAAGACAGGTGAGGAACACCTGTGAGCAAATGCTTTGACTGTTATGGCCCCTCCATAGAAAATTGTTCCAGAAGTGACTTGGTATAAATTGCTTTTTTCCTGCAGACCCAAGTTAAAATTATCTGGAGGAAAGTGATTCATAATGCACCTTCTTTGGGATTAGGAGATGATTTTGGAATTGTTGGAAATATTTGAGACATAATTTTTTTGTACGGGAAACATTGTGTAATTCGCCTTATTCTGTGCGCTAAAGTGGACATATTGTTGTCTGTCTATCAATGCTGAATTGAAATGCTTCATTTGAGGGTTATTGTCTCCGGGTTAAAATGATCCAATAGCTACGAACTTTTGCAGCATAGGTTTCAAAGCAAATAATTGTCGTCATTGACGGTGCTTCAAACCTATCAACATCTACATATCACAATAATACTGCTACGTCAGTTTTTCTTCATGACGTCTTTGATGCAGCATTTTAAAATTCATCAATGCAGTTGCGGTGCCGCGTTTAGCATGAATCTGCATGCCACCGGTGCAGAGGGTGACGTAATATGCATGGTATATCCACAGGACAGCCAGGAATGCTAGAGAACTTTCAATAGATATTTTCACACAATTTCCAGTTACTTATCTGTTTACTTGCTCTAGCCACCTGCTAGGCAGCCATTCCTCGGACTATCTCGGTGGCCTTCTCTATGCCGTAGTATCTCTCCTCTCTGCCTCTGTATGCCTGTCTCTGTCACTCTCTGTCTGTCTCTATCTCTCTCTGTCTCTCTGCTCTGCTCTGTCTGTCTCTCTCTGTCTCTGTCTGTCTCTCTCTGTTTCTCTCTGTCTTTCTCTGTCTCTCTCTGTCTCTCTCTCTCTCTGTCTCTCTCTCTCTGTCTGTCTCTCTCTCTCTCTCTCTGTCTCTCTCTGTCTCTGTCTGTCTGTCTGTTTCTCTCTGTCTCTCTGTCTCTGTCTCTCTCTCTCTAACATTATTGGTCATGTTCAACCCCCCCCCCCCACCACCCCGTGAAACAGATAAAAGACCAGACTGGCAGAATGACGTGAAAGCTAAAATTGGAAGAGGAAGGAAGTATTCACTGGCCTAGCTGCCTAAGTTTAAATTTGGAGCAACTCCATAAAACTGTTGTTACATACCGAGATAGAAATCTTTTCCTCAGACTTGCGCTATGCATTGCAGTAGGGTAACAGTTATATCAGATCAGATGAATCATGGAGCACAGCAGAAGTAGTGAATTTATGGAGAATACGACTATTATTGTTGGCCTGTAATGAGTCCATTTCCAAGTACATTAGCATGAAATCCAAAACTAATAAAATCAGACATGATGAAGTAATAACCAAAACAATAAAGTAACAATGAAAGCATGGACTAAGATACAGACCTACTCCACACACCCACTCCTACAGCATTGTTCAATTCGCCAGAGGATTCAGTGGTTTAGTAGTCCCCCTGATGGTAACAGTTTTTGGGTCTTGGCTACCTGATCTATAATGAATGTTCAGAATTTTTGGCCTATCAATAATCCGATCCCCACTACATTTCTATAAATCAAACGCTATCTTAATGTAACTGGAAATTTTAGCACAAATCCTCAAGCAATTGGGACCCAATTATTTTGGGTAAACACCAAACCTGTAATGTTCAGCAATGCCCTACATGCATCACGTAATGAATAATTAATTGAAGTTTTATTTATGTGCTTGTGACACTAAGGGGTGAGGTGCCATATATCTAATTTTTCTCATACATTACTGTTACAATGGTTCATGTTTACAACTCACACAAGAAACAAAACTGGTGAGTCAGCAAAAAGGCATTTCAAATATATTTAGAGCAGTGTGGGTAACTACTAACTAGGCTGAGTTGTCTCCATATTATGCTATTGTTGGCTATTGATTATATTTCCATAAACTCCCGTAGCAGGAGAATTGCCAATGTAACTGTATAGAACAGGAGTCTCCAAAGTACAGCCCGCAGGTCGTATACGGCCCGCCAAGGCCTCTAACCCGGCCCACGACAAGAAATGAAGAATGAGGAATATGCGCAAATCTATTATAGGAATCTCTTTTTTCGCTGTCTGTATCATAGATTTACAGGAGAGATCCTGCTAAAGCATTTAAAACCCAGTTGGTATTATTATTATTATTATTATTATTATTATTATTATTATTATTATTATTATCATTATTATCATCATCATCATTATCATTATTACTGTCTCCTATAGATAATTAATCAATGACCCTTGATTTGATGCAGATTCTTGCCGTGTTTTGTTATGATGAAATTAATTTCAAATAATTGACTGATGTATAACAAATTCCAGCCTATTTAGTGGATGTTTGTAGTTATTTATGCAGAGAATCTGTTTCAATGTAGGCAGTTATTTCTCTGATAATTAATTGCAACTGATGTCAGAAGTTGTGCCAGTGGCCCATAGCCAAAGTCAGTTATAAATGTTTCTTAGGTTCTATGTCATATCCATTGTGACTCATTTTCGCTGACTCATTTCGCAGAGCTGTTTATGACAGTTTGTATTGTTAGCGATCATTTCTGAGGATTTTTCAAACTGCTTTGGTCTTTATCACTTGAATTCTTGGACTGCTTTTTGTTTATTTGTGCATATTTATATTTGGCAACATTGTTGTTCACCAGTATTCAGTTACTGCTCCTAAGAATAGGTGGCTACTGCTGCACTACTTATGAAAGTGCTATATAAATTCAGATTTTACTAACTTACTGCTGAGTTGTTGATTCTTTCATGTCTTGCTGTTTCGTTTCATTTGTTGATGTTTGACTAATCATCGTATATTTGTCTTCTTTGGTTCCTCAGGGTAACCGCATCACTCACATACTGAACGCTAGCACCACTTGTCCTAAGTCACCGTACATCACCAGTGAAAATTTCTTACGAATACCAGTTAATGACAGCCATACTGAAAGACTGCTACCGTATTTTGAAGATGTTAAACAATTTCTGGGTATGTGTTGTTTTTGCTTTTTAAAACAAGCTGTCGTGTGTGTGTGTTTGTGTGCCTTCTTTCTTTTTAACTTTACTTGTTTTAATAACTTGATAATATCTGATTTAAATTGGTTTAGGAGGCTAAGTTAGCCTGTTTTAAAACCGCTATAATTACCCTTAACCTTATAATAACCCAGTTCTCATAGATAACTTTTGCTGGAGAGATGAATGCTAAGCTATTTGCATGGAATTATATTTAATAAATTTCTATTTCTGTTTAAATAGTTTATTTGTCTAGTAAAAATTGATGATTCAAATTTAAGTTGCTGAAATTTGAAGTGCTACGCGCTAAGACTTGTACGTATCGCACGGATCAAAGTTAGGTAGTAATAGGCCTAGATGCCTGATTTCAAAGATGCTTGCTTCTTAAGGTTTACAGGATTAATATGATTTTACTTGGACTGCATATTGGCTTTTATAGTATAACTCCAGCAGCCCTGTAATCAAGAATCAGCTTTTGCTGGCCGTGTTATTTTAAAGGACTATGCTTACAAAATCTGTTGTTGTCGAGAGATGAATGAGTGCGGCCTTATTGTTTCAGATGGATGTTGTAAAGTGAACGGACGTGCGCTGGTTCACTGCCTGGCTGGAATATCTCGATCGCCGACCCTCGTCATTGCCTACATCATGAGTCATCTGAGACTTTCTCAAGATGATGCTTACATGTTAGGGCAACAACAACAACAACGATAATTTTCACTTTTGATTTAGGCCTGCTAATGTTTTTAAAATTCAAAGTCTAGACTGAACTGGCCGGTTCACTTCAGCGAAAATCTGCTCATGCCAGTACGAAATACTGGAAATAAATTGTCAAATTCTAGAATTCAACCTAAATATTTTTATCGATGAAAAAGAATAAAACTTGAAGACTGAAGTGAGAGTCAAAGATGAACATTTTTTGCTTTTGTATTGAGTTGAAAACACGTGACTTGAAGTGATAATGGTTAATTTTCTGAGAATGATCTCTACAATTCCTTATTGTAAATTAAATTCTAAACAAGTATTTTACTTGCTTATGGCAAATACAATTATCTTGTAGTATTTTACTTGTTTATAGCAATTACAATTATCTTGGTTTGCAGATACGTGAAAAGGCGTCGTGCAAGCATATCGCCAAATTTCAATTTTCTTGGTCAGCTGATGGAATTTGAGTCAATACTCCACAGTTCCTCCCGTATTGTACGTTCATTTCCAAGGAAAGCAGACGGGACTTACTATAATGCTTCGCCAAAGAAACCTGAATCTGAAAACGGCGCTATTTCTCGAGCATCTTTTGGAGTGAAGGTCTGTGTGGCTGGTCACACGCAGTCGCCCACCACAGCATTTGCCAGGTTGAGCTTTGATGGAGCAAGTCCTTCTGCAGAGGATGACAGTGAGCTTCAGAGATCAATTGTTGGAAGTAAAGAGCCGAACGAAATCGCTAAAAGATCAAAGCCAGCAAGTAGCGAGTCCGTTTCCTTTAACGACAATTGTCATGTTTCGGGATTACGCGTTCCATTTCCAAACATGACAGACTCTGAAGGCGCAGCTTTAAGTCACTGTTCCGTCAATTTCCAGTCGAATGAAACTGGTAAGGAGCTGCAGAATCGTCAGACAGTTTCGGGGATATTGGCAACAAAGCCTGTCTTCGCCGAGCATTGCTTGAGGAAGATAAGTAGGACCGAATCAAAAGAGTATACACAGAACGCCAGAAGGACGTCGCCTCCCGCTCGTCCAAGCAGCATCGCGATCTCCGGTCTCCAGTTCGACCTAGAGCTTCTGGGGCAGGACATTCCCACGAAGATAAAGGACATGATCCTGACCGATGCCGAGATCTGCCGGTCTTCGATGACTTCGTACGGAGTCCTGTCATGCGTTACAGAGGCGTGCAAGAAACTTCACGTCGGCTGCTGCTCGCGCGACCTGCTCCGACAGGTTGAGAGTGCGTGTCGTTCGAGGAGCTTTAACGACATACCGGCCGTTGCTGCTTCGGCGTTGGCCTCAAATGGCACCGTGTTCAACGCCACTGCGCGCTCGTCTGTGATGGAGGCATCTAAGACATCGTCTGGCGTCGTTGATCGCGCATGGAAGAGGGCGCTGGATGGTCATACGTCTAACAGCAGCCTTTCGTCTGTCGGCAGTAGTTCGGTGCACGGCAGTCGAGAGCTGGTTCAGGTGTCGTGAATTCTCTCGTACGGCGTCCGATTACCGGTACTTTCCGATTACTTCTGGCTGACGTCAAATGAAATTTTCTGACTCTCATCGTATATCCGCAGATATTCTGATTCAGTCGGTTTTCTTAAGCGTTTTTCTAGCCTGAAACATGAATTCAATAGGTAGAACAGAGATTTATAAAGTAACTCTAGTTTCCTGAACTCAAGAATACAAATTTTGAATTAAAGTTAATTAAAGTTATTATTATTATTATGCGCGCCACTCTGTGTATGTGCCTGTGTATAGTAAATGTTTTGTGTCTTTGTCATGTTGCAGTGCCTTGTCTATGATTTACATTTATTTATAAAAGATAGAGACTTTCTTATCTTGAAATCATAGTGGATTGTTTGTTCTCACAAATATTTCTAAAGTCCATTTGCACTTAGATTTATTAAGCATTGTCTTTATTATGATCTCTTATCTTTGGTTTTACCGACGCGGATCTACAGGTACTAATTTTAAAATGTGTGAAATTTTTGCATGATGGTAAAGTGAACTGCCTAGAAAGTACCGTAAAACTCATTTCAGGATCATTTATTTGCATATACTTTTTATACAACATTAGGCAGCTGGCCTGCTTTTGTTAAATTGACTTTTTGATAAAAATGTTTCGAATTTTCTTAAAGGAGCTTTTGTTTGCTATATTTTGATAAATTTCTTGGTAAGTTTAAGTCGTTAAGTCGGAACATAACCAATATTATTAGGCCACCAGCATAATAGTTTGGCAGTTGTTTTTTAATAAAAACATTGATCTCTTTATCACCTTACTATTTCCAGTTTCGTTCATTGTACAGGTGCTTATTTGGACTGCAATGTACTGTAGTTTTATATACTGCAACAGTTATATTCCCCTTTCAAACGGTGTTCTTTTTCATTCATCATTTCATCCATCATGACTCTGCTATGGCTTGCTTTTACACTTTTGTGCAATGAATATATTTATTTTCCAAAAATAGCCATAATATTTTGTGTCACCTGGTGAAAAAGGCATTTTGATTTGAGAGTTAAGTGGAAAGCACACGTGTATTGAGGTATTACCAGGGCTGAAAGTCAGCTGGTGCACGGCGGTGCTGAGCTCCGGCACCTTTTTGGACCATTAAATTTTTCCACAATTCTTCAATATTAGTTCCAGTATTGTAAAAGCACCATTTTGTACTTGTTGCAAAACTATTAAACTAAGATTTAAAAAGCGCTATAGAAATTTAGATATTATTCAGATTTAATGAGAGTGCACGTACAAAAGGTACCACTGCTATACTTAACACACCTCAGTGCCAATAGAGCTCCTGCACCTTTTTTCACAGACTTTCAGCACTGGGTATTATCGTGTCATCTGATTGCTGCTGGTGGCATACGAGTTTCAGATTTGGTAACATTTTACATCTGAGGTGGATGTATTGTATATAGTTTGTATACGTAAAACTGAAATGCCATCATGATGTTTCAAAGTCCAGGTTGTCAGGACTTTTGGAAATTTGCAATGTGAACACTGCTTACTGTTGTATTCTCACTTAAGCCCATTAGCATATTTGTATTCTGCTTAGTTTTAGTAAACACTTTGTTAGCAAGTTTTTTTGTGATTAATTATTATAGCAACTGTTATCCTCATTGTAGTTTATAGTGTTTTATTTTTCATCTTGCATTCTCATGTGAATTCTTTATTTGAAGTCATTTCATATTTTGTTTGTTATAACATATCAGATTTAGAATTTGAAGTTTTTGTAAGACATTCCTTGCATTTTCACCTGAAGTTACGAATAACTTGCCTAAGTTATCTCTCTTGTGGTAGATTGATTTATGGCTTACTGTTGTGGTGATTAGCAATAGAAGTTAACCAAATGTAGAGCTTTATTCTAGTCTTTTTCAATCATTATTGCTATAATAACATAATATATTACCTTCTTTAGTGATGAATTGAGAGCTTTGTGCCTTTAAATATCGTGCTTTTATCTGATTTGAGTTTAAATCATGCAAATATTCAAAAATTGTGTTATTTTACATTATTTTGTACACTTTGCCTATGAACACATGTACTGATACTGTTGCTCCTAGACTAATGTCACACAAGACAAAGTTTTGTCTTGGCTTATTGTGTGTCGGTGGTTTAGGTGGAGGAACTTAGTGACACTTTGACAGTTTCTAATCATGCTCTACCTCAACGGACAGCAGAATAAATTTATAAGGACCTACTTACTGATTTCTGAAATTCTTGGAAAGTTGCAATGTGAACGCTGCACACTATTGTATTCTCACATTTAAGCCCTTAGTATTTTTTTGTATTCTGTTAATTTTTTAATCTGTACTTTTGGTTATATCAGCTTTAAAAAATAAATTACACTACTGTTGTCACCATCGAAATTTTCACCATTAAAATCATATTCAGGTAAAATATGTGTAGTGTGAAGAGATTTTTCGGATTTCGGTTTTTATATACAGAACATGCCATTGTTATATTAATTTATGTTGTTTTATGTCACAAGGAAAACCAACACATAGCAATGCCAATTAGAATAAATGTGCAGAAATCTTATGTGTGACCAATACTGCCGTATATGGCTGCGAGACTTGGACAGTGTCCAAAATCATGGGGAAAACTTGAAATATGGTTTCTTAGAAGGATGATGAGAATCGGTTGGAAAGACATGATGAAGAACAACAAAGTGTTGGTCAAAGTGAAACCCACAAATGCTTAATGGCAACAATAATAACAAGACAACTGAAATTTTTTGATCATGTAATGAGGAAAAATGGAATAGAGAAGTGTGTTACAACAGGAATGATTGAGGGGAAAGGGGATAGAAGAAGACAAAGGAGAAAATATCTGGATAGTTTATGCTATCTACAGGCAGTGGCGGCTCCACCGGGGGGGGGGGGCCCGTGCCCCCTATTGAGAGCCTGGCCCCCCCAGTGGCCCCCCAGTTGGGACCTTATACTTAATGCTACATACATTAAACAACAAATGGTTGGCCCCCCATGATTAGAAGTTGCCCCCCCCAACGGCCCCCCCACTTGCCAAATCCTAGAGCCGCCACTGTCTACAGGGAGGAAACTAAGGAACAATTGATATCATCCATGCCACAGAAGACAAGACGGAAATGGAGGTCCATGATCGCCGACGCAGTCAACTTTTACAGGGAACCTAGAAGAAGAGATGAATGTCACAAGATATTAGTTACCGTCAATTAGTTATTGTGAAAATGACTGAGGTTCAAAAATGACCGTCACAGAAAGTTGAGTTTGTGACTCGAAATTTAGAGACTAGTCAAATTTGAAACCGAGACTTTTTGCAGTTTGCACAGGAGTTATATTGTTGTCTGGAGCCAAAACTAGCTTGGGATTGTCAATTTTTCAGCCAGTTGGGGCAGAGTTATTTCTAGGATTTTGAATTTGGGGGGTGTCAGGAAAATCTGGGGTGTCGGAATTTGGAAGTCTCTGCCGAAAAAGGCTGACAAACAAAAACGTCATCAAGTATAAAAAAGGCTGAGAAGCAAAAAAGGTCATCCGAGAGTAAAAGGTGGGGGGTGTATTTCTTCATTTGGGGAGGGGTGTTCAGGGCTAATTAGTATGCGTTCTGTATGCATACCATTGTCACAATACCATTGGGGGTGTCGACCTCAAATTGGGGGATTGTTGCGGGGTGTTAGGGGGGGAAATATCCCTGTGTTGGGGTAATCCTATTAAAAAGAAATCTGTCTTCGGTGGATTAAGAGCGTGCTGGTTAGATGACATCCACGAAGAAATAGACAAGAATGCCCAGTGGTTAATCTAGACTCCTGACCGGGGGGGAGGGACTGGAAAGCCCGGAGGAGTCAGCTTGGGAGAGCGCTCTAACGTAAGTTGATATAGTATGCCACAATTTCCGGGGTGGGGAATTTGAAATTTCCGGGGGGGGGTGGCAATTCATTACCGGAAACGGTCTAGATTAAACCAGTGTTGGAGTTGTGAAATTTGAGCTGGGGGTTGAGGACTGAAATTCAATGCATGACAGAAACTGCATGTACCAGATATGCGATTTTTGGGAGGGTTGCAAAGTTAGCTGGGGTTAACCCCCACCCCCCCACCCCGGTAACTCCAACCCTGCATGGATTAAACCCTGCCGGCGGCAGCTTAGGACCCGTGTCAGCAAATGTTCTTTTTGCTTTAATTCGTTTATTTATAGACGCATCCGTATCAAAGACGATGAGCGTCTGCTAAACTATGTACAGTTCCACAGGTTTAGGACCCGGTTTACTAAGAAAAGCAAATGTTCATCTAGTCGCTCCCTCAAATAGTCGCTAGGTGGCTTTCTCGTCAGGCAAGAGGCATTTCGCACCAGACACAGTAAGTTCGAGGTTTCATCGACAGGTGCGCTACGGGTCACGTGACCCGCCGAACTGAGTACGGTCAGAACACGAAAATTCGGCTTTCGGCGTGCTGCGTGTTTTCTCCCGAAAAAAGGAATTGTTGATTTGCGTCAGATGTTGTATTAAACCGCGCTCCGTTGACACCGCGAACAGATTCTTCAGGTCTGTTTTATCTGCGGTCGTAATTTAATGTAGACGGAGATTTATCGCTTTTTATCATTTGAAATCCGATCTTTGAAAGGCTGCTCGCTCAAAACAACCACGCATTCAAACACAGAGCGTCACTAATTGGGAATCTCTGGCTTTCAAAGTTTCAATAGGCCGAATGACGAAATTTTTGTAGCGCATTTTAAAAGAAATATTAACCGTTTTTACACATGAACAGTATTTACAGTGAAATGGTTTAATGTTGGCGAAGCTCTCAAATCTCAATAGAAGAACATGTGTTCTACGGTCTTTGTTCAGTGTTTGGCATTGCAGCTGGTTGTCTGGGACCCAGTCAATGCTTAAACGCACCGTTTATCATTTAATAAGCCGAACCAGATTTGTCTTTAACAGAATTCTTGACATTTTAATTCGGACTTACGTTTTTGACTTGTAGAGCGATGGATGTGCAGAGGTGCTAGTTTTATTTTTCAATGGAGAGTCTTATTCTGACGCAGGAGTTGTAGTGAATTTTTCCAATTCAACAGTGTCGAAAACTGAAAGGTAAGCTTTGAGAGTCATATTCTTTTTCATTTATGGTTTGAAATTATAGATTAACAGTAATTTCTGTGTATTTGTTTGTATTGACATTTTCAGACTGTTTAATTTAATGCAATTTTCTACTGACTTAGTATAATATGGAGCTTTCAATATATAATTTGTAAATTATAGAGGCCTATTGAAAGCTGGATTGCCAGTTTAACTTTGTTTTGGATGACACAGAGCAAAAAGTTTAAAGAATGGAGGTTCAGAGAGATCAGGAAAGAGTTTCAGTCCAGAATGGGAGAATTTATATATAGCTGTGTATAATTTGGAAACTGGGGCATAGTAGAGACGCCTCTGATTATGATATTGTACCAAAGTTATTTTATTATTTAATTTTGAGAGTTAAAAATGTGCAAAACTTGTGCATGCATGTCTTGCATGTTGGAAGAATTTGGGGGATAATGGTTACCTGGGGTGGATGGACAATTGGACATTGTTGGTGTATAACTTGAAGTGGGTGAATCATCCATCCTGGGACAGAACATCTGTAGGGCAAAAAGTATTGTGTTTAAAGTCAGATGATGATGATGATGAACATGTCACTAAAATTTTACATAGCAAATAAAAGCAGAGAAGTGAGCACCAATGACCATTTGGAGGGGTGCATTGGGTGACGCTTTGTCTATGATGAAGAACCAGTTGAGATGTCAGTGGAACATGAGTCATGTAGCAAACAGGGTCAGATGCAAGGTCAGACCTTAAGTAATTGACCTATGAAGTGGAATAGATGCTTTCCTGTCATGTGATATGAATGTTATCCTATGTATGATAAATGTCAAATGATGGGGAATGCTGTTGCATAGGGAGGGGCTGGGGCAAATGCCCTCCCCCCAAGCGCTGAAGATGAGGGGCGCCAAAGATGCCAGTTATGGGGAGTGACTTTGAAATGGGGTAGTGTGGGGGTAGTGTGCGTGGGGCTAGCCGCCTTCACCGCAAAATTTTTGGGATGCACAACAATTGAAACAAATGACTTTCTATATCTCATTAAACTGGCGAGGAACCTATTTTGCTCCTCAGACTTTTCAGGAGTTACGGGCGCAATATGTCTTTCTTGCCCCCCCCCCCACCCATTGGGTGCTGCCAACCCACACTATGCCACAGGTGGCATGAGAGCTTTCTGTTGTTGCCATACTAACACATTGGGTTTAGGATTTCATTTGGTTCAGGGTGATGCATTTAATGTGTCAGAATGGGTTAATTTCAGAGCAGTGTCCTGAAGTGAGTCATTTGATTAGAGCTCTATTTTTCAACTTTATCTGAAATCACTTGGTCACCAGTATTTTGTTGGACAAGTTTTCAGTGTAAGTCCATTAGTAAGAGGACAGTTGTGGTCAGTAATTTAGATTTCTGAACAATTTTTTTTAAAAAGGCCATTTAGCTTAGACTTGATAGACCATACTATTGCCTAGATTTGATTGGTTACCTGTAATCGTTGCATATGAGTGATTTTTAAATTAACGGAAAAGTAGCAATTGAAAAGGAGCCGACGGTAAGGCTGAACGGACGCTTCAAGTCAATAAAGAGAACTATTCACCACAGATGTATATGCATAAATATTGATTGTTTTATAAAAATTTAATATGATGTTTACAATACACCAGTGTTGCTTATATAAATAAATTATAGCATATATTTCTAAAGACCTCTAATTTACTTTTGACAGTTACATTGAGCAGTATTGGCATGTATAACATTTATGTAATTGAATGGTTTGGTGGAATAAGGAGTTAAATGCAGTTACCACCTTAATGATGAAATTATCAATTGAAGGGTCCGGTTAAATAAGGAAGTAAATGCAGTTACCCCTCTCATTGTTATTGATACTTAAACCATTGGGGGGGGGGGGTTCGGATACAGTTTACCTCCCTATTCCACCCAGCCATTCAATTGTTAAGTGCTTTGTATGCTTTTGAGGTTTCAGCCGTTTCTAATGTCAGACAAGTTCTGGTCTGCATTGCACTTTTCCGCCATTTTTGTCTTAAGGTTCAGCTACTGTCCAGAAACATTTCTAGAGCAATAATTATTGTGGGACATATGGTGATATTGTTGGTTGTTGTCTTCGTGATTGTCTGTGTTGTCTTCTGCAATTAATGACTCTAAGTAAACGTCTGGACGTCTTTTTTCACATTTATTACGGTTTGCTAACTGTTCTAGACGTTAGCGCACGTGGTGATTGCGCATGGTTAAATCACCGGCACATGTGCAGTTCTTGTCAGGAACCGTACCCTGGAAGGAGGCTTTCACTGATGTTTAAGTGTATGCGCAATAGGCTAACAACACAGCTGGTGTGTGTGTGCACCAGCATTGCATGCAGACTGAACATAAGATTGTTGCATGCGGCCACCTGTCCAAGAACAGAGCATCAATTATATCACCAGCCGTTGAGTGTGCACAGTAAGTGCAGTGCTTAAAAATATGAAGTAGCAAGTAACTGGCAGCAGAAGCTTTGAAGCTTTTCCAACTAGTTTTAGTGGGATGTTGGCCATTGTTTAGACAAGAATTTCTCTGGCAATGTGTTTTTAGAACAGTTATTTTTGGAAGCTCAAATCCTGCCTATCAGTTGCTAGGCGCCCTATCAGTACTTGGTACGATATGATAAGTAATCGGTTCCATATTATTATTGTTGTTGTTGTTTTTTAATGCACAGACTGAGCAGTTATAATGAAAATGATGACCATTTTGCTTTTCTGACCCTGTTGCTGTGTCTGACCCATCCTTCAAGCCTCTTGAATTTATCTGATTTGATGACAAAACCCTAGATTTTTTTTCTTCCATGCCACTTCAGTCATCCACAGTGTTGGAGTTGTTGGGGGGGTTGAACCTCCCAGCTAACTTTGCAACCCTCCCAAAAATCACATAATTATCATGTACATTCTGTGTCTGTCATTCATTTAATTTCAGTCTATTGAACATCTCAACCTCCCCCCTTCAGCTCAAATTTCACAACTCCAACACTGGTCGTCCATTATGGCTACACAAATTATCCTCTAATCAGAAGCTTGAACTGGTGGTGTTTAGAGTGAGTGGGATGCCGGATGCCTACTTTGCCATGTAGCCACTTTGTCTCTAGGCCTTTCATTTTTCCAGAGAGCCTTCTAACTTGTCCTAGTACCGTACTTCCTTTCTTATTATGAGTCAGGATGGTGTGCTTAGGTTTATGGTTTCAAACTGACTGTGTAGGATATCTGAGTTCTGTTTCCTTCTGGTGATAAGATTGGTATGCCAGATATTCAACCAAATCCCCCAATTAAGGACAGCCAAATGACTTTCTGTATATAGTAATCATTGAACAGTTTCTGCGGTGACCCTGGTGTGTTAGTCTGTTAACACGAAGAAGCTGAGGTGGCCTTATGGATATAAATCCCACAGTATTATTACCGCTATACAGTGCAGCTTACTGCAATAGAAAAGCCTGTGTTAAGAAGACACAAGACAGGGCAAGTTCAGACGCAGACACAATAGAGAAAATTTTCAGCGATTGTTAATAATTATCTTAGTACATTCTCTATCCGTTTAAGTGTTTGGACTTGATCCAGTGTATCTCAGCCTGCCTCTTAATTAACATGACCCTGTAGAAAAGAGATGTGCATATGCAATTACAATTAAGAGATGGTTAGGCCATGAACTGAATCAAATTGCCAACAAAGAGGATCAAAGGATATCAGAAATTAACCTACGAGAAAAGGCTAAAATGCTGTGGCTTGACAACTTTGGGGGAAAAGGAGAATGAGAGGGGATTTAATTGATAGTTTTAATGTAATTAAATAGTCTTAAAGCTGGCTAGAGAAGATGACCATGGCATATTTTGAACCTGAAAATCTGTGGTTTGTCAGACAGTTTAGTTGAGAGGAATGATAGGTTTGGCATGGCCTAAATCCTGGCAGAACAATGTATTTGGTTTAATTCCCTGTGCAGGAGTAAGGAAATTTTAATTTGCACAAATGTCATCTGCTGTTGATCCTAAAACGCATTAGACACCGTAATTAGAATTTGCCGCTCCTGTATGGAGACAAAACACGTATTTAATTAATCATGTAGATGTTATTTTAAAAAATTTTGTGTACAGTAGAGACATACATAAATACATGGGGGTCATAGACCTAATGGTGGGAAAATAGTTCAGTTTTTAATGTGCACGATAAGGGCATGCATACATGAACAGATAAAGGCATGTATTCAGGGATGCTAGAAGCAATGCAGTGCAAAACATTCAGATCTATAGTAGCTAATGTAAATAAAGATAAATACCCTGGTATTGAACTTGTTTTTTTTTCTGTTTTCTTTGATGTACAGTTTAGTCATGCATGGATTGGTATTACAATTATCTTCTTATGTTAAGTCATGAAGACACTTCAGGCAACAAGGTCTGTCTTATCTTTAACTGTTGACTGCATTGTAGACATCCATGTAATGCTTTCATTTGTTGCTCTCATTATTGCCTGGGATATCAGTGCATTGTACTGTTTAGGGTACTCCCTTCCTGAAGTCAAGAAACTCTTCATTGCATTTTAGCATTTTGAGCACTGATGTCATTAACCCTTTCCTTTCTCAACAGTTTGCCAGCTGCTGCAACAGTGCTTTGAGTATTGTAACTGATAGTCTGTCTGTCTGTCTGCCTGTCTGTCTCCTATTTTGTCATTCTTTGTCCTGCCTTGTTGACCGTTTATCCTAAGTGTTCTGCTTTCCTCTTATCCCCTCTGCCTACAACAACCTAGATGTTCTGCTTTCTTGATGAGAGCAGAAAATAAGGGAGGAGGGAGTTGATGAAGGGGCTGCAGAATGACAGCCATCTGTGACTTCCCAACCCTGGAGACATATTTCAGTGATGTGCAAACGAGAACAAAAGGGTGAGATGAGCCAGTCTTTGGACAGACAAGAGTGATTCTGAAATGTATCCATTAAACACCTGGATGTGAGATTGATTCCATATTTCAAATAGCTACTTCTAAATTAGACTTAACCCCTTAACTGGGTGCCCCAAGTAACTCTTGTCCATTTTACATTGAGTTACAAATAGCTGCCCAGTTAAGGGGTTAAGAAACTGTCATTTCTTTCAATCAGTCCCTTATTGCCTTGTCTTGATTTCTTGATATTAAGGTTGTTAACGGTTAACCGGTTAACCTGGTATTTTTTTGAAGATTAACCGGTCCTTCAAAACCAGTGGTCTTAACAACCTTACTTGATATGTAGCTGGTTTACAGAGGATTGACTTTGCCTGCACACCTTTATAAGCTACTGGAGTTATCTATGATGCCCCCCACCTGTACTGAAGGTAGAGTGCCGGTGCCTACCTGGATTTGGCTTCTACACTCACATACCCTGGGCATCAGTTGGTACCTAGGTGTTCATTCAAGAATGGTATATAAAACTGGCTTACTGTTCGTGTAGAGTTTCACTGTGCCCTGACGTGTTAGCTGTGATAGGCAGTGAAGCTGATGCATAATGGTATGCCTTATGAATACCTGTCAAAACAGCTGCATTACTGAGATTTTCCAATACATATGCAACAGCAGAACGGTCATATAGGAACCGAGACAGCAAGAGTTTGAGAGGATCAGGACAGGGAATAGATTTGGAGAAAGACGTGGATTGATCCATGGTGCTTTCAGCTTTTACAAACAATCAGCCCTAAAGACGTCATGCTTCTTTACCATATCTGTTAGTATTTAAGAGATTTCTGTGCATTTTCACTTAAACTTTAGCGACAGTTTACTGGAAAGACAAAGTGAGAAGCTGATGCGATTGACACTTTGTATGATAATCATCCTCCTTAGATTGCTCTTCCAACGTTTCAGACTGATCTTCTGGCTTGACCTGACTCTAATGCTATTTGGATTTGGTGCGCCATCGGCTGATGCCATGGGCATTATGATAGTGGCGCTATAGAAGTTGATTAATTGATTGATTGATACTTGTGAATCTTGCCTTGAATTTGTTAGCATTAATGATTATTAAACTCATGTGCTGTCGTACATTGTCACAGCATCCTTCTTCATCTTTAGAAATGTTAGACTTTTTATGTCTGAGAACCTATTTAAGCTTCCAAGTTGTTTTATTACATAGCCATTAACATTTAATTAAATTCACGTTGTTTCCCAAGGCTCTGTATTATACATGCTGTTCAGTTCAGTGGTGTCTTCAATATGCAAGGACTATGGTTCCAGACATGTGTTATAATGAGAGCCCAGAAGCAATTTGTGTATTCCCAGTTTTTATTGCTATAGCCCTAGGAACTTTACCTTCTTTTACGTCTGTGTTTGATCATGAATGCTGATGGAAGTCTTTTGTGATAAGTATCTATTGGGAATTTGGGAGGAGTTTTGGAACATTACGTTTTTAACATCTGCATGTTAAGCAAACAGTTTTGATTTTATTAAAGTTTCAACTATTATGTCACTCTTCTATAATAATTTTGAAATAAAATAATGCAGAAATTGCTTCTAAGCAGCAGGTTTGAACTGGTGTGGCTTTCTTGATGACTGTGTTGCAGTTCCATTGTTTTGTATTGTGGTGAATGTATTAAGTGGAAAATACCAATTGTATGCACATGTTGTGAAAGATGCATATAACTCGATATTTCAATGGTGCTTTTTTGAATAAGTGCAAACGACACAATCTTGTATAAGTTTTGATTATTTGTGTATAAATATGCATTTTTATGTTATGCAAAAAGTATAAGCTATTGCATGCAAGGTGCTAACTTGGCTTGAAGATCACAGTTGGAAGTTCCTGGCTTAGAGTATCATCTGAATATTCAAGTAATGCTGTTGATTGTTAGCCTAATGTAATAAGAAGCAGCAAGATCTCTCTAATGCTCATTACTTATGGTTTTGGTGTACATAGTTGATTAGTCTTCTGGTGTAATAGGCTGTACCGGTAGTTGTCTTGCAGTGTTTAATTACTTTTTGTAGCAGTAAATGACAATGGTAATGTAATATTAAAAGGTAAAGGTAGTCCCGTACTCGAATGAGGGTATGTTCCGGCGCTGATCTCCGGTTACTAGGCAAGCAGCAACACAGGTGGCTTGTGCCATTAATCTAGAGAAGGTTGCCATTACTTTCTCTTGACCCCTGTTTACCTTTACAGCTTAGCACTGCTACCAATTTATCGGCGCCCAAGCGATGAACGGCTTGGTTGGACGCCGACACCATGACTAGGTCCCGGAATGGTCACCCATCCAAGTACTAACCGCACTCGACATTGCTTAACTTCGGTGTTCTGACAGAACGGTCGCACTACGCCAAATATGCCTTTGCTGTTACTAAAGTTTTTTGTGTTGTTGTTAGTAAGTAAGTAATAAAGTCAAGATTAGTGTGGTGACTAGTTGGTAGACTGTGCGAACACATTACATAACTTCATAATCTCTTGAGATGACCATCATTTATAACTGGATTCCCGTAATGTTTGATAGGTTCACATTCGTGGGAACTTTGGTGAGCTCGCAAATTCTGTTTTTTTGTCAGTTTGAGAGTGTGACCCAAAATTCTGTTTTGGTCTAATATTTTAATAGGCGTGGCGTCAGATGTTACTGAAGAAAATTGCCGTGCCCATTGATATGGACAGCACGGGACTGACCATTGAGCAGGAAGTGGACTCAGGTGTGGAGTCAACCAACTCAGCTGATGCAGTGGTTTACCTGAGAATATCAGTACCAGAGTTAAATGCACAGGTTGGCTGAAATCAGAATTAATTGACTTCTAGTCTGTATACCAGGTAATTATCCAACGTTACCTGTTCTGTTTGTACTATAAGTTGATTTTTCTATTTAAATTGTAACATGATCAGTCATTGGATGGCTGAATTTTAAAACTCACTTTGTAATGAGCACTTTTGTTTGAAAATAATACCATGAGAAAGTTTAGCTTTGGCAGTGAGTGATAATTACCGGGTAGGCCTATATAGATGGCTTCAGACACTGATAGATATTAGGCAGTCACAACAGACTGCATGGTTTGTTTGTTCCAGTGCATTTGCATAATGATGATAATAGTAATAATAATAATAATAATAATACCGGTAATCAGCATCACTACCATCATCATCGTCGTTGTCGTTGTTGTCATCTTGCTCCATGGGTACTGTACCTGTAGGTGTCAACAGCCTGATTCACAATTTGCCTCCTTCTTTCTCGGTCCTGCGTTGCTCTGGTTAGTGTGTGCAGCTCCGCTTTCCCCCAATCCACGATATCGTCCTACCACTCTCTTCTCGGTCTGCCTCTTCAATTTTCTCCATCCATTGTTCCTAGCATGATCTTCTTCTCCAATCTATTGTCTTCCATCCTGCATACATGCCCGAAGAAGTTCATTTTTCTCCATATCAATATTTGCTTGATATTTGTTTTGTCCTTAATTCTTTCTCGTATTGCTGTTTCCTTTATTTTCTGCTGCTATCTGATGCTCAAAATTCTCCTATGGCATTTCATTTCAGAGGCCGATAGACGTTCTCTTAATGATGATGATGATGGTGGTGGTGGTGGGGGTGGTGATAGTGGTGGTGGTGGTGGTGATGGTGGTGGTGGTGATAATAAAGTTTAGAGTGGTTCAGTAGGGTCTGCCCTGTGTGAGAACCACTATGTTTCACCTATCCATTCTTTCCCATTATGATCTTGCTGTGTTCTCTTATTCTCTGGCCTCTTGTCCTAATAATAATAATAAAAAAATTATAATACCTGAGTTTTAAGGGGTGTAGTAGGATCTATCCTGCGTTAAAAACCGTTGTCTTGCATTTAACCCTCTATTTCACTTTTGTTTGTCATAGTCACATCTCGTGTCTTCGAGTCTACTCGAAATACTACGCATTCTGTAGTATACAGTGCCATGACAGCTCACATATTGAATTTGACACTCTACATTACAAAGTGTTTGCATCTTCCAATTCCTCTCTTAAACTCTCATGATGACAGATTTTTCAGATAAGAGTGTGACTTGAGTAGAATGAAGACACAGATGACATTGGCAATAATTGTGTAGGTACTGGTAAATTTTTGTAGAATCACAGATTTGCTTAATTTCATAGCAGTGCATTGTATTCTGCAGTTTTGAACGGTTGTTGGTACTAGAACACTACTATTTTATTTATTTATTTTAATGTTTAGAAATGCCTTCAGTTTCATCAAGATGACACAGTCTGGGTTGCCAAGCAACAGATCTTGTCCTCAATAGCCAAGGTTGCAACACTGAAACATTGCAGTTGACATGTTTTCTAGATTTCTAAATGAAGCTTCTTTTTAAAACTTTTATTACTTTTGTCATTTTATTCGGAGAGCTAAACTGCTAAACTGTCAAAATAGTTGAGTACTGATTGCTAAGTTATTCAATGTGTTTTGTAGGCCTAATCTGTCGTTGGTGTCTGAAATTTTAACATGGACTTATCTTCCGATAATATTTAAAAAATACTAAGGAAATACTTAATGTTTGCTAGAAAAAATGTTTTTGGCACTGGAGTATTTTCAGTCTGTGAACTTCATTTTAGCTTAAATATTTTCATGTTGAAATTGTTAAATGAACATAGGAAATTCCTTCCAGATAAGATATTTATAGAATAATATGCATACTTGCTTGTGTGTGTGTGTGGGTTTATATATATATATATATATATATATATATATATATATATATATATATATATATATATAAACTCTTTTTTCATTCAACTCTGGGTACACTTAAGCTATTATCAGTGCAGTTTAACATATAGAATTGATTTACGGTACTCTGAACATTTTTTAAATATTTCTTTTAGTCCAGGGTCTTCTGTCGCTTATTCTCTTTGTTAAATGTTCTGTAGACACTGAAAGACGGCTTCAACTACGGACTCTTCTGCCCCTCCATGCAGGGAAGGGCGGGGAAGTTTCTCGACGAAGAGCGCCCTCTGAAGGACTACCCTCTTCCTGGACCGATTGGATATCTTGAGGTTGGCGGAAGTCGGATTCATTGAAAGCCTTCCTATCTGTTACAAGAGGAGTACTTGGCATGCTTTGATAATCAGGAGTGATGCTGCTTTATGTGCAGCGTTTCTATTCTTCAGAGCAAGGTTTTTATTACATTTTTTTGCTAACTGGGCTAACATTTTTATTTCCAGTTCAAGTTTAAGCGCAGGATCTACAGACAGATTCAAACGAATCCACGAAAGTTGAAGCAGATTAACACAAAGGTATCTGCTGGCTGATTTAATTATTTCTTTGTTCTTTATTTGCAAAATATTAAAGTTTGCTTATTGCCGTATTTTTTAAATCTTAGTAGCATCGCCTTGCTGTAGTTATGAGTGAAGCAGTTTAACCCTTTTCCCGTTTGCCCTGAGAATACTCGTCCATTTTACATTACGTTACAAATAAATGAACGGGTAAAGGGTTAATTGTTGACGTCAACATGTTTTAGGCAGAGTAATCCTGTATTTAATGCAGAGCCTTAAATGAGATTTGCACAAGATTTAAGCATGTTACAAATACCACTGCTTGCTATACAACGATTCTTGGTTAATGAATGGAAACATTTTTCACTTGCTGGCGATTTACATTTTAATATGTTGTTTGTATTTTGATCGTCAGACATATTTGAAACAGTTGATGGAAGCCATTAGAAAGAACGACATAAACAAAGTGTCAAAGTTCACCAATGGCGGACTCGATCCCAATTTCAATGACCGTGATACTGGAGGTTATTTAAAGAAAATTTGGCGTTTTAATAACTGGTCAACATTGCTAAATTTTGACATGGGAGCTGTGAATGAACTTTTTTTGTTGATTATCATTCAATTACTGGCTTGTGGCTTCACATCATCATCATCACCACCACCACCACCATCATCATCAACAACATCATCATCATCATCATGAAGTTGTGACTGCTTACATATGCCCAATTGCTCAGTATATGGTTTTCTCCCGACCGATTTGCCCAAAAACTGAAAACGCACCTTTTTAGTACTTCTTATGGAACTCTTTTGTAAAGTGCTCTCGCCCACTCCCTGAGCTTTAAGATAGCGCTATATAAGTTGTCGCTCTAATAATAATAATAATAATAATAATAATAATAATAATATGATTATTGTTTTTATGTTTATTATTTATACAGCACTATTTCCAAGCAAGTATAACTCGTCTTTATTGTAGTGGAGAATCATAGTGTTTTGAAACGAGAGATGTGCCTGACCGTTTGCAAGATAGCAGGATTTGAACAGATGATGATAAGTGAAAATTTGTAAGTGAATGATCTTGTAGTTTGTTTTTTCCCTCCACCAGAGACCCCTCTCACTTTGGCCACAATGACGGCACATCCTGTGGAGATGATAATGGCTCTCGTCAGTGGCGGAGCGCACCTCGATTTCCGTAACAGGAAGAGCCTCACTCCGGTGCATTCTGCAGCGCAGAAAGGCAACGATGAGGCCCTAAGGGTAAGTAATTTGCAAGGACTTGTCGTTTATAATATGGAGCTGTGATGAACGGCACTCGGTACATGGTTTTCCATTAGATACGATTTTGGTTATATGCCGTGAACTCAATGGAGAATCGTCGATCAGCCTATTTAGGGTTCATTAATAGCTGGATTTATTTTATGTTAACTTAGCACATCAAAATTCATGAGTAAATTTCTTAACGCTCAGAATATAGTACCGTTTTTAGCCAGTCTTTGGAATCTTATTTTCAATGGACAATGTTGGTGATAGGATGCAACCTTGTCTTATGCGTATTTTAGTCTTTATCCATTTTGTTAGTTCATAGTCAATTTGCACTGTGCTTTCTGCTTGTTTCAAACAATTTAACAATTGGAACCAAATTGAAGCTATACAACACAATAGTAGTACCTCAAATACTACCAGTATATGGTTCTGAGACATGGATCTTAAAAAAGCTGAATAAAGAAGGCTTATGGTGGCAGAAATGGGTGTTAGGACAAAATGTCATGGCGACAAAATGTCAGCGGATAAAATGTCTGCAGCAAAATGTAACCCTAACCCTAAACCGTGACATTTTGTCCGCTGACCTTTTGTCCAGCCACACAGAAATGTGCTGTTTGAGACAAATACTGGGGTGAACAGATTGCAAACGATAAGAAATGAAGATATCAGACAGCGGATTGGATTAAAAGACAACATTGTAGAAAAGCTCAGAAGAAGAAGATACAAAGCTCTACACACATTGATACAGGGAAAGAGAAGGAAAGGAAGACCGAATAAACGGTGGATGGACAACATCAAGAAAGACCTCGAAGCTGAAAGACAAGTCAACGAAAGAAAACATCGAAAACATTTCCTATCTAGCTATTGCCGCAATTGACTGGCCGAGAGCCGAGATGATGATGATTGGAATTTTGCCGCTTGTGATTGTATAGTGAATGATGTACATATGGTATGTGTCCCAGTGCAGAACATGTCAAATTATTTCAAAGCTTGTACTTTATTAATAAGTACTTGTGCACATCTTTGTAGGTGCTGCTTGACCTTGGAGCAGCAGCTAACTACAGAGACTGCCGTGGACTGACACCACTTTACCAAGCGGTCTGTAACAATGCAAGCGCACGCTGCGTAGAAATTCTTCTGTACGATCACGCTGTGCTGGGAATTACCGATGAGTATCACTGGACTGAGTTACATCAGGTACAGTTCCCTTGCCTGTCGTTTTCCTGCTTTCTTCTGCTCTCTTGTATTTGTATCTGTTGCTTAGCATTCGTTTGCTGATTAGAGGTTAGAATTAATTTCATTGATGGTGCAAGACTGATTGAAAATGGTCAGAAACATTGAGATTGTGGTGAAGTATAATAATTGTTTATGTTATTATTATTATTATTATTATTATTTTTTTTTTTTTTTATTACCAGACAATTTCTTCAGCGCAATAAACAAGACTTAAGGTCCAAGGCAAGAGCGCTTAACAAGTCGAGTCAAACCCTATCAAATAAATATGTTGTGCCCATTGATGACCAAATAATTTAAATATGATTATTTAGGCATCAAAGTCTGGAAATGTGCAACACTTGGAGCAGTTAATCTACTACGGAGCTGATATGAACTGTCAAAATTCTACTGGAAATACACCTTTGCACGTGTGTGCCGTCAACCAAAAGGTTATACTTGATTACTGTACAACAACAATTTTCGCAAGTTTTTAAGGAGACTGTCTACTGTTTTGCTTTTAATTATTCTCTTCTTTTATCTTGTTCTTTTATCCTGTTCCAGACACTTTGAAAGCATAGGTCATTAACTTCCGACCACACAGCCTGTCTTATCGGCAGCGTTGGTGATGGTCGACCTAGCTGTTCATTGCTGGGGTGTGGATAAATTGGTAGTATAATTAAGCTGCAAAGGTAGAGTGCGGGTCTAGAGAAAGCTATGGCAGACTACTCTAGATTAATGGCATAAGCCACCTGTGTTGCCGCTTCACTAGTATGATGATGATGATGATGATGATGATGATGATGATGATGATGATGATGATGATGATGATGATGATGATGATGATGATGATGATGATAAGTTAATTTAAGTCAAAGGCGCTTTTAGTCAAAAGCGCCGCTGCTAATGAAGAACCAAGTCTTGAGCCTAGTAAGGAAGGAAAGTCTTGTGCTTGTGATATCACGTATATCTAGAGGAAGGGTATTCCATAGCTTTGGACCTTGAACACAGAAGGAACGATCTCCTAGTACATGGAGAGCAGTGCCGGATCGTATGCTCATTTGAGCGCAGGACTAACGTTGCCTTTACTTTTTTGTCTGGTTGACTTCACCTTGAAATAATGCTGGAAAAATTTATATACAGGGTGGTGCAAAAAAACAGACTATATTAAATGCTAACCTAAATGTGACTGGTCCGGTTTTTTTGCACCACCCTGTATTTCCATGCTGCTTAAAATGAGTTATGTTTGTAGACATACCAAATAAAACAACCAAATTGACTGAAATTCTGTGAGTAATTAAACCCTTAGGTTCTGGGTGTCTGTGTGAAGTTTGGTGTCTTAGGTGTCTTTATCCCACACTTTATGGGTCAACTAAATATGTTGCAAAGTAATTATTTATTTTTTGCTGTACCTTGTTATGGTCAGAAACTTGAGAAAATCTTTGCTGAGAAAGTTGCTTCACAGGTTTTTTCAATTATGAATAATGATCAGCAGCTTAGAACTAAAGTGCCTGCTTATTTCTGGTTTTCTTAAATTTTGAGGATATATGTTTTTGATAGATTGCACATCCTGACTTAGCAGCAGATAATTGTATTAAGAAATTTTGCTCTTCACATCAATATTCAAGATGGATCACTAAAGTGGATAATGAAATATTTCCATTATTTATATAGCACTGGCATACCAGTAATTTCAGTTCATTTAGTGGTGCATGGTTTGCATCTTCAGTTAGCTTCTGATAGTGAGTCTCTACTTTTGCAGAGAACTGAAGTGTATATTTTGGTGGAAGTCGTACAGGACTGCAGAAGGGCTGAACATTTTGTGGTTTACTTTGACATGGATGTACTATTTAAACACAAATAATGTTTTTATTGTTTGATGTGCAGTATTGTAATGTACGTGTCATACACTTTTCTTATGTGTTGTGTGTGTGTCATGCACTGTGTGCAGAGAATTTGACCCTCGTGTGCCCGTACTAGCTTGTACTAGATGGCAGGAATGGACGTGTTGCAATCGTGCGCGTGTTTTTAGGAGGAATGTGCTCGCATTCTTCTTTTCCGCGGAGCGAGTAAGGACATTCAGAACTACGCAAATCAGAATGCTTTTGAGCTGGCGATTATATCTGGTAACACTCAGTTGGCGAACGTGATAAAGGAATTCTCTCCGAAAGATGTTGGTAAGTCACTTTGTTTACCCCAACATCCAATATTTGTGTCTGAGAATTAATATTTTTATCTGGTAAATCATGATATATTCTCTCTCTCTCTCTCTCTCTCTCTCTCTCTCTCTCTCTCTCTCTGTGTGTGTGTATATATATATATATATGTGTGTGTGTGTGTGTGTGTGTGTGTGTGTGTGTGTGTGTGTGTGTGTGTGTGTGTGTGTGTGTGTGTGTGTGTGTAATGGAGCATGTTAGCAGCTGAAGTGAACATCGGTCTACAATTTACAAGATGCGTGGGGTGGTTTGTTGGCTTAATCTTTTCAATGGGGGAGAGGTAAAGAAAGAGAGGGAGAGAAAGATTTGGGAGAGAGAGAGAGATTTGATATTTAGTCTGTGTAATAAATCTGAGCAGATTACTGATAGCGTGGAATTCTTATCAAGAGAATTACTTGTCGTGGGCATATCAGAGACTGTGGTTGTTATTACTTCGTGAAACCAGACATGAGCTGCCACATTATATTTTTATACTCTTAGTTGAAGTGGAAAACCTCAGGCAATGAAAGCAATTTCTAGTTTGGATTATTCAGATTAATCTCTTTCTCATTTCTGAATTAAATATTATGTGTGCGTGTGCTTTGTTTTGAAGTGCCTTATAAAGAGTTTCCGACGTTCAGTGAGAAGCGCCGGTCGTGCATTCCCGCGTCGACGTTCAGCACTCTTCAGCGTTGCCGTAGCAACCCGCAGTTGCATCATTTGTTCGAGAACTTGCCGTCTCACGGCAGTCAGCGACTTTTTACCGACGACAGCCTGTGTGCCCTGACGGCAAAGAAGGATCGGATGGTGAACAGAAGGCGAACCGAGCTTGCCTTTCTTTCTGAGTTTATGGCTGACGGACCATTCGGGTCGGGCTCTCCTCGATCGCTAAGCATATCCAGCGCAGGGTCAGGCCAGAGTGAGCGTTCTTTCTAACACGCGTCTCTTCCAATTAGCAGTTTCTCCATAGTCTGTATCGCTGTTTCCCACTGACTTATCTCTGAAATGACCTGGTCTTTCACAAATGGATTTGGAGTACGATCGATTGATACTCTTAGAGTATTAGAACTGGTGCTATTAAAGTGCATTATTATTATTATTATTATTATTATTATTATTATTATTATTATTATTATTATTCTTTATTTACTGAAATCTTAATGACTTGGTATTAAATACTGAGCAGCATTGCTACTCTGGAGCTTTTGTGCTTGTCTATTGATTATATTGTTATCATGCTCTATCACTAAAATGATTATTTGCTTATGTGTCTGCTGCTGATTTCTTCCCTTAGAATATTTGGCAAGTTAAGATTTCACTTTTTTACATCCAATATTTCACTTTGTTGCATCTTTCACTCCTTATATAGTGGAAAAATGTACTTGAAACTTTTCACTTGTCATTCAGTATCTATTCTCTGGTTTTTCGTTACTGGTGTTAAGGAGAGAGAGAGAGAGATTGATTGATTAAGTGATTGAAGTCAGGTTATGTATTGATGTCAATAAAATAGTAAAGCAAAGGTCTAAATCATGGGTTTATTATAATGTGGGCCCTATTTCTATTCTTTAGCTGGAGAAGTTGATCTGGTGCCGTGTCCACTGTTGTCATCCTTGCCAAAACCAAAAGCGTGAGTGTTTTTAAGGCTGATGAACATGTTACATTATTGAAACTGCATGCAGTCTGATAAAGTCTGGTAGAGAAAGAGATATGGGATGCCTGTTGGTTTAATGCAGAGTTACAGTACTTCTAGTTTCAATGTTATTGGGCGTTTTTCAGCATTCTTGAGTAATCTCTAGTGTTTAACCTTCTTGGCATTGGATTAATTGTGTAAATGATGTACCAAAAACATTAGAATATTTCTGAGGCAAAGCGAAGTTTTACTAGCTGTTTGGTGGTTTTTAGGAGTGAAGAAAGTCAGTTAGAAAGAACTGTCACGTTAGAAGAAGGAGAACATGGATTTGGCTTCATTTTACGAGGTGCTAGAGGTAAACAACTGGCAATTGCTTGTGTTTTTTATAATCAAGTTTTTATTGAGTACACTTGTAATGCATTTTGCAACAACTAGAGTCAGTTAGGTTTGCTACAATACAATCTGATAGATTGTTAGATTGTGGCCAGCCAGGAAGGTTGGAACCAAGCAGGCCTCACAAAAGGAAAAAGCAGTAAGTTTGCTAACACATTTTCGTCCGTGTATTCCTGTCACTTTGTTTCAATAGAGAAACTTTTTGACTTGGAGTTTGGAGACATAATAGAAAATACATTGATAAGACATTGCCAAGGCTCAGGGTGAAGAAAAACCTATGCTATTGAGCCCCTCTGTATAGCAAAATGATCAAGACTCGTATTTATCTGATGAATTGGATTGTAAATCTTGGAGATGAGCGAATTAAGATCTGCTTTGTTCCGTTGAATCAGCTCCTGAATCAGGTGTCGTTCATTTGGATTTTGTTCCGACGTTGACGCTTCCAGCACTCCAGTACTTCGAGCAGGTGGACGCCAACAGCCCGGCTGCCGTTGCTGGAATCAAACAGGGAGACTTCCTCTTATCGGTAAAGCCGGGTCACGGTTTTCCTTCAAAAGTGTTCTCGCTTGGTTTTGTGCTTTGTTCTTTAATTTACCCGATTTTAATTTTGGTTTCTATGTGCTGTCATTATATTACTACAGTTCTTTCGATAACAAAGTGTTCCTATTCTATTGACCTGGATTTTTGTGGCATGAATTTGGATTACCATCGATTGATACCTTTGGGTATTAGAATTGATGCTTTAGAAGTTCATAAATAATAGTAATAATAATTTGTAAGGTCATATTAATGAGTGACGTGTATAGACGTTGCTTGCCCCATGTATGCGTGACACCGACGCATATGATATATCATATTAATTTTAAGCTTGTTAGCGATGTTGTATATAACTCATAAGAAGAGATTATCATATGATAGAGGTTTTCTTGTTTGTTCGAGTTTATATGATGTTACTATCTTTGTATGAATATAAGTTACATTGTGACATCGAACCAAATTATCTTTGAAGCACGCTTAAGCATTCATGAATTATTTCATTATCAATGTTGGCGCTGTTTGTTAATTTTTCATTAGCAGTTTGGGGCATAGAAAAGAATTTTGAATCCTGATTACTATATATTTCATGTGCATCACTTTTATTTCTTTGGCACTTCTCTTTTAAGATTATCTCAATTGTTTACTTGACTTGTCATTGTGAGTGTACTTTTAGTAAATGTTGCCATAGAACCACGTAATATGCAGTATCCGCAATTCCGCATAGTATGTCTTGTTACATTTTTCCAACTGGTTTGATAATCGCAGCGTTTATTTTGCGGCTTAGGTCAATGGATGCGATGTTAGGGCCGCATCTCATGACCATACTGTCAAACTGATCAAGAATTCTGACTCCATCCTGACTTTGACGGTGCTTACTCGGAAAAGAACTACGTCGTTTTCTTCTTTGGCAGGAGTGGCACATAACTCACAAAGTTAGTGGAATTTTCATTCTCCGATTTGCTTGAATAATATGTTATATTTGAGTTCACGGTTAGCAGAGTTGGTTTCCAAGCTCTAACTATGACCTTAGTTGGGTTTGGCTTTGGACATCTGACCGCCTTTAGCTTAACCTCCTTAGCGTTAATTCTGTACATCATATGGGCAAGATATTGGTTTGCAGCAACTAAATTTGCATTGGCAAAGGAGGTAAATGTTTGACGCTGGCGGCGAGGTAGACATTTGGGACAGGTAATGGAGCACCGTGCTGATAAAAAATGCAATCCTTGCTTATATGGTGCCAATTATATAGTGCATTATTAGCAAAATTCTAATTTCTTTTCTCCTATTCCTTCACATTTAGTATTTTCTTCAATAGCAATTATTATAATAGTGGCACAGGGGCTGTCCATTAATTACGTCAACATAATTAATGGACAGCCCCACTTCACAAAATTAAGGTAACCTGCAGAATTGCACCTGCAATATTTATTTATATAGCACAAATTTGCATAGCACATTATTAGCAAGATTCAATACATTGTTCTCTTATTCCCTTCACATTTATTACATACAGTGTAATCTGTGCTATGTGAATGAAATGAATCGGATTCTAGCATCAGATGCCTCTGTTTACTATCGCTTTCAAATAGTTAAAATAGATAGATACATAGACTGGCGCTATACGAATGAAATTAATCGGATTTTAGCGTCAGGTGTCCAGGTGTATGATTGTCTTCAAATAGTTTGCTATGATTAAGAGTTATGATTATGTTTCAGTGTATAAATGCATGTTTGAAATGGCGCCTTTTATACGTGAACTGAATTGTAATAAGGCGCTACATAAATTAGTGCATGTATGAATAAAGTGAACATGATACTAATATCAGGTGTCCAACAATTGCCACTGGATTCTATTTCCAAAGCAGTTGTATTTCAAGAGTCTTCTATTATTTTTAAGTATATGACATCATTTTGCTTGAGAAATAATCTAGCGCTTTTGGTACGTCATTTCCAAAATTAATCTAACGCCAAGGAGGTTAAATGTGTACCTACTGGCCTGACTGCAGATCTGGGTACGGTCAATGATGATATTGTTGATCCATTATAATTATCAGCAATAAAATGCTTGTGTTTTAAGTGTTTGAGCTTTGAGTGGTTTTTTTTCCAGTAGCAGCTTAATGAGTTACGAGTTAGTTATGAGTGTCTTCAAACTAGCTTTATGACATCTTCATTATAGAGTGCTTTTCTTATTAGTGTGATCATCTGACAATCTTTCAGATATATTGCAGCCATTCTGTCTTTTTATGCAAGATACCCTAAGTTATGATGAGGTATACAGAGCTGACATTTGTATGCATTGTTTTTCAAAATTCTGTCTGTCATCCAATAGCCGCAGAATATTTTGCTGTGTCAGATCAGAAGAATTAATTATTTGTTGGTTGGACCATTTCGATGTAAAATATGCAAGCATTGTCATGGCAGAAGTAAACAAAGAAGCCGATATGATATATTTAGTTGTTTTGTGTCAATGTTGATTCTTAATATTCTTTTGTCCAATGAATCTTTTACTGCACTGCTGATCATGGTACTGATAAAGTTGACTTCAGCTGGCAAATTTACATACTTATATTTTCATTTGTAAACTGGTTTTGGGACAATTTCTAGCCCAAAGATTTTGGGTCAGAAATTTCTAATGTGCTTTCATCATTGTAATAAAACACCATCCTTTAACCCTTTAACTGTTTGCCCCCAGAATACTTGTCCATTTTATGGTACATTACAAATAAACGAATGGTAAAAGGGTTAGGGTTCAGTTTGTGGTAATAGACTCAAGGACCCTGTTAGCTTCAAGTGTACTGTGATTAATATTTTAGTTCATTCATATCATGTGCTATGGCTTAGACCAGTCCATGATAATAGAAGCATACTTTTAGAAGCATAGTTTTATAACTTGTGCTCACTAGTTTCTATGTTGTCCTATTACGATGCACTTTTTTGAGTTCATGCATGCACTAGTGCAGCTGCACTTATTTCATGCGAGTGCAGATTCTGTTTCATTTCAATTCCTTGACGCATTTTGCTGTGCGTTAATTCCGCGTTTCAAACTTTTCCGTTTCTTTTTCTAAGTTTACGTTTCTCATTATTAAAATAGATTTGATTCTGCTTGGCTCTTTGTTTTCTCTTCTTTGCATGTCGGTGTATTTTCATATTTCTGACAGCTGCGCTTGATCCGGTCGGAATGTCCCGAAAGGTCTCGTTTAGTAGTTTGAAGCGTTCTGGGCTGGCCGAATTAGGTAAAAGTCACGTCTGCAGTGGTGCTGCTATTTTCATGAGTTTTTAAATTGCATTTCATATTGGCGTTTTATAATAACCTTATTGTTTCTCAGCCTTTTTTTAGCCTTGCACCCTGTGGGCCAAAGGTAGGCCTGTGGGTCATTTGCTTCGCTGTAAAAACTTTTCTGTTGCCAGTGGCATAATTCAGAAATGCATTTAACCTTTCACTTTTTATTTAATTTTAATTTAATTAACTATTTATATTGTGCCTAATTGATTAATGTTAGCAAGTGCATTACAATTATATTCCTGCAGTGATAAATTATAGAAAAGTCTAGCGCGAATTTGATCAGCATTAATGCATTTCGGTTGTGATCTAATCATCACAGTATTTGCCTTCATTTTTTAAAAATAAATATTTGGGAGTGGAGTTTTTTGCTCACTTAGTAGGCATGGGAAAAATGAAATTGTTGAATTGTCTCAATTTTATCCTATACTTTGATGATGATTTCCTCTGAAATATCATGGCTGATGAACAGTATCAAAGCTGCAATGAAGACAAGATGTGGAAGTATGTCTCCATCAGTGTTGATAACAAATTGCAGTGTTTAGTTTTACACAACACATTTTGTCAGAATTTATTTCCTGTGGACTGCAGGATTTGGTTGCTTTGCCTTTGTTTTCGATTTTGTGATTACCGATTTATGGCCAAATTTACTCATGACAACGCCGATAAGCAATTAGCATTGACGTTTTGATTAGCAATAGAATAAAATAAACTGAAATATATTTAATAATATATTACCATAAAATCAAATGCAAAATCTTGATGCGAACAGCTAGGTCTTGTGTAGGTTATCTTAGGTTTCTGCAGATAATGAAACTGTTAAGCACTTAGTATTGTAGAACAAAAGGAAATAAGTTGGGGTTTGAAGGCTAGGGTGATTATGTTTTAACTTGGACGTGTGTGTATTAGCATTTGTGGAATCAGATCATTTTAATCTTTAGCTTCATGTTTCACTTGTAAGCAATCTTCTTATTTAATAGAAAACTTGGATCGTTTCCTGATGGAATATGAAAGTTCCGATCGCAGCAGCGTTTGCGGGGAGTCGTACAACGGGAGCCTTGCTTCCGCCGACAGCACAGCGGATCCGGACTGTAAGATCGCCTCGATTCGATCTGTTCACGGGAAGCGACTGACTCCGGCTATTTCGCAGCTGGAGCAGTGGGCAGAACACAACGTTGTAGATCTGGGCGGAATCTGGAAGGCAAGGAGCGCACACTGCTTGACCTCGTCATCCGGTTGTGCGTCCGCTGGAGACGAACTGGAAACGAGCCGTGCGAAGAACCAGCGAGGTGGATTCGGGAATTCGAATCTCTCGCTCGATCGACAGAACGACGCGGCGCCACCGCCCGGAACCCGCTTTCGCGTTTGGCCGGAGTCGGGCAGCGATGTGTCAGGGAATCCCCCCCGAAGCACCATCCAAGAGGCTATTCAATGTCTCTCGTTCACCGCCGCAGCAGCAGCAGCGTCAAAGCATCTTCCGCTTACTTCGCCTCTTCCTCCGGCTGTTAAGGTACTTGACACACCAGTAACTGTAGAGGCATGCATTGATTCGTCAGATGCAAATCTCTACAAAATAAAACACAGTCTATCGATAGTCGCTGAAGGCGTTTCTACTGCTTCGGAGCCACTAGCGAAGCCAGAACATCAGACAAGGTCGTCATCGTTAGCCTCTGCAGAGGTCAAACAGCCTCACGACGTTGACGCAAGTTGTGGCAATCAAATGACAAAGGTTGAAGGAAAATTCAAGGTACCGCCGCCTCCTCCTCCCCCTCCTCTTGTCAAGCCTCTAAAACTGGTGCCAAAGGCTGCAGCCGATCATGCTGGTGCAGGAGCGCGTGGTGGTAAAGTTAGACCAGCCGTTCCAAGGAGACGGTCGCAACTGACTGATGCGTCCATTGATCAGAAGACGTTCAACGACATGACAGCGGAATTCAGTTTGTCGAAGAAAACGTCGCCGAGTAAATCTTCAGTGGTTGACGGGGGAGGCGACGCGTCAAGTCCGCAAGATTTTCTGACTCTTGCCGAAGCTGCGCGCCTCCGATTTCTTGATCGAAAGTCGAGTGAATTTCGAGGCAGTGCACAGGGAAACGCCTCTACTTCTTCCGCTACGAACTGGAATTCAAGTGACCAGGAAAGCCATTTGAAACCAGTTTTAGTGGAATTAGGATCGGTTCTTAGCTATGCAGCTATGCTGGGGAAAGTTACCAAGCTGGAGAAATTTAATAAAGAATCAAATTCCAATGAAGATTTGTCGTGGCAGGAAGACTTGAGAAGCTCACTTGGTGTGCATTGTCAACTCCATAACCAACATCAGGTGATTCCTGACAACCTCCTTCTTCCAAAGGCTTCTTCTTTGCAGGGATTCGTGACGCAACAGAAGTGTCTTTATGAGAATAGAAATGACAAAACACTGACCGATAGATCATCACCTGACCTCAATAATACTACAGGTCATCTGAATACTGTTAGCACTGATGCGGGTAAACTATCTACATCAGAGTTACTGAAAAGAGAAGCTCATGGTAACAGGGAGATTACAGTACCTGGAGATTTTTCTTCTCTCATTCCACCTCCACCACTTTTCATCGTCTCTGGTGACAATTCTAACAAAGAAGTCATAGGTGAAGTGACTCCTGTATCTTTTGATACTTTTGACCTTGCGTCGCTGGCCCCACCGCCGCCACCGGGTTTCGAAGACCCGCCCTTGGTCACTGACCCTGCGTCGTCAGAGACAACGAAATGGTCGGTCGATTGTCCGCCTCGGAGTGATTCCACCGCCGTCGTCGGCGGTCATTCGTTGGAGAGTTGGTCTTTGGACGAGGTTTCTGCGTGGCTGGAAAGCATCGGTATGGGAGAACATGCACTGAATTTTAAACAGAATCAAGTCGATGGACATCGCCTTGCTCTGCTCGGTAGGAACGAACTCATCTCGTTGGGAGTGGCACAGGTCGGTCAGAGAATGAAGATCGAAAGAGCGGTCAAAAAAGCAACGATGCTTCACCGGTAATTATCGGCCCGCTCGCTACTTTGGCATCGACGGGCATCGTCACTAAACATTACGATTTTGGTTTAAAGCAAATTACTGCAGAAGTTTTTTTTTTGTCAGTTTTATGTTTATCTCATTTGACGTTTTTCTGGTCAGGACAGGACTCCACTGAGTTTTTTGTTTTGAGATTTCAGATATCTCGTTTTGAATGTTTTGTCATTTGATAATAACTGATGGCATTAATAGATTGTGCTCGACTTATTCTTATTATTTGTCTTGCCAAAGCGTCGATGTTTTGTGCATTTAAATTATTTCATTATTTGAAAAATTATAGTCTAGTAGCTGTGGGTTTACTTTCTTTTAATGGAAGATCAAACTGTGTTCAGATGTGTTTGCCATAGTCAAAGTGCTGTTCATTTTCGGCTTTTCTTATTATTTTTTTTGTAATATTATTATTCCAACTCCACTTTTATAGCCAAATGATTAACAAAAAATGTTGAGTCTCAGCAACTTTAAAGTGTTTGCCATCCATGTTTGGAGATTATGACGAGATTACGGTAATTTTTGTCGATTGTCACGTGCTGCAGAAGATAACGTTTGTGTTCTTTTGTGGATTGTTATTATTCTGTTTTCATTTTGATGAGTCAGATGAGTTGCCTGAGCTTATTAGGGGTCATTGCATAATTATGTAATACTGGAGGGTGGGTAGGTGAGGTCCTTGAAAACATTGCAAAACGTTATGTGGGTGGGTGTGAGCTAAACGTTACATAACACTTTTTAAAAACCGATTTACCAACAATAAAGAGCTACAACTAGAAATTTGAGCTTAGCGGCCTTTATTATACTAGGTAACATTTAACGTTAATATCTGCCATAGAACAGCAGAGAGACAGCATATTAATGATGTCATATCTATAATAATGGCTGCTATATATGCATGTGGCATGTTAATGACTTCATATGTGTTACCTACTGCTGAGGTGTCTATTGAAAAGTTGCTAAGGGGTGGGTGGGTGGGTCTATTGAAACATTACTAATCATTACATGGTCGATGGGTGGGTCAAAAAGGCCATTTCCAGCCTTACGTAATTATGCAATGACCCCTTTTTGTTTAGCAGATTCAAAGAAATCATCTGTTCTTACAATTGTGTTACATAATCTGTTCTTACAATTGTGTTACATAGTGATTAATAGAAGTCTTCGAAAACTCAGAGCAAGTCTGTGTTATTCTGACTTTTATTGTTCGCTTGATTTTGCACATGTTCTTTCCTTGCTTTCCCAAATCTATGCTGAATCAGTGTCCACCGAACGAACCACTGGGTAGCTTTGTCGCTTGCGGTAAGATCTAATTTTGAAGACATATAGATGGGTGGAGGTTTAATGATTATTCAATATTGCAAAGGCTGTTTATAATTTTAAAATTATAACCTAATGTATAGTTAATAATATTAATAATAATAATTCTACAGTATTGCTCTTCCTGGCTTTGTATACTTGAGTTTCTTCCAATAGGACACTGCCATTATCCTGTGAAGAAGTTGATGGATTTTTATGATCTTTGGTACTTAGGTAGAGATATGACGTCTTTGTGTGTGTCTTCTGTAAATGTTCTTGTGTATGAATTGCATATCAACTTAGTAAATGTGATTTCAGTGTGTTTAGTGTCTGCACAACAGAGTCTTAATCTGTTGCATTACATTTTGCAAGCCTGTCTAGTTGTTTTGCCTTTACTGTATTTATTTTCGGAATAATTTATTATTTCTTTGTCTTGAGATCACCTATATCAGTTATTGTTTCAGTATTGCTTTATGTGCAGCACAAGTTTAGGCTACCACATTTCTTATTTTCTTCTGTGTTTTTTTCCAGTATTTGACTTTCTAAGATTTTATTGAATCAGACTTTTAGTCAGCAAACAAAAAACATTTTCTAATATTTGTTAAAGCAGCGGTCCCCAACCGGTGGTATGCATACCTTTGGGGGTACATGAGCCGCTGCAAAGGAGTATGTAATTGTAAAGAAAAATGGAAAGAGATAATGATCTAATGATTGGTGGGAATGGTAACAGTCACTAAGTATCAAGAGGGAATTTGAACGAAAACAGGATTACATAGGGGACGGACATCGTGTAATTGTAGCAATAGTCTGTGGAAAGAGTTCAAAATTACTGCGAGGCAAACAAGATCTCATTCACTTTTTTAAAGAGAAAACGCAAAGTGATCTCCAGAATTTATTTCAGTACCAATATAAAAAACTAAAGCAAAAAAAAGTGTTGCATGTTACGTGCCTAGGGGGTACACACGAAGTTCACTTGCTTGTTTGGGTGTACATTTTTCAAAACAGTTGGGAACCGCTGTGTTAAGGAACTACATGTAATGACCTCGTATGAACTTAGCACATGTTTAGTATTAATAGCGAAGAATTCAATTAAAGAGCAGCACACAAATGATCAAAAACACCAATTTGTCCAAATACTACTCGTCATCTAACATTTGTCATCTACATTATGCTTACTAATTATGTGTACAATTACATGTACTTGTTTTCCAATACAACCATCTATATTTTGATTCTTCACATTGCCTTGATGCTAGTCCTCTATGTCAGTGTTTCCCAAACTGTGGGTCGCTACACAAAAGTGGGTTATGGGGCTCAGTCCAATGGGTCGCAGGGTAGTGTGGAATTATAGTCAAAAGTGTCATTTTCTAATGCCATAATCTCATTAGCCTTACAAAGTTGCAAGTAGGTTTTGTTTTAATAAATGTGTATACATGCAATCCAGTCAAAGCTTATATTAGAATGAATAGTGTTTTATCCATTTTTAGCTGACAGGGGTGCCACACATTAAAAAACTGCTGAAGTGGATCACGGCTCCAAAAAGTTTGGGAACCTGCTCTGTGAAACATAACTGTCTGATTCAGTGTTTGACTACACTGTAGTTTTCTTGTCTCTATCATAAAAATTTCTTGAGTTTGAATATATACTCATTGTGCATTTACTTGTTCATATGTTTAAAGATCTGTATTATTTGTGCATTATAAATTGTACTTTTGAGACTGACGTGAAATAGCATAATATTATGTTCGTGTTTTCTGCATTTTCTTCAGTGTTGAAGCATTAAGTTTTCAATTTTCAAGTGAATATTTTGTCATTGGGAACCTTTGCTCTAAAACTAAAGAGCAATCTCTTTCTGATAATAATAAAATATCATCTGTCTAAAATGCAGTTTTAAAATCTGGTTTGGTTTTTTGTTGGCTCTTGGTGTAGACATTTTCAACGTCAAATTGCATTTGCCGTGAAGTAATTCAGCATGGTCCAGCAGTGGCGGCTCCACAGGGGGGCCTGTGCCCCCTATTGAGTTCGTAGCCCCCCTGTTGGGACCCTATACTTAATACTATTATTATTATTATTATTATTAAACGACAAGATTAACGTGACATAATGTCTAACGACTGCAAGGGCACGTAACAATAACAATATGAAACAGAAATAAAATTGCCTATATAAGTACAGAGAGGTGGTCACAATACATCATAGCATCTAATGAATAGCTCGGTTTTGAGGTGCTTCTTGAATGTCTCCAGCGTCGTTGATGACCTCACGTGAGGCGGAAGTCCATTCCAGACGCGAGCAGCAGCGACCGGAAAAGCACAGCCACCAATCGTTGAACTACTACATACTACATACCTAACAACAAATGGTTGGCCCCATGATTAGAAGTTGCCACCCCAACGGCCCCCCCACTTGCCAAATCCTAGAGCCGCCACTGTGGTGCAGTATTTTCAGTTTTTGATGCTTAGCATTTAATGTAAATACTGAATTAATATTTTAAAAGAAATCATAACTAAGTTGTTTGCAGTAATTCCTTAAAACCTTAATGTTGTCTGGTCTTTAACCATCTTCGCTCCGAAGATTGGCTGCATTGTGTTAAAACTTTAATATTAGGCTACTTCCTAAATCATAAAATTCTGTTGCCATCCAACAGAAATGGTAGACCATCCCCCAAAGAACATTACTAAATCTTGCCTTGCTCAGTAAAACTAAACAGGCGTGGCCAGTGCTGAAAGTCAGCTGGTGTGCGGCAGAGCTGAGCTCCGGCACCTTCTTGGATCATGAAAATTTCCCCCCCCCCCCCATAATTACATTGTGGAATTATATGTGAATATTTGTTGAATACAATTTTTGAATTTTTAAAAACTTCCTATTGTTATCGGTTTTTGTAAATAACACTACCTTTAGATATTATTCAGATTTAATGAGGGTTCGCGTACAAAAGGTATCACTGCTATACTTGACACACCTCAGCGTCAAGAGAGCTCCTGCACCTTTTTTCACAGACTTTCAGCACTGGGTGTGGCTATGCTAAGGGTCAAACAGTAATTCAATACAACAACTAAGGACAAAGACTTGTGTAATTAAGCTCCAATCAAATTGTCAACTTCTATAGTGCCGCTTCATATAGAGGTCTGTCAACAAATGGACACTAAATCCAAACCCTTAAAAGAATAGGTTCAACACAGAAATTCAGAACTTTGAAAGCATTTGAAGAAAAGGTTACTATAGGAATATGAGCACAGTATACAGTTTAAACATGCCTAATTTCAATTGATTTAGTGCAACACTTCTTAACACAAGTCACACAACAGCCTTAAATTAACATACAGTACTTGAAACCAGTATATAAACCGAAAATGCCAACAACCAGCACAGATTGAAAATGTCGAGTGAGAAATGTCGCTCACAAAGTTCGACCTTTATTACTTACAAGTTACAAAACGCCAAATAAAGGAAACACTGAAAAAGAAAAAACTGTAAAAACCTACCTTTCATCAGTGATATAAATAAGGCAAACAAAATGAAACAACTTGGAAGACAAACTCCAATAATGGTCCGTGTCATTTTAGAACATCAACAGTTAGAATAAAATATTTCCAGCACCAAAGTATTTCGTACTAGCAGAAACACTCACATTTAATTATCCATATAAAAAAAACTGCAACGAAATGCATTTTTACAGCATATTTGGGAATGATGACAAAAACGAGAAATCATTTTCATGTGAGATTGATACACTGGTCATGTATCAAAGGGTTCACCCATATATTACGTATGCACTGAGAGGGTGATGTATGCTAATGCAGACTAAAAGCATTTTATAAAACTGACATAAATGATGCAGCCCGCGTCAAAGTTGCAAACGCAATCGTATAAACGAATATAACGTGCAGAAATGCTCGACACTACGCAATTCATCTCGGTTACAGCTCAAATTACATTATGCTATGCAATATTCTGAAATAAAATGGATGATTAAATAAACTAGCTAACAGTGCTTTCAAAATAAAATTCTAATGGAAAAATGCTAGAAATATAAAACTTTTCTATTATAAATAATGGTTTGCAGATGCTGTACACATTCTGCAGACTAAATTAACATTGTAATGGTAATTTTTTATGCAAACAAATAATCCACAATCAAATTTTCTTCCAAATTTTGCTTGACTGACATGCTCATTGACTTTTAATTTTGTTCCCATTCAAAAGTGATGAACCCACAATTATTTTAGAAAAAAACAGCAAACCGTAGATATTGTTTTATAAAAAAATTGAACTTACTGCTCTTAGGTTGCAACATAGTGGCAGAATCCCAATCAACAGCTAATCAAATGTTACAACCAAGCAGTTGAAAGCCTATCTTTTTTCAGCGACAGAAACAATTATTCCATTAACCCAAGTAAACTAAATCAAGCTATAAACAAATCTCATAAAAGTTTATGAAAATTCACATCACATCATCTGACTAAATGCTAATAATACACTGCAGTTATCTTACAAAACCTCACATTGACATTGTGAATAGACACAGCCTCTGTCATTCTGATCATATTCTCATTAAAATTAAATAATCCACATCTTAGCAAGACAGACCTAACAAAAATAGCCATAAACTCGTTACTTTCTCAAAAATAACAAGCCAGAATCTCCTAACCAATCAACACTTTGTAGCTAAAATAGTTTTTGCACTTCAAAATCACAACAGTTTACATGAATGGTAGTCTAAGTCTAATCTAAACAAACGATTCAGTCCAAACAACATTTGAAATACAATTTCTTTGTCTCACACAACCAAAGCTAGTTACAAGAAAGCAAAGACATACACACAATGCAAGTCCATGTGCAAATGCCTGACCAAAAGGTAGGTAAGGAAACAGTACTGAATGGATTTTGGGGGATAATGAATTTGAAATAGATCTAATGCAGTGCTGTCCAAAGTGTGTTCTGCGGAACACAAGGGTTCCACGAGAAACTGCAAGAATTGCGCAGAAATATTTTGCAAATATTTAAAATTACTAGGTTTTGTTTAAAACTATCGTTATACTCATAAAACAATAATTATTGCTATGATAGAATATATATATTTCCAGATATCATTTTCAAGCAGCTATTATTATAATATAAAGTTGTTAGGCTTAAGAAGTTAAGATGTAAGTTTTTAAAATGTACACTTGTCCTATTGCACCTGAATAAATATTACTTATCGTATTGCACTATTTAGTATTTAACAATGTTTTCAATATGGGGGAGGGGTGGGGCTCCACAACGATGAAATGATTTTTCCGGGTTTCTGTGGACTCACAAACTTTGGACAACACTGACCTAATGTGTAGCTTCTGGTCGGGTCAGGTGAATGGGATGAACATTAGTGCAAAAATTAAATCTCAAATGGTTGAAATGGCATTAGCAGAACATACCAAAGATATTCAATTCAATGTTAATTATGTGGAATTTTGCATGCACATTTTCAGTTAAGATCACAAGATGAAATCGATTTAGGCTAAACATCAACTGTATCGATACTCTAATCAACTATAAATAGCATCAGTATTCATTTACTACAAGTGGTAGAACTTTCAAAAACAGAAAGTATGCATCATTGTAGAAAAGTCACGTGGAAAAACAGTAAATTTCTGAGTAAGAAATTATCAAAATTTGTAAACAGCTTTAACAGTCAATATTTTGAAAAAATAATTAGATACACAAGTAGTAATTCCATAAAAATAATTTTGTTAACAAATTAATTATACAAAATAATTCAAAGCCTATCAGTGAAATTTGTGGCCAAGGAATGCAACTTTAGATAACTGGTCATCTTACTCAAGTATTTGGTGCTCAATCATATAAGAAAATAATAATTTAGAATCAATATGATGCAAATGGCTCTCGATCTGTCCTTGAACAACTGTGGCAGAATTTTCAAATTTCCCATCAACTTAAAGCATTTATTAACCATTTGTGTTCAAACTATATGGAGACAAATAGCAACAGTAGTTACTGGTACAGTAGAACCTTGTTATATCGAACTCGCTTATATCGAAATCACGTTTATATCGAAGTTTGAGCGCCGGTCCCGCCAAAACAGTGTTAATGCTACAGGAATCGGATATATCGAACGATGGATATATCGAAGTATTTATCACGGTCCTTTGAACTTCGATATAACGAGGTTCTACTGTACTTACATTTAGCAAAATAATGAGAGTTCATTTGCTAAGTAGCTGATTTCACAGAAATCCAAATAGAATATAAAATTTCAACTGATGTGGCATATATAGTATGTCAGAATAGTATGTCAGAACAGAATACAAGGCAATTTAAGAATGCCTTGAACTTTTGTTGAATCATCAAAGTCTGAGAGAAAAAAGATGGAATTATGAAATGACACGGGATTGTAATAGAAAAAAAGAAATTAAAGCAGTTCCTGAATTGAGCCAAAAAAATTTCAAATCATTTGACGCAAAAAGGCAACACATCTGATATGGGGACTTCACGAGTAGAAACGTATTATTACCGTAGGATAACTAAGCAAAATCTTCATCTTCTGACTCCAGAAGTGGTCTTTTGTTGCCACTTCTCTTCTCTGCCATGCCAAGGGAGTTTTCAGGGATTCGTCTGAGAGACTGCCCATTCCTCCGCAAATAGATCCGATGCGATCTGCACGCTGCAATGCAACAGATTCCGGACACGAACGCCGTGATGCCAACCGCTCCCAAAACTAAAGCAACAACAGGATATAATTAAACCAGTACAGTCTCTCTCTATACACACACACACAAACAGGCATGACTTGACTTCGATGTTCAAATGCAATTGAGAGAAAAGACTAACATGAAGTTCCTATCCTGGAAAAGGCCTGAACCCCACAAATCTCACTGGACTACAATACGACTACTGCAAAATTTCTAATAATATGCTTTCTTACACGTCATCATCGTCAGGCTAACGTCTTCGTCTTCGTCGTCACCTGCGTCGGCCAAAATTTGAAGGACATTTTTAAGGTCACCATCGTTTGGATGTGGCGCGAGGTCAAGGATGTGACACATCAAGGGATATACGTCGACATTATTAAACGGAGAAGCAGAGTAATTCTTCTTGAATGCTGGTCCATGAGCGATGAAAATCGGATGCATGGAGGGAAGACTGTTGTTGTAGCCATGGTTGCCTAAATCAATGAAAACAAGGCAATATTCAGTCAAGCATTTTAAGACTGATAATGTTTATGAAACACGAGGGAATGCTTTCTTTGCTTGTGAAGAAGCCGAAATGCAACAAACATCTGACAAAATTCACAAATGCATGCAGTGCGGGTTGCCGCTGACGCATTAAACAGAATTATAAAATAGAAATGTGCCACTATCATCATCCATACAAAGGCACTAGAAATAAATGTTTTGCTCGTTTTTAGTACATACAAGCTCTAGTAAAACAAATTTCAAATCACCTTGAAGGAATCTAATACAGTTGTGAAAAGCAGTTCTTGTAAACCATGAACCAAATCTTTCAAACCACTCGAAATATAAAATATTTGTAAGAACTCTAATACAGTGGTTCTTAACCCTTTTACGATTACGTACCCCTGAAACAAGTGCAAGAGAACAAAATACCCCCTACCAGCGTACCTTATCCCAGGACAAAAGTGTGCAATATATTGAAAATAATTATAAACCGAAAATAATTATAAACTGCAACAAGCATTTGTCACAGATTGTGCACACGGCAGAAAGTTAGATTTTTCTTTAGAATTTCTAATTTAGTGCAAAAATTTCTACAGTATTTGTATAGTATATAGGGTAGATATAGTAAGTCTTTAAACAGACTTTAATTCAGGGTTATTCAGTAACCCCACAATGTCCTTCAAGTACCACTAATGGGTACGAGTACCCCTGGTTAAGAACCACTGCTCTAATAGCACGTAAACTTCAATTTCATTAACTTGAACAATTTATTGTAACAGTCTATATATAAGAAAAATTCACTGACATAATACATAATCAGTAATAAATTCTTGTTCCTCATGAAGGAAGGTATATCACCAACTGAATGAATACATACCCTTCAACTGACACTCTGTACTTGATTTATTCAGACACAAGGTGTATCCCTCTGGCACTGAAACTACAATTGACTGAACTCTTCTGTTTTTCCTATAATGGAATTCATCTGGAATATCATCCTTTTTATACACAATAAGACGAGGAACCGCCTTCAGAGTCTCATAAATTGTGTCCACATCATCTAAATAAAGTAAATAATTTTTTTAAAATAAAAAATATACCAGATTTTGTGCTTTAAAATCAACCTCTTATTTTATTTTATTCTTTGGAATTATACTGCAAAACCAGCTCGACCAAACTCTCATATTGCTACACCTTACTCAATGTTAAAGCATCTGTAATTATATTCTGTATCAATACTGTATTGTTTAACTCCCCCGAGAAGCGCCTCAACTGATATTAACAAGGTTCTACTATATAATAATTTTATAATTATATGATGATCATCAGACAGGCAATGAGGGTTTTCACAACTGAGATCATATCTGGCTTTTTTGTTTAATACAATGTCAATCCGAATAAACTATATACATAAAAAATAAAAACATATAATTTTAAAATACATAATTTATAATAACCATTAATCAAAGACATCAAAAATTTCTAATTGCAATAATCTTAAAAAGGAAGCCATCATATTTTTGGCAAGTAGCAATCATGAACCTGGTGAGTTAGGTCTAACATTCCACACAGGTGATGCTCCATAGACAGTACATATACTAGTGTTGAGGTGATCAACATAGATCGTCTGAGACTCGGGCGTGTCAACCATTCCGTGATCGCTTGTAACAATAATGTTCATTCTGTCCAACAATTGGTGTTTTTCCAATGATGTCAGCAAACTGCCCAAAATTCCATCAAGCAGGACAATCTCTTCTAGGACTTTAGGAGATGAAGCTCCTTCCTTATGGCCAGTATGATCCGGTTCACTGAAGTAAAGCAATCCAAGATTGATTGGCTTATCTGGCTTCAAAAACCAATCAACAATAGTCTTAACACCAATCTCAAAGTCCGCACCATCAGAATAACATCGGGTGTACGTTGGACGCTGGTTATCGACAATGCTACCTGGCCAGAAATAGGAACCACTCGCTCTGCTACCGCCTTTCTGCTCGTTTGTCATCCAAATTGGCTCAACACCTTTGAAAACTGTAGCTGACTTTCCATCCCACCATTTCCTATCTTCAGTGTCAACATTTCCTAAATGAAATGACTCATTAAACTCCGGATCAAAGAAGTTGTTTCCGACAATGCCGTGATTCTCTTCGTAAAGTCCTGTAACCAGCGTAAAATGATTCGGGAAAGTTTTCGTGACAAATGTGTTCTTAAGGCCACCGTTGCCAATGCTGACTCCATTGCTGATCAGTCGATCGAAGTTTGGTGTTTTGTACCCTTGTTCCTTTGCGCTTTTAAGGTAGTCCCATCGGAAGCCGTCAAACGAGATGAGAAGCAAGAGCGGAATTTCCGCATGGCAATGAGACAAATGGACAAAACAGACCAACCAAGCAACACACGACAAGACAGCAGGACTACAACGAAGGCACGTCATGGTGCGTCAACAAAGGCAAGAGTTTCGACAACAGCACGAAGCTCAATAGGAATCGAACAGAGAAGAATTGTAGCGCCTCATCAACAGGCGCCGACAAACGCTTCGGTTGGCGGCATAACTGTGAATAAATAAGTAAAATCACGTGAATATATACAGCGCTTTCTAAACACTACAATGGAAGTTGTTTAATATTAGGCGCTTAACAAATTTAAAGCACAGTGAAGCTAATATTCAGCTACGGTAATTTAACATTAGCGATCGTTCACTTGGTTTTTAAATTCAATTTAACGTCAAATAATAGAATTTTTCATTTAATTTAGATTCGCTTTCAAAATCGGACTTTGAGCTTTTTCATAAACAGTAATACTCCAACATGAACTACACATAACTCCTAGAGCCGTCTGCTATTTTCCAGCGCCATCTATTTGAACTTTCATAGAAATGAAGCAGATATTGACAAGCAAGAAAATTTCAAAAGAAACGAGGCCGAGAATACTTAAATGCTACGTATGGTCAGTTCTGCTATAAATGAATACACATAAGTCTTTTTGAAAAGTACTGTTGTAGAATATATAGAAGACTACTAGGAATAAGCAATGCACAACAAAAACCAAAATAGGCTATAGAAAGCAGGAAAACGCTAAACATCAAAGACCTCATGCAAAAGATAATGAAGTGGAAACTAATACTCTTTGGGCACATATGCCGGATGCTAGACGATCGAATAATAAAGAACCCACTATTCAGAAAAATGGAAGGAATGGGAAAGAAAGGAAGACCACACAGAGAAATTGAGAGAATGGCTGCATGAAATCCGCGACTCGACCCAGGTGGAAATCCAACAAACATCACACGCGCGCGCGCACACACACACACACACCACAAGACAGGCAGGCAGACAGCCAATCATGGAGAAGCCATAAACAAGAGGCATTGGACACCTAAGGGAAATGTACCCAAAGATCCTGCATGATAGGCCTAATGGTGAAGATGACGACGATGAATTATTATTATTATTATTATTATTATTATTATTATTATTATTATTATTATTATTATTATTATTATTATTATTATTATTATTATTATTATTATTATTATTATTATTATTATTATTATTATTATTATTATTATTATTATTATTATTATTATTATTATTATTATTATTATTATTATTATTATTATTATTATTATTATTATTATTATTATTATTACTACTACTACTACTATTATTATTGTTACAACGTACTGATTTATTGTGGTAACTCGTCCTATATGGCTTTAAGAACTGCGTGAACACCTTACAAAAACAAGAAATCACGAGTAGGCTATAGCTCCTGCGGAATAGCCATGCAGCTTTTTAAAGTTTCTCTTTGAAGGTGTTGAGAGGTCAAGAGAGTTGCACAGATGCAGGCAAACAGTTCCACCCTCTCGACGCGGCCACATGTCAGGGAACGCTCGATCACACATCACTTGTCTAGGTATCGTATGGATAGGCATAAATAAAAATGTGTGGCCTACAATTAGATATAGACACACACACACACACACACACACACACACACACATATATATATATATATATATATATATATATATATATATATATATATATATATATATATATATATATATATATATATATATATATATATATATATATATATATATATATAGGCAGAGAGAGAGAGAGAGCAGTGGCGTAGCTAGGCAAAGTGCCGCATGGGGCGAAAATAAAAAGTGCCGCCTTGTCGCGGCGGAAAACTTTCAATTTCCTGAAAAAACCTTACCAAACAACCAAACAAGTTTAAAAAAAAGTCTAACAAGCAAAAAAACAACGTTATCGAGTCTCTAAAAAAAGTCTGACAAGCAAAAAACCCTTAATAATTATTAAAAAATAGGAAATCTCGAAAATGCCGCCTCTAGGGCAAGTGCCGCCTGGGGTGCTTCGCCCCCTCTGCCCCCATCGCTACGCCACTGCATGAGAGAGATCTAGAGAGAGAGAGAGAGAGAGAGAGAGATTCTCAACCCTTGGGCCGCGAGAGGCAGCCTTATTGCTGTGCACCGTTCTGGTCTCAAGACTGGAAAAAATAAACAAGTATATAGAATGAAGCAAAGGTCGTCAACCAAGGTCGTCAAAGAGTTCCATATAGTCAACTTTTGTTGCTTGCAGACTGTAGCATATAATTTAAGTGGGTTGCCCCTCTCGAAGGCATAATTATGCTGTTGCTGCTTTAGCGTCCAGAAAATTCTGATAGGCAAAAGGTCATCAACTTTTTATCACTCTTGACCTAGCTGGCTCACTGTAAAACGGCACCGTTGAATTTAACAAATAAACGGCAAGAATTTTTTTAAAAATTCAAATGTGGGCCGTGCAGCCAAGGGACTTGAAACTCGCTGCTGTAGGCCTGTTGCCTACAGCTAGATGTAGGCCTATGGCAAGGCTGGTGCATGGTTACGACCGCCGTTGCAATTAATTATCAGCAGAGGGCGTCAACGGGACGTCAGAGGGTCCGCGTCCTATATATTAATTCGATGCGGCCTATATAGATGCTGTTTTCCGGCGTCGAACTACACCCTGTTCTCGAGAAGGCTGACAATCGAGGGGTGGGGGTGGGGGGGAAAGAGATGGAGATTATAACAATGTTCGAAAGAACATATCGAGAAATGACGAAGATCTCGACGGATATATGCCGAACACGAAAATTGGTTTTCCCTAAAAAGACGGCACGAATTAAATCATGCCCCTCTCAATCATCCGAATTCGTCCGTCTAAATAGAAGGCTTACTGAGACGAACGAAGGAGAGATAGGAACGTTCTGAAGATAATATGTAAGTACAGCAATAGTTACGATTTTTTCGTAATAATTAAAACTGTAGAAATATAATGCGAACGCCCAGAAGCGGTTCCACGCTGAAGATGCCCAGGGGCGCAGCCAGGAATTTGAGTTGGGAGGGTATAAATGTTTGGGGGTATAGGCTAAACCTTAACTATAAACCATATAAACTACATATATAACCACATATAACCACACATAAAAAACTTTAAGGTAGGCTGATTTGGGGAGATATATACCGATATACCCCACGTCGCTACGCCCCTGAAGATGCCTACCCCACCAAAAATGCGTGATCTAAGTAAGTACGAAATTATGTAGCGCTGCCCGAAAGCTTGGCGCAGCGCACCGGCATATTCACGAGCGCTCAATCTGGGCAAATCCATAGTCCGTACATCTATAGTCAGTGTCATCGACAAATTCGCTTCCAGGCGAGGGTATCCGGCGCCCGGGGGCAGTGTACCGTTGGCGCCCCAAACACTGCCGACGAGCAAAAAAGGTCGTCACATTAATTGTTCTCGGCGCAAGTCTTACGGGCGCCCCTCTTCATATAGTCATAAAGTGCTGACGAGCAGCAAAAAAGGGTCGTCGCACATGTTTCTTCTTTACTATGCATTTCGCTTACCCAAATACCCAATTTTGGCGCCTCCACTTCGGCGCCCGGGGGCATATGCCCCGCGTCGCTACGCCTCAGCTTCCAGCATTAGAAAACTATATTTTGCACTAGGGGCCGCCCATAAATGATGTTAGCCTACACATTTTGGCAGTTTTTTTACCACCTCCCCTACGTCACAACACGTTAATCCCCCTTATTCTAAAGTCAAAATTAATGTTTCAATGCACTTATTTCTTGAATGAAGCGGGTATTGCAATGAATTCGTTTGAAAATGCTCGTTACAATTATCATAGTTGAAGTGAGTCAGAAACTTTTTCAAATTATTATTTTTTAAATGAATTAGGCTACAAGTGTAAAATACGTTCAACTTTGCGGTAACATAGCATTGCGTTATTAATAATAATAGTTAGTATTATATGACGTCACATTTCTGGAAACCCCTCCCCCCGTCGTCACAAATGCCTGAACCCCATCCCCCTAAGTGCGTGACGTCATTTATGGACAGTCCCCTACGACTTTGTACTATCAGATTAAAATGGCTTCTATACATCGTCAATTCCAAACATTTTATTTTATAAAGCAACCCTACAGATTTCTTCTAAACCGTTTATATTACTTTATATATAATTCTTTGATTCAATTGACGGTAGCTTCCTAGAAGTTCACTGCCCCCAACCAAGAGTTCTTGGAACCGCCACTGTGAACGGTCAATAATGACAGTAGGCCTATATAACGGACATTTAACATCATAAGATAAATTGTAAAAGAAATTTATTTCAGAAACCTGTGAAATTCAATCATGAGAAGAAAACAAAATAACCATACATATTTAGAAAACAAAAAGAAACCAAACACAGCGCTGACAATTTTATAATAATCGGATGCACATTTTTGCACTAAAAACGAACAATGTTTCAACCTTCACCCATTTTGCACAAGAGAATTAGGTAGCATTTATGCATTAAGAAATTCTTTATTCAATCCAATATCCAGCATTTATTACCAACAAGACTGGTATTTACTACTAATAGTACATCAAGTCATCTACCTTAGAAATTAACCAAATAAGTAATTAAATGTTCCTTAACTAGTGATGAAAATAAATTCTGAATATTCATAGTACTACAACACAACACTTATCGTCTTACGCTACCAAGAAAGTAACATCAAAGCATCAGTGTTTAATCTAGACTCCTAAACTCCGGGGGGAACTGACAAAGCCGGGGGGAATTCTGCTAGGGGCTGCTGTTAGTCCATGTAGTATGCCAAAATTTCGAAAGGGGAATTTGAAATTTCCGGGGGGGAGAAAGGGTAATTTTCCCCCGGAAACGGCCTAGATTAAACACTGCAAAGCGTAAAGCCAAGCACAAAGCAACAGATAATCTAGATTATTTAATATCTGGTAACCAATGTTTCATACTGGTTATGATTGAACTGAAAAGCCTTCAATAAGCCAAATTGTATTGCAATAAGCAGAAGTATGCCAAATGTAAAATCGAAAATATACGAATTTTCCCTCTGCTTCTTCAATTTTACGTTCAGGTTTTGGCGCATTCTGTCTAATATGAGGTTTTGGCGCATTCTGTATAGTATGAATACATGAATCTGAATATATGAAGACATGAATTCGACTAGTGCATCTGATTGAGTTGAACATTCAAATGACTGACAAGTGCGCAAAATACAAGAAGTGGCACAACTACACAAACAAGCAGGATATTCAAGAGTTGTTTGACTAAAACTTGCACACTTTTTTCCATCTTGACAAGAAGCACCTTCAAAAATTTAATGTTTGTTGGTTGATTATAATCATGAAACATTAAGCGACAAGGAATGAAAGCGGACAGAAATCGAAAACTACAATCTAAAACTATAACGTTGCTAACGTAGAGGTCTACCCCACCTACAGATCGTCAGTGCTGACAATGATCTTCACATAGGCCGCGTTGTCCTTGATGTACGCATTTGTCACGCTGTCCAGCTGAGACAGGGACATCAGAAGAGGACATCCACTGGCAATATTCATCTCAGTTGTTGGTCTTTTGAAGGACGAACTTGTCGGATCCGGTCGAAATGCATCAACGACATGCTCACGGTTGTTCTGGTCGATGAACATGAGAGTCACCTTCTGGCGAAACGGCCACTTGAGGAGCGCGTCGTACTGGCCGCGCATGATGACGAAGAACAACGAAACGTGGGTTCCTTTGCCCATCCCGTCTCCATTGAGATAAATCCTGGCACACATCTTGTAGCCTAAAATATTTTTAGAAGAGAAATAAATGCCTGAAAAGTTTAATAAAAAGGTAAAGTTCATTCGTAGGCTCTGTGCCCGTAGGTGCCGGTGTTGATCTCCGGTTTCATGACCATCAGCCCATAGGTGGCTCAGTCATTTATCAGCAGACGATGGCCAGTCATTCCGCCTATCCTATGGTTACCTTCGCAATGTTGTCATTGCTCCTCATTTTACCATCACGAAAAAGGCTGAGTCGACCTTTAGGGCTCCTGCGGGACTCGAACCCGCGACCTCCTGCTCCATCATCCAACGTTGTTACCACTCTGCTAACTTCCCGCCCGGTTCATTCCTTGTCGCTTAACATTTCCGAAAAGTCTAATAGGTAGCTATAAATTAACCAAGCCTATATGACAACAGCACAACAAGTAACAACCTTAGACAAAAACAGAACTTTGCTCCTTAATCAACTTGCAAGAGCATAATTTTAAAATTCTTTGAATGAAATGACAATAAGAGCTCCACATCCATATCGTCCTCCAAATGACTGTTACCTGTTCTGCTTGTGTAGAAGGCAGGTGAGTAGATGCTGGTGGTTCTTCCATTGATGGCCTCTTGACGTCTCCGCTGGAATTCGTTGATTCTCCACAGCAGAGTCCCGTCGTAACTCGTCTGTTCCAGGGCGTTGATGCGCAAATCAAGCTCCGCGATCGTAGCGTCCTTCATCGCAACCATCCGCTCCAGAGATTTCACTTTCTGGTCCAGCGCGTCCAGCTGAGCACGTTCCGAAACACGCTGACGGTCGGCCGTCGTCATCTGCCAAAATATTACGACCGATTAAAAACCAGCTGCAGGAAAATTATTGTCATTTCGTACTCTAACGCCAAGTTTTCTCGATTTTATAATTCACCGTTAATTGGTTATTATGTTCTCAGATCGTGGCAATGTTTCCGTTCTGAATCGCTCACCTGTACGGTCAGCTTTTCGACTTCTCGATTAAGAACCGTTATCACGCCTTCGTAGATATTCAACGTTTCCTTTATAGCTGCTACTGCATTTGGTCCACCACCAGAGGCAGCACCTGGCACTGCTGCTGATCCATGAGACGCACCTTTGCCTCCACCAGAAAACTGGTTACCATGACTGGCAACGTTGTTTTCTATAGTTGTAATTCGCTCTGAAAGGCTGTTCTGCCCCTGAGGAAGTCCTCTCTTCTGTCCTGTCACTAGCTCAAGACTCTGAACCCTGTCGGCAAGGATCTTCAGATGCTGTGGAATGCCAGAACCAAGATGGTCTGCCAAATCAGATTCCAGCTACAAACACAAGACCACATCTTCTCAAACTTGAAACCGGTGACTCGTATTTTAATGTGCTCGTTAACAAAGGTTTAATAATAATTCATTGGCTACAAATAAAAGCAGAAATTTCTGGTTCCAAGATTAAAATGACTCTTAGATCATTTTAGTCAATAATCACACATTATAAATAAAAGATTCTATTACTGTACTTATATTTACACAGTGTATACAGGTTTAAATGTGTGTACATGTGTGTGTGTGTGTGTGCGCGTGTGTGTGTGTGTGCAAGCTATAAGATGACTGAAATCCGTCGCTGTCATCATCATCATCATCATCATCATCATCATCATCATCATCATCATCATCATCATCGCCCTCTGACATAATTGAAGCAATAGCTAGATAGGAAATGTTTCCAATAATGTCTCTGGATGGTCCACAAAGTCATTTGCATTTCATAAAAACAAACCTATCAGTGACAGGCACTCTTGGTCTTGGCCTGCTGTGACTATAGCGCTATATAAGTTGGCATATTAACTAGCTAACTAACTAACAAACAAACAAACAGGATATCGACTTTCATGGTTGTTTACACAGAGGCCAAATACTGCATAAGTTGATTCAGCTAGAAATGCAAATAAAATTAAACTGTTAATGTCTACCAGGAAGCTAAAGAATTCTACTGCTGCATCACGGCCAATATTCACGCATCTCATTAGCCAAACCTTGTCTAATATTTCAACGGAACAGCAAGGCATGACATTGTTTTTTTCAAGTCAGTGGTAGCTTTGGGTTGGCGCCGCCCGATTGAATTATGTATTATGGTAAAGACCAAGCCTTTTTTTGCCAAAAATTTGTTTTCCGCAATGCAATAGTCGGCAGCAAGTTGTCAACACGTCATAGCGGTCGTACAATTATTCTAATTGTTTGGACCGTCGATAAAAATAAAATGTATGTCAAGAAAATTGAAAAAGAAATGGCAATTAGATATACAGCACCGGTAGTCAAACATTCTATTTTTAAACTTAATGTTGCGAAAAAAAACTAAACCAGTCTTCAGGTTTTCTGGAACGCCATTTCACCTCATTCTGGCACAGAAAAAGCCACGATGAAAACTGATCTGTAGACAGATACTTCAAAGTACCGTAATTAGGATATGCTACTGTTTCACGTGAAACATACAGGATGAGATAACAATTCAGTGGCAATTATACATGTAATTGCCATGCAACAGTTTTTACTGCTTCATAATTACTGCAGATTAAAGTAACACACAACACAATAATACTCAATGGGAAAGAGCAGAACAGAAGAGCCTCTTATTTGAACTCAGCATTAGGCCCCAGCAGTATACTTATAGCGAAAGAGACAACATTTACTGTAAAAGACAATTGCAAGCTGGATGTTTGAATGCACTTTAGAAAGGACCAAACATCAGGTTAGTTAAGTTATAATATGTCCAAATTGTCCATGCCATCTTAGCTCACATTGATCAATTGCAATATGCAAAAATACTTATAATTTAGCCTTTGTTGCAACCCAATCATTCCTGATACTTGCAACAGTAAATAGAATGAACGGCCATAAGAAAATTATGATTGGCTGAGTCTGACCATCTGACCAATAGGATTCACCCACCACCAAAGTGCTGACGAATAGGATTCACCCACCACCAAAGTGGGAGTTAAGAGAGCTTAGGAAGGGTTGTGGGCGATGGGTGGATGATGAAGCATTGGTGCAGTCCATGTATCCGGTAAGCCTTTTTATACCTGTTTTGATTATTTTGCTCTAGGTAATGTCGCCCAATGTTCCAGAGGGGACGGGAGGATCCAAGTCTAAGCAAGTACCGGTAATAACAAGAGCCTGGGCTACATGTATTCTACATGAGCAATCAGATCAATTAAGGGGGCACTGTATATAGAAAGTTGTAATCATCAAACTTCAGACAAGCTTTGAAATATTCTTAAGAAAGATTACAAAGTAAAATGAAGATACCCCAAGAAAATCATGTCTCAAATAGGGATACATAGTCATTTGCAGCCTTGAAGCTTTACAAACAAAACGATATGGCTTTCAAAAATGCTTCAAAATGAAACTGAAAATCTGCAGACAGAAAATGAGCAGGAACCCCAAGGTTGAATGTGTTACAATGTGGGTCCTTTTACTATAATGGGCTTACGTTAAATATCTTCTAGTTATTAATCTCTAAGTAGCTGGCTCAGTGTCGGTAACTGAATGTAAGCATGTTGAGTACACAAAACGTTTCCTTCAACTTATTCAACGATTTCATTATAAGAAAATAATTCAAATTGTAATTCCATAGTTCTTGTAACACAACAAACTAAAAACACAAGTGTCCTACTCAAAACGAATATACCACATGTATGAAGTGATATACCACATGTATGAAGTGATATACCACATGTATGAAGTGATATACCACATGCATGAAGTGATACTGTTCCCTTCACATGCTACAGTTGATAAATCAACACGAACACACTGCAACTTTATCGAACATTATCTCTTTTCTCTCTCTTTCTACGCCCACCAGACAACCTCTCTCTCTGGTGGCCGCCACCCGACTGCTTTCTCTTATCCTAGGCACTCTCTCGCATCAATCCCTCTCTGTACACCAATCGTTCAACAGTCAATCAATATGCACAATATATTCACTGAATACATAACTATTCTTGTAACCAATTCTTCAATACAATAAAATTTAATATACGTATAATATATCACTTTGGGAAAGAATGATTGTAATTCTTGAACAAGTGAGGGGCTGAAGGTATTAAGCTGACACTTTGGATTCAATGTTTTGGCAATATAAAGTATTTTTTAGAATGTTTTAAAGACATATCTGAGCATTGATGCTTACAAGGGAGTTCCATTTACCATGGAATGACCAGAAAAACCGTCATTGAAGCAAATAAAAAGGCACATCGACTGTGTGAAGTACCGGTACTCCAGTAGCTTCATCTACTTATCACTGCTTTAGTGATCCTGATTGTATAACTACTGACTGAAGTACCATATAAGATGATGACGTATCAGTATAAGGCATATCACAAACGGGAAACGAAAGTGAAACTGCTTTGCCTAGAATTCTTCAGAAGGAATTTCCCATGGCTGTGAGTGGGTAACTGTAAGTGGGCAAATAATGAGTGGAGCTTCTTAGGCTTGATACGTGCATTAGGCAGATAAATCAAACTCAACATACAATGGACATTAGGAAATAACTGTGCTCTTCTCAAGGACCCAGGGTCCATCGCTATGACAACAGTGTAAATCCAGATAGCGACAGACAGGCCTGGGGCAATCAATGTTGGCTACGACTCCGCACAGCAACAGGCCTCTTAAAATAGGCACATTTACACAGGCACAGGTCACATGATGTGATTGACACAGGTGCCACAGAAGATCCTAGTCAACAATTGATATCACAGTCAGCTGTCGGTAAACTAGGACTTAGTATTGACTATGCTCTATGTCGTGTTAATCTATACTGCAACAGTCAAACAAGGACGGAACTAATTGAAGACAGATAATGAGCTCATTAAATGCCAAGGCCAAAGCTGGTGAACTGGACAAAAAGGTAAGAGCCTTGAGCTATCCAGGCAACTAGAGAAAAATAGAAGTACCCAATCATTTTTTTTTGTTCTCCAGCTTTACAAGAGAAAAATAATAAGTGATTAATATTTCAAGACATAGGATGAACATGTTGCCTTTTTCTTTATGCCAGAATCCAAATTTTGTAAGAAACTTGCCCTGGTCCACTCATAAACAATGTTTTGTGGATGTTTTAGTCGAATGTGCATTGTGCAATGCATTAAAAATTCTGACAATTTACTTTTAGAAAAATACAAATTGCATACAACTAAGCAATGACATTTTTGTAATTAGAACAAAAATTAAATATAAAATTAGAGGTCTTAATTATAAGAGACTAAAAAAGCAGTAAACCTAACTAAATCTTCATAAAATGAAACCTCTGATTAATTTCTGAGTAATGGTGACAGAGCACTTAAGCACTTAAAAGTACGTTGTATTCAGCGCATGAAAATAGCTTGCAACAGGAAAATACGTGAAATGCAGAAATTGCTATAAAATCCTTATATTAATTTTGTCTTTATATTTCTAAATCCAGCAGATTGCCAAATTTTACCAAACATATTCTTGACTATGATCATGATGGCACAACACTCTATCCGGTTCAAAGGTCTCTTTGCAGCCCTAACAGACCACAATTATATCAGATACTAGCTTTGGAAATTTGGTACTGCATCCATGGGCGTAAAACACAAGGGGGACGGTCCCCCCTGGATAATTAGTTGGCGGGGGACAGAGTATCAATTATTCCCCCCAATGTTTTGGACTATATGGTAAAAAATTTCTATCCTACCCCATGAAGTTGATGCCAAAATTACGCCAAATCCGCATTCTTTCATTTCGGATAACCTTTTTTTTGCTTGTCAGGGTTATTTGGAGAGGGACAAATAGAAAAATATCAGGATGATCTTTTTTTGCTTGTCAAGACGTATTTCATGGGCGATTTTAAGTCCCCACCATAATATGCAATATCCCCCATAATGGAGGGAGGATTTTTATATTTCTGGGGGGGGGTCAACTTTTAAAAAGTTATTTTATCCCCCCCCCCATGTTGACACCAGGTTTATGCCACTGACTGCATCTAAGGCATGTTCTTATCAAGTAGTAAACTATAACTGAGCTCATCATATAGATAAGTCTAATGATGATATCAATGGGTCATTGTGATCCATGGTAAGAGACTGTCTGTACTGCAAAGGGTCATTAAGGTGTTATGGCTTGAAATCCTATGACTTTAATAGATGCCAGTATACAGGGGCATATTCCTGCCATCAGCATTGGGGGGAAGAATATTTTTTTAAACTATACCCACCCATAGATATGTTTCAACTCTAGTGACAAACTTTTTTGCTTGTCAGACTTTTTAGGATGTTAAAGAGGCAAAGAAGCACAAAACATTGGGAGAGGGGTGGCAAATGATACTATATACCCCATTCACTGATTATTGGGTTGGACCACCCCTGCAGTCCCCACCGTGACCTACGCCCCTGCTGGTATCTAGCTCATGCTCGTGAAATGATAAACATAATCCACACACCACAACCATGCTCATGCACTAGAAAGCAAAGAACTTTCTCATATGCTTCCTAGTGTAATGTATATCATTGTGTGGCCAAGGAATCCTGAATGCAGATCTCTGATAGGCTGGTGTCTGGTTTCTATAATGGTCAGGTTAACAGTGTCAATCTCCTAATTTGCAGGGGAAATACCTGCTCATTTTAAAAGCACACTGCAACATAGAAAGTTACAAGTGCTGCTTTGGTCTGAGTATCTGTATATTGTAACAGTCAGACAAGGATGGAACTAGACAATTATAAACAATGAGCTCAGAAAATGGCAATATTAACAGACCTTTTGACCACAACCAAACGGGCACAAATTATCAGTATTTCTTCCACACTGGTGTTGTCCAATCTAAAATAGCAAAAACTATAAGTTATCATATACAAACACCTCATTACTAGTCAAAGGACAGCCATAGAAGATAATTAATGCTTCACCAGCAATTCAGTGCTATAACATGCAGCATTATGATATCCATGGCCAGCCATAGACGATTATTAAACACAGTACGATGCAAAGTACATACAGTCAACGCCCAGAGTTTTCAAGTAATAAAAGTGAGTATAAATAATCCCACTTATATCACTAAATAGATGCACCTAGGGTGAGTAAATGTCAAGATAGATAAATATTCTAATCTAAATGATTGAAAAAGTAGTCAAATTTAAGACACGCAAGCGCGGTGAATCGACACTTTCACTTTCTCTTTCATCACTCGCATGTCTACGGTAATGATCATATGTATTTTGTTCTTTACATTTTGTAAAATTTGTCAGTCTTTCTTCCCATAAGGCCAAGTACATGCAACATAATTAACATTTGAAAATGCTTTTATCTCGTGTTTCTCATGCAGCAGCCATGTCTCCCACATTTCCTCACGTCCAATTTGATTGGCGTCAGTGAGGTCTTCATATATAATAGTCTGCCATTTGCATAATAAACAAATAATAATTATTTAACTTAAAAAAATTTTTTTTGCTATTTTTTATGTTGCTATTTTTCTTGTGCATCCTCTTGACGAATGGAATGTACACAGAAATTATACTCAATATTCCATCACCAGCATCAAAAGCTCTTTTAATTTGCTGCTTCTATTTATTTATAAACATTAATGCTGTAATTGATAATCAAAATAAAACCTCTGTGTGTGAAAATTCATTGCCACAAGTTGGACACTTGACAGGAGCCCATTCACAGATTGGATAATGTTGCTGCAACAAAACAAACAGCAGAAGAAATAACAAAAATTTAATACAAATACAAATATTTGAAAATATAATCGGCATAAAGTACATTTAATAAAGACACTTCCATAGAATATTTCATGCTTGAAAAATACAATAAATAAAAATACTGTCACCAATCTAGGAATGACCTCAATAGGAATGTCACTGACACGTGTCAATATTGACACTGTCAATATATGTACTTTTCTTTAGAGTATTTGTTCTGGAAGAAAAAATGAGTGACAGTGGCAGAATGGTCCTGCCACCTAAAGATTATCCAGCATAAATGAAATATTCAGCAAAGTTAACATCAAATATCTCTGCATCTTATGCAAAATGACACTCAGAGGTTTTGCAAAGGCTGCTAGGAATACATAATCAAGTACAAGAATTCGTTAGTCTTACATGTCTCAAATCTGAATAGCATTTTGTTCGTGAGTAAATGCCATACTGTAGAGTCCAATACAATGTTTAAGAGGCAAACAATGTTCGTGCAGTTGTGCCTATAACTGCAAGCTGGTTGACAAATTTATAATGGCTTACACTTTATAGTTTTTACTACAGACCTTTGTGTAGGTAAAAACAAACTTCTATCTTATTCTTTTGATGACTGCTATTTTATTTATTTTTTATTGAACTCTGTAATGTGCCCTTGCTCCTGTCATTTTGGTAATATGGCACAGAAGAAATCAGTTTAGTAATAATAATAATAATCTTAGGATATGTGTTGCATATCAGTACAGAAAGATGATGAGCATAATCATGTAAAATAGATGGTTTCAACTATCCTTCATTGCATGACTTGCAGATGTGTTCTTTTGCCTTAACACACAGAAGTGCCTTCTGTTCATGGTTTGAGTCATGTGTTCTGGGTTTGGTATATTAAAGTTGCTTTAAAGAGTGATAATGGCAGAAGTTAGGACTATTAGCAGCGATGAAGGAAAACTGGTTGCATGCAAAATGATGGAAGATATTCGATGATGAAGCAAATGAATGCTTTTCACGTGTGGAGTCTCCAAAATAGATTCAGGTGGCGCAAGCAATGTTCTATATATATATTTATTTATGCTTTATACAAACGTATAAAGCATAAGGATAAGCATAAGTATAAAGCATAAGGATCTATTTAAAGCATAAATAATATATATAGAATATATATATATATATGTGTGTGTGTGTGTGTGTGTGTATGTGTGTGGTGGCACTGTAGTGCAACTATAATGCCTAACTACTAATCAAAATTATCAGTTAAATAAATACTGCACAGAAAAATTCAGCTTCAATAATTCAAGGGCACATTTAGTCCAATTGCTACCAAAGAAATGTATAGATCTATTTATAGTTGGAGTCCAATTCTATTTGATTATGTGATCACCGCACGTTGATCATGCTGGCAAAATGAAATCTTCGCATAAATCATTCTTCTTCCAGCGTATGCCAGTTTTTCTCAGCCATTCAACAGCGTCAGGTTGAGCCTGATGCAGAGTTCTGAATCCTCCTTTGAACATTGTGAGGTGACAGTCGTTTGTATGAAGCATAAATAAATCAATAATCAATGATGCAGTAAACCATGCATCATTTGTGAGCTTTGTTTGTGAGCATTGCTTGTTCAATAAATCATTTTTATAATTAAAAAACCCAGAAATAGTGAACCTAATTAAAGTCAGATTAGTTACATTTTTTACTCAAAAAATAGGCCAGGCTCTAATTCTTGTGGCACCCATAATGCATGATTTCAAAATTAAACCTGCTATTCTTTACAATTTCCTGTTTCACAACAATGATCAGTTTCCCATATACACCGTAGTTTCGTTTAAAAGTTCCTTTTCCCAATTAATATAATTTTACTTCGCATAGATAATTTCTGCTTTCAAGTTCAACTGAATCGTCAACAACATAACAAACATTGGTCAATAATAAAGTATCAACCCCTTGACCGCACCATGGAAATCTATTCACTGCTGCTAGATTACTCTAGCTACACCTGGGCATAAAACTTGCCAAACATCACTGAGGTCGCGTGATTTCCAGCCAGGCATCACTGCCCAGTTTTTGAAAAATATCCATTCACCAATGCAGACATCAGGCTAATCACTACTGCAGCCAATAGACAATTACAGGACGCTGGGAATACATATGTACTAATATATGATGCTCGTTGTTGTATTGCATTGGCTAATTATATATGTATATTTGATGCTTTATGCAGATAAAGTTTCTACTTAAGAACATCAGGAAGCTCTTCACAAGACCTCATAATCTTTGAAAGGTCCAGTCCAAGTACAACCAACATTGACACAATGTGCTGCACAGTTCACCATCTCTCGTTTGATAGCATTGTCTGGAAATGTCTGCAAAAGGCAAACAATTTGCAGCTTTTATTTAAACTAGCTAGAAGTTAATTAATTCCTATTTACAGATCACACATAATCATGACAAATCATCTAAGTTTTAATATTCAGTATATTAGTATTAAAGTATATTGTTTCTTGTAGATGGAGACTGGCAAGACATGTGACGAGAAGACCCTAAACTCAAATTCCAGTGGCGTGGAAACCTGGAGATGGCAAAGGAAAGCACAGATCAAAAAGATCATGGAGGGGTACATTCACAGTCAACCTAGAACAGGGACACCAAGTGGAAAGGAAGCACGGGAATTGATTGAAGACAAAATACAGTAGTGAGGAAGTTTTTAAATTTAGAATACCTTGTAAAAATTTTACATACCTGTTCCAATTTAAGCAGACTGTATTCATTAACTGCATCTTCGTTCTGACACTGAATACAAACAACATCTTCACCAGAATTTAACCTAAATAAAAATTCAATAACATATTTTAAAATAACTACTGTAGAACTTCAAAATAACAATTATCAAATCCAATACAAACAATGCAAACTTACTGGAATATCACACAATTCCAGTATACACCGGCTTTGACTTGACTGTAAGGTAACTGAATATTATATCTTTAACCTTTTAGTCACCAAGCAATAATAATTCTAGAGTGCCAGGCATTACAAGCAAGTCGATGGAGATGTGCTGGAAAAATTCAGGCAACAGTGTTACCAATATTCACATTGTGCCGAATTTTTCCGGCACACAGCGGTTAAGAGGTTAATGTAGCTAACCGTTAACCCCTTAACTGGGCAACTATTTGTAACTCAATGTAAAATGGACGAGCGTTACTCGGGGCACCCAGTTAAGGGGTTAAGAGAAGCCACTTTCTGTAACATACCAGTAGTTAATTTCTCAACAATTCACATATAAATTCTGTTCACAAACGCTAGGAACCGGTTATAAGCACAACTAAATGAACATATTAATTAGCTCTTAAAATGCAATGTCACATTAGAATTGATGGTATATGCCTGGTAAACAGTGATTTTAAATATGGAGCAACTGACAGACAAATTTTCACACCCAATTCTGTATTCCAAGCAGTCTTTGCAAAACCTGTGACCACAGTAACTCTGAACTGGATTCTTAAGTGTTGCATTGCACAAGATGCAGAGATATTTGATGTTCAATTCACTGAATATCTCCACAGGATACCCTTTAGGCGGCAGAATGGTTCTGCCACTGTCACTCATTTCTTCTTCCAAAACGTGCACTCTAAAAGAACATATATCGACAGCAAACACATGTCAATGACATTCCTGTTGAGGTCATAGCTACATTTTTGCACGTTTTCTTCATTTGTTGTATTTTTAAAAAAATAAAATATTCTGTGAAAGTTTGTCTTTATTATGCATTATGCAATTGTCAATTAATTTTACCAATTGATATCTGAAATTGTATTAAATTTCTGTTATTTTTTCTGCTGTTTGTTTTGTTGCAGGAACATTATGTGACCTGTGAATGGGCTCCTGTCAAGCGTTAAACTTGTAGCAATGAATTGTCACGTACAGAGGTTTTTATTTTGATTATTGTAGCGAATTTTATGGGCACCTCATGTAATGTAAATAGTTTCGAATCGTTCACTAGAGGCGCTTATGTCAGTAGAGAATTATAAGTAAAACATTAGTATACTTAAATAAGTAATATTCCTAGAGTAAATAAGGATTAATGAATATCAGTAAAAGAAGGGTAATTATTCTAAATAGAGGCATAAGGTTATTTGATAGATAGCACAAATAATGTAGGTTTCCCAGTAAGGTTAAGATATGACTTAAGCACACCACCGTTAAGGAGGGTCCAAGGAGGTTAAGTAAGGCCTTAGTTGATTAGGAAAAGGAAGGGACAGAGTGAGCACACGTAAAAGTGAGCACACATAAGAGTGAGTTCTAGAGAGCAGTGGTGGATAGTCATCAGGGTAAGCCTTGATTGGACTATGAAGTAGAATAAGCGATTCCTTTATACGGGATAGCTGATTTACTGCGAAAGCAGGACCCAAGGGGCAGGGTTGTGCCCCATCCAAAGATAAATCTCATGGCGCGTTCCATGTTGAGTATGGAGGATAGACACTTTAGGAGGGTGTGAGAAAGGAACGAGCAGCACTAGAAAGGGTGCACTGACACTAGAAAGGAGATACAGGAAGGGTGCTAGCAGTATAGATAAGGGTGTGAGGAGTTAACTAATTCAGAAGACCTAGCCAAAAAGCTAGGGACCCAAAACGTGCCAAGGATACCCCGATAGTGTTTGGACGTGGCATCCTGGAGAAAGGTCCAATAAGCACTATTATTATTATAAAACCGGTAGGCTGGTTAAGAGTAGAACTTTGGCAAGAACAGGCCAGTCGCCGGATTGTAACAGATGGAATCCCAGCATTAGGGGTTTCGTTACATAACTGGCACCAGAGAAGTGGGGTTTGGCGCTGGATTAGCACAGAGAAGGAATTGAGCCACTGATAAGCCACAAGAGTAGGCACTGGCAAGAGTGGGTGTGTGCTACCTTGTATAACGGCTATAAGACTCACTGGTACGATCGTAGTTGAGACCAGAGATAGCAGTGTAAGCACTGTATAAGCTCATTGAAGGTCCACTTTACGGAAGTGTGTTGCACTCAGACGGCTCAGCACTCAGGAAGAGCTTAGAGCAATAAGCATGGCTGAACCTAAGCAGGACGAGCTGTGCGATACTAAGAATCGTGTAGATTATGACACGGAAAGTACACAACTCATTGAGGAAGATGAATTATTGGAGTCAATGATAGAAGAGGAACTGTCTGTTGATAAGCACCGAAGACGAGCCATTGATCATATACCCAGCAAAGAAAGGATTTGTGAGTTCGGACGAGCACAGAGATTGGAAATGGGTGCTCGGAGCAAGGAAAAGAGTACTGCTAGATATGGAGGATTGGATATTGGACTCAAAACTCATAAGGGCCACGGAATTGTAGGAGGCATGGACCAAGAGACACCCATAATACAGAAACAGCAAAGGTTCACTAAAGTGAAAGAAAAGTGGTCTGATTCAGATATGCGAGAATTTATGAGACCAGCTCGTCGAGAAGGAAGAGCTCGAAATACATCTAAGTGGTCACCGATGAAACCAAACAAGTTTGATGGATTGATACCATTAGAAACATTTCTGAGGCAGTTTGAGGTTTGTGCAGAATACAATGGATGGACGGAAAGAGAGAAGGGTGCATTTCTGCAGTGTTCCTTAGAAAAAGGACCAGCTCAACTTCTATGGGATTTTGGAGCTAAGAAAGAAGTCGCATATGATGAATTGGTGGAAAGGCTACAACAGAGATATGGGTTAGAGGCCCAACAGGAAACCTTTCGCACCCAGTTACGATGTCGGAAGCAGAGAGAGAAGGAGAGTTTTGGGGATCTTCTCCATGATATTAGAAAATTGGTCACCTTAGCATTCCCAGGACCAAACAACGACACTACGGAGATCTTAGCAAGAGATGCATTCTTAGAAGCATTGTCCGACAGAGAGTTATCTTTAAAGGTCAGAGAAAGGGAGCCACGTTCTCTTGACGAAGCCTACAGAATTACCTTAAGATTGGATAGCTATAGACAAGCCACAGAGGATGAATATATGACCCATCAGAGACAGGGTAGAAACTATAAACAAGTACGAAGTATCAATGAAGAGGACGTAGTAGAAAGAATTATGAGTCAAATAAAGGGTTTATTTGAAGAACAGAGAATAAAACAAGAAAAGTGGCAAGCCGACTTAGAGAGGAAATTGTTGAAGAGTACAACACGCATACTTGACGAGACAGAAGAAAGGATACCATCAACTAGCAGCAATACAGCAACTAGACCCAGGACATGGAAACGAAACATTAAACCACGTAGAACTGAAGAAAGAATGTCTGCATCTGAAGACAACGATGAAACGGAACCCAAGACAGTGAGGACCAACAAAAAGACATTTCACTCTAACACAGAAAGAAGAGGTAAAGTAAGATGTTTTAAGTGTCAACGGTTAGGACACTTAGCGAAACATTGTCGGTGTGATAGAAGAACGGAATCTCCTAGAGAGTCGATAAGTCATAATGTGCTGACAACCGCAGGAGAGAGAAATAAGAAGAGATCAGTATATATAACTGGTGTGATAGAAGGACGTGAGTGTCAGTTTTTAGTTGATACGGGATCAGAAGTGAATTTGATACCTGAAAGCATGGCTAAAGACATGGTCATAGAACCCACGACCGAGAAGTTGTTAGCAGCCAATGGAAGCGAAATTGGGCTGATTGGTGAAGTGACGGTAGATGTGAGATTTAGTTGGGGTTGCAGACAGCAAGTAACATTTTTAGTGTCTAAAGACGTAAAGGAGATCATGCTTGGAATGGAATTTCTAGTTGATAACGATTGTCAAGTGAATTTCATTACTGGGGAAGTACGCATAGGACGCAGGAAAGTTTCATCGACAATCCAGAGTCGTACATCACAATGTAGACGCATGTGTTTGAAGAAGCAAAACCCGAGTCAGAGTAAGGAAGTTAGAAAGGACAAAGCAAAAGCTAAGTCCGGGGTGCATGCGGCACAGGTTGTTTTGGAACAGCCAGAGGGAGTTCAAGTAAGGAGGTCCAACAAGAACAAGACATCTGCAGTCTTATGTCGGAATGACGGACTTGGTGAAGTACAACCGGTCGCGACGGACCAGAAGTCTCAAAGAAATGAAGACACAAAGAGGCGTACAGATGAATACAACTTGGGGATACATCAGAAAGAATTTCGAAGGAAAGATGAAATACGGGTATTCACACCCAGAAGACGAAGAAATCGTTACCGGAATGGCAGAAGTTCCACGAAAGACCCTTCATTGGTTTGAATCAGAATGAACTTCTCGATCATCGAGTACAAAAGAAATCGACAGGAAGAACATTCGTCTGCGAAGAACAGGGACCACCGTTTGAAGAAGCGGAAGAAGAAGTGAATGTCAACGACCAAGAAAGGAACATTGTCGCCGAAGAACTTGAAGAGACGTTCACGGAAGTTCCAGAAGAGCCACGTGGAAACAACGTTTTCGGAATTCCACGTTTACGACCAAGAGGAAATATAAGAAGACCTGCAAGATACGACGATTGAAAGGACATTCGTCATTGTAAAAGTTATTGCTGATGTTAAAATGTTATTACGAATGTTCTTGTATGTAATTATGTTGTGATGACTGTATAATTGTATTGTATACGAATGTTAATGTTGTACATAATGTTTCATTGATTGCTTGTATAAGACTGATAATTATGTGCATAATGTTGTTAGATAAGTACACAGATTTGTTACCCCACACTGGGATGGGTCCATAAGAATGAATGGGGACCATTCATAGGTAAAGTCCGGGTAATGTAGCGAATTTTATGGGCACCTCATGTAATGTAAATAGTTTCAATCGTTCACTAGAGGCGCTTATGTCAGTAGAGAATTATAAGTAAAACATTAGTATACTTAAATAAGTAATATTCCTAGAGTAAATAAGGATTAATGAATATCAGTAAAAGAAGGGTAATTATTCTAAATAGAGGCATAAGGTTATTTGATAGATAGCACAAATAATGTAGGTTTCCCAGTAAGGTTAAGATATGACTTAAGCACACCACCGTTAAGGAGGGTCCAAGGAGGTTAAGTAAGGCCTTAGTTGATTAGGAAAAGGAAGGGACAGAGTGAGCACACGTAAAAGTGAGCACACATAAGAGTGAGTTCTAGAGAGCAGTGGTGGATAGTCATCAGGGTAAGCCTTGATTGGACTATGAAGTAGAATAAGCGATTCCTTTATACGGGATAGCTGATTTACTGCGTAAAGCAGGACCCAAGGGGCAGGGTTGTGCCCCATCCAAAGATAAATCTCATGGCGCGTTCCATGTTGAGTATGGAGGATAGACACTTTAGGAGGGTGTGAGAAAGGAACGAGCAGCACTAGAAAGGGTGCACTGACACTAGAAAGGAGATACAGGAAGGGTGCTAGCAGTATAGATAAGGGTGTGAGGAGTTAACTAATTCAGAAGACCTAGCCAAAAAGCTAGGGACCCAAAACGTGCCAAGGATACCCCGATAGTGTTTGGACGTGGCATCCTGGAGAAAGGTCCAATAAGCACTATTATTATTATAAAACCGGTAGGCTGGTTAAGAGTAGAACTTTGGCAAGAACAGGCCAGTCGCCGGATTGTAACAGATGGAATCCCAGCATTAGGGGTTTCGTTACATTATCACCTGCAGCATTAATTTTAATATATAAATGCATCCTTCTCCCTTTGTTAATTCCGCCCAATTCTTAGATGAAGTCTTTACACCTTATGGCATCCAATTTGTGAATATAGAGCCATCAATTGAAAGAGCTACTAATGCTGGTGATGTGAGTATTGAACATAGTTTCTGTGTACATACCATTGGTCAAGAGGATGCACAAGAAAAATAGCCAATTTTGTAAAAAGTTAATGAATACTAGTTGTTTATACAAATAATAGAGAAAAAGTGGTAATCACTTACTTTAGGGGTTCAAATTAATAGCATTACAAAAATGGAAAAAGTCCACTTTATTCGTCTAAATCATAATGGTATCTGGTAATCATATATCTGGGTAATGTTCAAAAGCATATTTATTTAAGGCTGCTGTCTGCTTAAAAATTTAAAAACTAAAATAAATTTCATGCTGGTGAATGAGGCTATAGTGGCAGGAAGACCTCATACTTTAATAACATTAGTAGATCCAGACACCATTGTGCAAATGGATATTTGCAATGAGAAGCACAACACGTCCACACTACTCCCACTGATTCATGGCTAACTGAACAGGCAATTAATTGTGAACTCTTTCATCTGTCTAATCTTTGCTCAGCCTTGTCGCCTGACCATCAATGCAGACGGCAAGGTATAGAAATGTGCAGGAATACAATAAGCCATTGCTCTTGTGCACAGTAGCTTATAATTATCCACTGTGAAACATTTGGTCTGCTGAACACAATGAACATGATTAACTGTTGTTAAACATTTGTTCTCCTGAACACTACTTTTCTCGTTAAATAAAGTGGACTTTCTGGATTTTTAAACTAATTTTTGTAATATTTGACCATTTTTACAGTGATCTTAATGCAATTAATTTGAACCCCAAAGTAGTAAATGATTACAAAAAAAGTTATTGCATCAGTAGACTTGAATGATGCCGATCAAGTTGGATGTGAAGAAATTCATGGAACACATGGTTGCTGCATGAGAATTATAAAAGCATTTTGAAATTTGGTATTATATTATAAGCACGGTATTCCTGCAGTTTATAGGTCCAAATTCTTACTGTCTACCGCCTAGTTTCACTATTTTACGATCCAAACCATTTTTGTTTTCGGTTGTGTACTTTGAAAAGCGAAAATGGGAAATTTGGATAAATAACATTCTGGATAACATGAGGTGGTGGTTAGAGGCCAATGGCCAGCCAATTGTTGTTGAAGTTGACAAGTAAAAATTCTTTCATAGGAAGTACCATCAAGGACAGTGGTGGGGGGCCATTGGGTCTTCGGTGGAGTTGAAAGAGCTAGTGGGAAGTGCTTCTTACTAGAAGTTACAGATTGTAGATATGTCACACTTGAGCCTCTGATTTCACAGCTTATCTTTCCAGGATCTCACACAATACCAGATGATGGGCAATGTATGCAAACATTTTGAGAATAAGAAATGGAATTGACATGCACTCAATCATGATTCATGAACAGAATGTCATTGACCCAGAAGATGATGTCCACACTAGACTATTGAAAATCTTTGAATGCGGGCCAAACGAAAGATACATCAGCAGTATGGAACTTCAAGGGAATTGCTCATCTTTGCACTTTTTCTAAAAGCTCTATATCTCTTTCCAAGAATGGATTCCATGCCTGAACACAGTATTCTAGATGAGGCCTTAGTCGCCTTACTAATGACTTATATAGTTTTATGATTACATCTTTGTCTCGACTCACTATTGTCCTTTTCATCATTCCCAACATTTGGTTTCCCTTTTTTGCTGCTTCCATGCATTGGTGAGATGGATTCAAACTTCTATGGATGATTACCCCAAGTCTCTTTCTTTTTCTGTTTTGGTTAGAACCTTTCCCCTAAAAAATATTTATTACCATTATTATATTTCCAAACATGCATTACAGAACATTTATCGATATTGAAAAGCATCTGCCAGTCCACAGACCACTGAAACAATTTCCTTAGATCTTCCTGTAAAATTTTTGCATCATCCTCCGAGTCTATATTTCTGCATATCGTTGTATCCTCGGCAAACTTTGAAATTTTGGATAATAATCCTTCATCGATATCATTTATATATATATATATATATATATATATATATATATATTAGAAAGAGCAATGGCCCAAGCACTGAGCCCTGAGGCACAGTGGCATATTTAGGGGGTATGCTCCTGATCCATAGCGTACCCCTTTGGTCTTTGGCCTTTCCCTTCGGTTGCACCGCAAAATATTTTAAAATTAGTTTTAGGAGATATTTGCTTCATAACTTAATTTGTGCAATTAGGGCCTAGTAAAAAATGTAGTAAAGTGAAGGAAACTTTAAGAAAGTATGCGTTCCATAATTAATAAATGTTTCTTTACTGCGTCGTTACATATTGCAATCAGCTTTCGTCTGTTAAACAATTATGGAGCAAAAAATTGAGGCAATTAATCGAAACTACAGCATTTTAATAAACTTAAACTGTATGTTATTGCAGAACATAGAATAAGTTATTTTTCGAACTTCTTAAATTTCAGCATACCCCTTTAAGCCTTTATAAATACGCCCATGCTGAGGCGTTCCACTAATAACTTGCCCATTCTCAATGGCCACTCCTAATGCCAACCTTCTGTCTTCTTCCCTTCAACCAATTTTGAATCCATCTGAGAATATTCCCCTGTATTCAGTGATAAATGTTGATCAAATATAAGAATGGTAATTGTTCACTAATTCTAAGTATTTCTATAGAAATTTTGCCAATATCACCTTTATTGTGAAACATCGCTCAAATATCGCTCAAATGAGTCAAAGGCTCAAAGCCATTATCTTGATATTAAAGTCTGTCTCTTCAAAGTAAGTAAGTAAGTAAAGTAAATCTCGTGGATTTCTATAGCACCTTGGACAGCACAACACTGACAACAGTAGCTGCTTATTCTTAGGCGCTCAGCCTCTCTTAAAATAGCTACGGGGAAGGTATATTTATCAGCCAGGCAATAGTCAACATCCAAAGGGCAGTGAGGCTAGGTTGTTACAGCTATGGAGGACATGATTTTAGAAAAAGGAAGGATTTAAACTTAGACCTGAAGACTTGAGGAGATAATGCAGGAATTATAGGAAATGAGGATTCAGATTTTATTGTTTGAAAGTGTCCAAGTCTGCGGAGGAAAGATGGGATCGAGTTCCAAAGTTCAGGTGAGGCGTATGAGAAGGCACGGTTGCAAATTTTCAGGGATGACTGATTCAGTGGTCGTGACAGAGTGATCAGGTAAGATGATGAACGTGTGGGTCGAGGAGGCTTCAGTTCATAAATCAATTATCATTGGCCACCACTCCACAAACTTTCCGAAGACAACTTAAAACTATTCTTTTAAAGAAATCCTATGATGAAGTCCTTACTACAGATCTGCATTATACCAGCCGCAAATCTTGTTATCTTCTTTGGTGTCTTAACAAATGCATGCTTTCGCACGCTGTCACAGCCCCAACAATTTTTCCCGCTTCTGTCTTTGTTCTGCTGCTCTTATTGCTTAATCTTGTTCTTCTTATTTCTTTCAGATGCCATGCATTGCTGCGTCGGCGGCCATGGACTTCCACTTTTCTCGATCTCTAGTGTTCCTCAGGAGTTCGATGTTATTTCCTATCCCCATTTCCTCTCTCATTCTGTCTGTATATTTTGATCTTTGTTTTCCTCTTGATCTTTTGCCCTCCACCATGCCTGTCACTGCCAAGTTTTCTAATCCTTCTTTTCTCATTACGTGCTCAAAAAATTTCGTCTGTCTTAACTTGATGGTAGTCATCAGTGCTCGTCTCTCTTCCATCATCTGTAGTATTTCTTCGTTAGTTCTCTTGTCTGTCCATGGGACCTTTAGCATCCTCCTATAAAACCACATTTCTGCCGCTTCCAGTTTCTTTTAAATCTTTTTTGATATGTTCCACGTCTCAGATCCATATAACAAAACTGACCATACATAGCATCTAAACACTCTGAGCCTTGTTTCTTTTAATATTTTCTTGTTCGTTAATATTTGTTTCATTGTTGTAATCTTGTTATCATCCTCTATAAAATACCTTCCTGCGACTGCCTGCCTATGATCTACAGCCTTGACCACCACAGACTGCAGATTTACCCAGATTGAGCGCTCGTGAATAAGATGGTGCACTGAGCCAAGCTTTCGGGGAGCTCTATAGAAATTTCGTGTTTACTTACTTACTTACTTACTTACTTACTTACTTACTTACTTACTTACTTACTTACTTACTTACTTACTTATGGGTTAAAGTCAAGCTAGTCAACTTTTGGTGCAACATTTTCTAGCGCTAAAAGTTCGGCCGAAAGTCACCTTTGAATGCACATGCCAGCGAGAATGCGAACTTTTTAATTTAAAGCCATCTAGCTTCGGTGGTTTCGTTTCAAACAACGAAACCGAAAATCTGCAAATAAAAGTTCTATGCCATTTATACAATCGTCAAGACAATGAAGTGCCTCATGGATCCGTCCTTGGGCCTATACTGTCCAGCTCTTACTGTCTTACACCACACCACTTTCATCTTTAATTAACTCCATCAATTTAAATCACTAACTCTATATGCCTATGACACTCCGCATTCCTTTCTTTATCACCTACAGTGTACTTTATTTTAAAAATAACACATTATCAACTTGTTTATTTAACATATCTATCATTGAGCTTGAATCAGCATTTTTATCAATCTCTGCGTGGCTGGCATCTAATTTTCTTGCTCTTAACTCTTCTTAGACAGAATTTCTTTTAATTGGACTAGGCTCCCACACTGCTTTAAAGAAGGTGTGCTAAACTCCAACTAGCTATCGGGCTACAGCTCAATGACGCATAGCCCCACCTACTCAATATCTTAAGCTTAACCTCCCTGGACTTTTTACATACTTCTTTAAAAAGCCCTGTAAGCCTATATACCGTTATACCCTCCCCCCGTCGCTAGGCCTCTGCCAGTCAGACATTCGCAACGCTATTAGGCCTAATACCCCAAATGCCTAAAACAGACATTGTCATTACATTAATAATTTTCTAATGTAGACCTATTTTAATTTCTGCTTACTTCTATAGCGAGTGTTAGCCCTCTGGACTATAGGCCTACAGGCCTAACTTTCAATATTATGGTACTATCTCTTGTTTATATCAAAAGTGTTAGGCCATTCATGGCATTCACGCATTCGCCATGGCTGCTTCAGTAGCCCAAAATGGATAATTGCCGTTAAAATACTATTCTATAGGCCTCACATCTTTCTAATTGCCGGCTGTTTTTAGAGCAAGTGTTAGCAGTGGCGCTTCCACCATGTTGATGACTAGGGATGCATCCCCCACGGGGGTTCCGGATGACCTTTTTGGTTTGTCAACCTATTTTCCGGTGAGTTTTTTAAAACATTTAGTGAAAAATACTGCGAATTACCTTTTTTGTAGCTTGTCGACCTTTTTTGCAAGATTTATTACATTTAGTGGGCAAACAATGACATTTTTCTCTCGTTTCTTTTATTTTTTTCTTCTTCACTTTGCATCCCCAACACCAACTTCCTATAATTTTTTGTCATCCACCCCCACCAAGAATTCCTGGAACCGCCACTGAGTGTTAGGTCTTTGGACCACACAGTTCAAATATTATGTCAGCGTCTCTTGTGCTGCGCATCAAGAGTTTTGGGCCTTTCAGACATTTGCCAATGCTGTTTCTATATCTTAAGATGGATATTTAAAATAATTATTTCTAATATGTACTAATTTCAGCCTATTCCTAATAGCAAGATTTAGCCTTCTTGACCATACAACTCAAATATACTGTAATGTCACTAGCTCTCGTACATCAAAAGTGGCAATCCATTCAGACATTCGCCAATGCTTTTCTAATGCTGCCTTATCAAAATTCCACTTAGTGTAACGCAACTTAGAATAATGTTTATTCTAGGCCTGTTTTTTAGAGGGGAATTCCCCCCCCCCCCAGTTTTAAAATTTCTCCCCAAATTTGTATATGTTGGCTTGGGGGATGGAAATCCCCCCAAAAGCGTGGAAAGACAAATCTTGTCCCCCCAAACATTTTAAACTCCCCCCCCCCAATGTCAAGGTGGCTAGAATAAACACTGAACTTAGAATTATCTAAATTTTTTTGATTGATTGAAGATAATTTATTTATAATATAATAATATAACAAGGTTTAAAGTGGTTCAGTATTTCAAACTCAAACTCAAAGTACATATACATATGCAGAACTAGTACAACTAAATAAGTAACATAATATGACCCTAATTTACAATGTAACAATGTAACACATAGTATGAGAGTTCATTGATAACATAGTAAATGAGTTCATCAGATCAATATAATATTAAATGTTAGCTAAAATATATGAATAACAGCATAATAAACAATTAATAAGTGGAATTTCGATTGAAAACTATAAACTCATTAGGTATAACATTAATTATAATGTTGAATTTGTTACAATGTAATAAAAAAAACAATTGAAATAATAGAGGGTCAATCAAATAAGTATAGTAGGTAAGAAAGTGGTAAAATGAGTAGAAAAAAGTTGACATAAGGGATAATGATATCCCGATTAATGGTCAACTTATAATAAAGTAGGTTTATAAGTAAGTCAATTAGGCGGCAATATGTGAAGCAATGGAATAAGGTGGGTAGAGAAATAGAAGCATTGAGTAGAGGATGATAACTGGATATTCTGAAGAGAATATAGATAGAAGAAAAGGATAATACTATTATTAGATGATACTACAGATCATTATTAAGTAGATTATAGTTAAGTGAGAAAGTTTTCGTAGAAGATTTAAATATTAAAAGGTCGCTTGAATTCTTGAGCTGGTTAGGAAGACTATTCCAAATAGAGGGTCCATAGTATTTAGTGGTAAAGAGTCTTTTATTAGTTCTAACATATGAAAGATGTAAATTATTACTAGATCTGGTTGAATGTTTGTGGATGTCCTGATTAATGGTGAAATAATTATTAATATAGAAAAGAGTGGGTAGTAAGTTGTTTATTTATTTGTAAATAAATAAAGCTGTCTGGTATTTATTTAAATTAACAATATTAAGTATATGATATTTAAGGTAAAGATGTTGAGTTTTGGTTTTAATTCCACTATCAAAGGTTAATCTAAGAGCTTTATTTTGCATAGTTTGGAATTTCCCAGTAATAGTTTTGTAATTGTGTCCCCATATTAGATTACAGTAGGTAACATATGAATGGATTAAAGCAAAGTATAGCATATGACGAGCAGATTGGTTGAGAAATTTTTTGATATGTTTAATTATATTAATATTTTAAGCCAATTTTTGTTTAAGAATTTTAGTGCATTCTTTCCATTCCAGGTGTTGGTCAATTGTGATTCCGAGGAATTTAGTGGAAGTGGATTGAATAACTGAATAACTGAATATCAGATTATCTCTTAATAAGAGATTTTTTCAAGTGATGACATTCATACTTGCACAAGTGCATCTCTATCAACTAGGAAATAAAGATCTAAAGCTTATATTTGCAAAAATCAACGCGAGTAAGAAATTTCATATAATTTCAGCGTTTAGGCCTAGGCCTACACTAGCTAAATAATAATATGGGCAGTAAATTTGGAAGGACATTATTCGAGTTTCACCCCTTTCTGCCTTTTCGGCAGAAAACATGGTCTGTCATAGGCTATATGACAACGGATAATTTTGACCTTCGGATCTTAATTGGGCTGAAATCTGAAGCCCAATTATTATTTGCTCTCGCCGAATCATCGCCTGCCTTCTTCTTTACTTTACAAATGCTTTTATAATAATCTTCAATTGCAGATCTTGTGCCTAACATCTGCTCTAATAATTATTCGAGTGCTTTCCTTTCAGAAATCCCCACAGAACCAAATCGCATGCACCCTCGTCTACGCAATACAATAGTAGGCTAGTACACGAATCTTGGTCGTCGTCGTCGTCGTCATCATCATGATCAGACGAGGAGACTGGGCGCGTGCAATTTCCTGTCAGAAACACGCCAACCGTCTTAGAGGAGGCGTTGAACGGTTGCGCAAGAAGAGAACATGATTATTAATTGGCAGACGACGCAGATGGAAGAAGGCAAGGGCGAAGATTAGGCGACCGGCGTCGAACCGGCGGCAAGAGCACCAAAGGAAGAGTAATATTACTCTACAGGAGACTCCGTCGAACGACGGCGTCGCGTCTCGCAAAGAAAGACGGAGAGCACGCAAGGGCTTCGCAGCAGCCTGCCTCGGTTCGATTCGATTCGCCGGCGTCTCTGCTCCACCAACACACGGTGAGTACGTGACCAATTAGTTCGTTCGATCGAACGAATTGAATAAGACCGATGTGCAACGACAACAGATACAGATACAGATACAGATACAGATACAGATAGAGCTTTTTGCTAATTATTAGTAACGTTCGTTACTTTCGAATACGATGATAATTAATCAGTGTTTATTCTAGCCACCTTGACATGGGGGGGGTGGTTGAAATGTTGGGGGAGAAGGTTTCTCTGCCCAAAAACCTTGACGAGCAAAAAGGTCATCCTGATCCTGATCTGATATTAGATTTTTCTCTGTCCGAAGTGGTGACAAGAAAAAAAAGGTCATCACATCTACTCAACATTCCCTAATGCTCTTCTGAATCCCCAATGCAACATATAGAAATTTTTGGGAAGAATTTTCAAACTTTGGGGGAAATCCCCCCAAAAAGGGCATAGAATAAACATTGGATGATAATATTGTCAGTAGATCGCACTTATGCACGAATACAGTGAGTGTAAGGTGTGAATTAAGGTGTACAACTGTAAGTGTAAAAAGTGTTAGGTACAGTGGCGTAGCAAGGGGGCAGTGAGGGCGAACCGCCCCGGATGGCACTTGCTCTAAGCCTTCTAAGGGCGGAATTTTTGAGATTTTTGAATTTTTTACTTTTATGAAGCGATAAGGGTTTGTTTGCTTGTCAGGAATTTTGGGAAGTTGATAACGTTTTTTTGCTTATCAAGAATTTTCGGAGGCGGCACTTTTTTCGCCCCGGGCGGCACTTTGTCTCGCTACACCACTGGTTAGGGTAGGTTGCTAGGTAAAAGGTTGCCAGGTTGTTGCTAGGTAAACAATTGTAAGTGTAAAAAGTGTAAACTTAAGGTGTAAATTCGAGGTCGTGAAGTAGGCCAATTTCTGTCTTTGTTGGCCTCGGGCTATTGCTTCTTGATTTACTCATGTCCGACTTAGCGCTCGTGAATAAGCTGGTGCACTGCGCCAAGCTTTCGGGCAGCGCTATAGAAATTTGGTGTTTACTTACTTACTTATTGCATCTCTTTAAGCGTTAGCAAACTTCTCAACTATATAACAGGCTATGTTCGTGGATTTCTGGTTATATTCGACCTGTCTGTGGCAGCTAAGATTTTTGTACAAGGGGGTGGGCCTACTGTAAACAGGGCAACAGTTCCAACTCAGGTGCACTGATTCTCTGCATCCAGATATACAGATTCAACGATGTAGGCCTCTTAGATCTCGCAATTACCAATTCAGTCAAACGTTTCATCCACCTACAGCGTTCTAGTGCCAATGGTTAATGAGCTGGAAATAAGCATCTGCTATGGTATACTGCCTCGAAAGCGCTATAGAAATTCACGGGGTTGTACTTACTTGCTTGCCTACTTTCTTAGTATTAGACGAAGTTCTTATGCACGCAATGCAAAGACATTTACATGTAGCCTAAAACAATCGTTTCTAACATTCCAATATTATTATTGTGAGACGTTACTTGCACGAGAAAAATAAAATTCATCTTATATCTTATATTTCATGAATGCGGTACTATACAATACAATACACAATCTAATTATTCGCTTTGATTCATGTTGTATGCGTGAAACCTACGGTCAATTGTGGTATAACAGATCGAAGTTACTTGAACCTACTCTGCGTAAAAATAAACCTAAGTCCGGAGTATCTTATATCATCTGTAACGGCATCGAATAGCCTATACTAAATATACCATACTACTTTGTCGTGTTTTTAGCTTAAACAACTTGGGTACTTCAGAAGAAAAAAGTTATGCTGAGCTTAAAAATTTAAAACGCTTTCAACAGTGACAATAGCGGCCTGTTTACAAAAGATCGAATGGCATCTAATAGCCTTAACGTTGGAGAATCGTGAATCTAAAATTATTACTAGTTTGGTACTGGTACTGGTAGAAAATACATCAGCGAGTCGCACGGTCTTATACTTGACAGAGGGAAAAGAGTCAAAGACAGACAGAGAGACAAACTTCTAAATATGAACCCAAAAGGAGACACAGAGATACAGTAGAGAGACGCAGGGCGACAGAGACAGACACAGACACAGAGAGAGATAGACAAACGGAGAGTCTATAAATATCTGTGGCACTGATATCACAGAATCGTAAAAACTCATTACTGCCGAGGAGGAGAGCAATCATCCGATGAGGGATAACCGTCAATTCCTTCCCATCATAATAACAGCAATCGCAGCGGATGTCGGGCACAAGCAGCAGCAGTCCCCGCGGGGCATCGCTGACCTCCGGTCCTTAAAGACGGCGTTTCATACAGCAGCCGCTAATAGGAAAAACTCGAATCGAAAGTCCGCTTATGTATAGCCTATAATTATATTTTCCTTGATCTGCAGGGCTCCTCCGTGCACATACGCGACTTAATAAGACGATGCGGGTAAAAATAATGGGCCTGCAGCTCTAATACAAGTATATATAGTTGACACTCGTATGATGTGAAGGAACGAGTATACGCAGTTAATAAAACAAGAGATCAAGAATATCTCATCTAATTGAATGGAATCGTCGGGCAATCTCACCAAAAGTGTTTGCTCATGCAGTCTCTTCGGTGATTTTCTTAAAATAGAGTAGAGACAAAGGAGAAAGACCAAACGACGTGACCGACTGGATGGACGTCTCTCGTCATCTCAGACATTTTCTAATGAACTTCTTAGCTTCGCTGTCGTCGCCAGGCAGGCATAGAAGAAGTCTCCAAGTGCCAGGTAAAGAGTCAACAGCGGATGTGATTAGTTAATGGCGCACGGGAGGAAGTCTTCTCCTTGGTAATTCTGTATAATTGCGCAAATCCGCTTCGAAGACGAAGATCGTGAAAGCAGATAGATAAATAGATAGATAGATAGATAGATAGATAGATAGATAGATAGATAGATAGATAGATAGATAGATAGATAGATAGATAGATAGATAGATAGATAGATAGATAGATAGATAGATAGATAGATAGATAGATAGATAGATAGATAGATAGATAGATAGATAGATAGATAGATAGACAGACAGACAGACAGACAGACAGAGAGAGAAGGAAAAGCTAACGGACAAAGTAGAGCAGATCAGTGTGTACCCAAGAGAGTCTATTTTCTCCCATGCCCATTATGCCGCCCACAGTGAATGCTTTTCTAAGACTGGCCTACCTCCCGATGGTGTAGGGGAACATTGTTCTTGTTCTGATGATGCGAACAGAGAGGGTTGACACATATAAAGAGTCGCCACAAAAACAGTTGCCGCTGCTTATGAAGATGCTGGTAAAAAGGAAAGGAAGAACGGATTGACAACTGAAAAGGTTTTATTATTATTATTATTATTATTATTATTATTATTATTATTAGTAGTAGTAGTAGTAGTAGTAGTAGTAGTAGTAGTAGTAGTAGTAGTAGTAGTAGTAGTAGTAGTAGTTAGTAGTAGTAGACATTCCGAAATGCGATATCAACATAAATGGAGAGAAAATTAAACAAGTCATGTCATTCAAATATCTAGGAAGCTGGTTCACCAGTGATGCGAAAAGTGAATCAGACATAAAAGCAAAAATAGGAATGGCCATTGGCCAAAGCAGCCTTTGGGAATTTAAAACACATACTAACAAACCTACATTTAACAATGAAAACAAGGATTAGGGTTCTGGAATGCTATGTTTGGCCAGTCATGTTATATGGTGAAGAAACGTGGACTATCTCTAAAGTCATGAAGAAAAAGCTTCAAGCTGCAGAGATGTGGTTCTTAAGAAAAATGTTGAAAATATCTTGGACTGAAAAGAAAACAAATGAATTAGTACTCGAAATGGCAGGTACACAAAGAAAATTGCTATCTACAATACGTAAGAGACAACTTCAATTTTTTGGACATATAATGAGGAAGAAAGGCATAGAAAACCTGGTAACTACTGGAAAAGTCGAAGGCAAAAGATCAAGAGGAAGACAAAGAATGACGTATATCAGCAGCTTACTGACTGATGTAAAGGGGGTGACTACAGAATTGGAATTCATACAAGCAACACACAACAGAGAGAAATGGAAGTCCATAGTCGTCAACCTAGAAATACATGACACCTGAAGAAGAAGTAGTAGTAGTAGTAGTAGTAGTAGTAGTAGTAGTAGTAGTAGTAGTAGTAGTAGTAGTACTAGTAGTAGTAGTAGTAGTCGCAATAATAATGATGATGGCGGTGGTGACGGTGATGTTAAAAATAATTGTGCATTTTTATAGCACCGTTCTAATATTCAAAGACATAAAACGTTAGTGTCCCACATTCATTCGCAAACAATCAGACCAGTTCCCGAGACCATCGAGAAACTGTAATCTGGGCTCTAGACTAGTTATGGTGCCGGCAGCCAACCGAGTCGTTCATCGCTTAGGCGTCGATAAATTGGCAGCAGCGTTAAGCTGCGAAGGTAAAACGCGGGTATAGAGAAAACAGTGGCAAAGTATTCTAGATTAATGGCGTAAGCCAACGGCGTCGCTGCCCCCTGCCTAGTACACGGAGACCAGTGCCTTACTATAGGCTTGTTCGAGTACGGGGCTACATTTAGGCCACTTTTTTAAAAAAATTCTCGTGAAGTAACGTGTGGTGCCTTTGGTTAGCTCGAAGTTTCTGGGCATCTGACGAATATTCTAATAGAAATAAACGTTAAAACGCTTTACATGACTGCTGCGTGACAGTGTACATTTTGTTGCAAATCCTTATGAAAAAAAACCCACAGGAATTCAGAGATATTTTAAATGCTTTCTTGTCACTCATGGAACTGACATCATTTATGAAGGAATAAAGTACGAACGAAACGGTTTCATTACATTTGATCCCACGGCGCTTAATCCCTTTAGCACCCATACGTAAACTCATAAATAGCAGGGGCGTAGCGACGAGGGGTATATCGGTATATATCCCCCACCCCCCGAAAAAATCAGCCTACCTTGAAGTTTTTTATGCGATTTACATGTGGTTATATGTAGTTTGTATGGTTTATGTGGTTTATAGTTAAGATTTATACCCACCCAAAATGTTTATACCCTCCCAAATCAAATTCCTGGCTACGCCCCTGATAAATAGGCCTATCTTAATCGGCACCTGAATCCCGGCGTATTTGACAAACAACCGACAGTTGATTTTGACGGCTACTAAAGGCAGAATATAAGCTCATTGAGGTCTATATTGCATTGTTAATGTTAGTTTATCGTTAGATTACACTGGTCTACGTCAATTTTGCTGACTTGAAGACAACATGTGATCTTTATGTATTTTGGTGTGCTGAATCCAAAAATCACACCCATTTTCTCCTATCACGTCCAGTTTTTCCGCAAAACGCTGTTTACTGATTTACTGTTTACTGTAATAATGTAGCATTATGTATTATAATTCTTTAGCTATATTGAATATGCAAAAAGATAAGGACGTGCAAAAAGATATGCTTAATATGCAGTGGCCATAACTATTTAATAATACAACAGTTTAATAGGCAGTTTTAAACTGTAGACGTCAGCATTTTATGGATATAGGCCTATATAAGCAGCGTGAAACCGACGGCAGCATTTAGTCGTTCATGAGGCTTACAAGTCGCAGTAAATTTAACTATTCTAACTAGCTTTCTGTGGAATATGTCACCCAGCACCCGAACACTTCGTGAGCAGTGCAGGAATGATCCTGACAAATTTTGCTACATTTGTGGTTGCTTTACAACACCTAAACAAAGGAGATAGGTGTCTGAATTTGTGCATAAAGCTTAGCATGCATATTTCGCAGTTAAATTGGGTGACCAGGAAAACCTTGGGCACCACATAAAGTGTGCAGGACATGTGTTGAAAGCCTCAGACAGTTCATAATGTGACTAAAGGTCAGAGAAAAAGTCTTAACTTTGGAGTTCCAATGGTGTGGCGAGAGCCTCGAAACCATGCATGTTGATGACTGCTACTTCTGTCTGGTAAATATTTCAGGCATGTCCACAAAGACAAAATCTTCCATCCAGTACCCAAATCTCCCCTCTGCTCTGAGACCAGTTGCTCACTGTGACAAAGTTTCTGTACCTATTTGCACTACTTTGGGAGTTCCTTACGAAGATGAATTTTGTCAGTCAACAGACACCGATTGCGAAGATTGAAGATTTCGTGGCCTTAGAAGTTGACGCTGGAATGCACCAAACATTCAACCAAGCTGAGTTGAATGACCTAATATGAGACCTAGATCTGCCGAAGTCGTCAGCAGAGTTACTGGGTTCAAGACTGAAGGAAAAGAATCTGTTCAGTGTTGGCCCCAGGAACCACGCTTATGTATCATGGCAGAGAGAATGAATCTTTTCAAACATTTCCATATGGAGGAAGAGTTTGTATACTGCATCAACATCAAAGAACTTTTTGAATCAATGGGATGTTATAGTTGTAGACAAGATGCTTTTTGCGACCTGATTACTGACTTACTTGGCAACTTAAGAGTCGAGAATTATGACCTTTCAGTTAAAAATTCGAAGATTGCTTTTCGAAGATTGGGAGCAAACATGAGTGTCAAGTTGCATTTCTTTCATAGCTATCTGAACTTCAAATCTTTGAGCTATGAGTGAAGAACAAGGAGAATGCTTCCAGCAAGACATCAAGACCATGGAACGTAGATATCAAGGCAGATGGAACTCAAACATTATGGCAGACTACTGCTGGTGTTTACAGCGTGACAACTGTGACCATAACTATACCGGAGCATCCAAAAAAAGAAGATTCCTTTCTCAAAAATTAAATTTAAGCAACTAGCTATTGCTCTTATTGCTCTCTTGGTTAGAAGACAGACTCTTTTTTGGCTGAATAAAAAATATTACGTGTTATCGGTTCTTCAGAATTTCCTATTTTCCCTTATGTTTGACTTTAACACCTTTAATTAAGCATTCCTAATTTGCGAAAAAATTTGACGTGTTGCATAATTTTTGACTTCATATCTGGAATCAGCACCTCTCAATTGGGTAAAATCAGCAAAAATACCTAGGTCAGCAGAAATTTTTTTTAAAAATGTAGACCAGTGTTATTTTAATGGACATTATTTGTAGGACGATTCTTTGCGTTCAATCAATCTACCTACCTTGCCTATGGCTATATCAAGAAAGATTAGGCTCGTAAGAATAAGCAGTTACCACCGTACTATTTCCAAAGCGCTATATAAATTTACGAGATTTTACATATAGGCCTGCTTACATACTTATTCCACAAAGCAACGTAATCTGCTGTCGCTGACGAAGAATTAACGATTTTCCAGTTATATTAAGTCTCTGCCAAGCAATCATTTAATTGCGGCGATTACAACATTAGCGTGCACCATCACCATCATCATCATCATCATCATCATCATCATCATCGTCATCATCATCATCATCATCGTCATCATCATCATCATCTTCATCATCATCACCATCATCGTCATCGTCATAATCAGGGTGCGATTTGTGACCTGGAGCAGTGGGGAGGGGGATATGTCGAGCTTGGGGGATGTAGTTGTTGGGAAATGTAGCAGTGGGGGATGTAGTGGTGGGGGGATGTAGCAGTAGGGGGATGCAGTTGGGCAGTGGGGGGGGGGAGATTCCCCCCTTCCCCCTACAAATCGCGCCCTGCATATAACTTCAAACTATTCGGAACTCTATGATTGCGTCATCGCTGAAGCACACAGGGCAGACTGTCACTGATCAACCGGCATGCAGCGTTTAAGTCCATTCGATTCGAAATCATCAAAAACATCTCTGTACCCAGCAGATTGGCTATGGATTCATTGTCTAAAAGTGAGTAGAACCGACACTGAACTAAGAAAAGAATGACATTTTATTCTGCAGAACCAAAGATCCAGAATTCTTTTCCTCAGTCTGCTACAGCAGATCTCGAAATTAACCAACTGCCCAATCACTTTCAAATCCGCATTCTTGATTGCTTTGAGAGCGTGTCGTTTGTCATCCCTAAGTGCCTCTGTGCTTACCTGTCTCCCGGCCACCTTGCCTCTCTGTCTGCCTGTCTGCTTGCCTCCCTGGCTCCGTCCCTGCCTCCGTGGCTACTTCCCTCCCTCCATTTCTCCTTCCCTCCCTCACTCCCTCTCTCGTCCATTTGTCTGGGTGTAGTAGTTGTCGTTTGATGTTCGTTCGTCTGGTAGTTGATGCAGACGTGTTCAGCGGCTGCTGACGATCGGTGCTGCTGTTGATCGCCGGGCAGATGGACGTCCTTTCGATGATCAAACACACGCTCAGCCCCGACTGCGCCAATCCCATCACGGAATACTTCGAGATCGGTCGACAGGTGGCCAGCGCGGGACCGGAAATGGTCTGGAAGATCTACGACGCTACGAGAATCAGCGACAGGAAGGTGATGCGAGTTCATCATCATCATCATCATCATCATCGTCGTCATCAGAATCAGAATCAGAATCAGAATCGTCACCATCGTCATCATAGACATCATCATCATTAGAGGCGTATCCAAGAATTCTTGGTGGAGGATGCAATGAATTTCTAGGAAGTTGGTGGGTGTGATGAAATGAATTCCCCCCAAAACCTTGACGAGCAAAAAGGTCATTAACAGTGTTTTGCCCAGCAAGTGTAATAAAAATTTCCCGAAAGGGAGGGCTGACAAGCAAAAAAAGGCCGTCATCTCAGTTTTGCGCACAATATACCCCCGGCGGACTGCCGCGGACATATGTAGCGGCGTGGCGACTCGGGCTGATAACCCCCCTCTCCCGAAACGCTGACAAGCAAAAAAATCGCGGTGGGGAATGCACCCTCAGTCATCCCCAACGTGGAACCGCCTCTGATCATCATCATCATCATCCATCATCGTCGTCATAGTCATTTTCATTGTCGTTGTTGTCATCATAGATCATATCTGTATGTCAATTGATGACAATCGCTACAATACTGTAAGTGCAAAGCACGAAATGGTCGTCGCATCGATTTCGGTTGCGTCATGTATCTTCATTTCGTTTGTACCGAACCGAATTGTTCGCTACGGAAGTCGCGTATATAGACGGATGCCTGTGACAGCAGTTTTCTTGTTCGAATCTTTCCAGAAGTTAACTATTCTTTGACACGGAGATAGACTACGCTGAGCTCATGCAGTCACGATTTTTTCAAACGAATCAAGAAAACCATCCTGAAAATCCATCGCGAATTTCCCGAAAGACAACTAAATTATGCGCAGAGACGAAAGGACACCATGCAGCGTATTGATTCGACAGTCGACAAATGTACCGGATAACAATTTGTTCGGACCCTTGGCGCTTGCTGTGTACAATGGAGCTATACAAAGGCGCTATATAATGAAGCTATTTTATTCTACCATTAATTAAGGCAATTTCGACGGACATTTCTTCGGTAATTATTATGCGAGAGCGTTTTGAGATGGGAAAAATCAATAATGACAGAAGGCAACACGTGTACCGAATGCAAGATGGAACGTCTTACGAACGCACAAGGAAATCCACACATACGATATTATTGTTGTATCGTCGGGCGATGAACGAGTGACAATCGAAAAATTAGTCACCGCAGAGTAACAAGTAGTGTTAATTAATTAGTAGACTTTGTTCAGCTGACAAGCTCCAACTCAGTGGCGTAGCTAAGGGAGGCTGGGGGGTTAAAACCCCCTTGACTGTTTGACAAAAAAGTGTGCGTATATAGTTGTACGGGCTCAAATACTTACAGTGTATGTAAATAATCCACTTATTAGAAAAGCAAAAGAATAGTTGACGGCCTTTTTGTTTGTCAGGATTTTCCGAAGTTGGAATGTTGATGGGAACCATAACCCCACTCCCCTTCGGAAAATCCTAGCTATGCCACTGGAATGTTGATGGGGACCATAGCCCCCCCCCCTTCGGAAAATCCTGGCTACGCCACTGCTCAAGCTCACGCCATTTCAGTTTGTAAGACTCGGTGTGATAATGAAGATATAATAATTAGTTAATCAGCAATTATAATAATATCATACTAATTATAAGTTAATAATAAATTAATTAGCGTTTGTGGCGGTTTATGAAGTTACTTCTGAGATAAACACGAAAGCTGATTGCAGAGAATTCGTCGCTTTTAAATAGAAAACAAAGGACTTGTTACGCATTATTATATGCCACTGCTCTCCAATGTAGGCCTACCAGTGTGTGGACAGTAGCAATATATTTCGCTGCGCATTATGTGACGAATAGCTCTGGTAAACTGAGTCAGTAAAGGAATCCTTCTATATAGGGGCAATGGGTTCAACTTCAAGAGACCTGCAACTCATATGCCAAGTGCATTATTACGATGGCGCCTTAGAAGTTATTGATTGATCTGATCGAACGACAATGACTGAAAATATAACGTTTGATGCTATGATACGTCTAATGTGTTTTCACCGCTGGACAATATGTAGGAAGTTATATGGTCATCATCATCATCGTCATCATCATCATCATCATCATCATCATCATCATCATCATCACCACCACCTAAATGGAATGCCATCTTCAGTTCGAATATTGTCTACGTATTTCACAGTGGCGGCTCCACCGGGGGGCAGGGGACCCGTGCCCCCCTATTGAGTGCCTGGCCCCCCAATGGTCCCCAGTTGGGACCCTATACTTAGTGCTACATACATTAAACAACAAATGGTTGCCCCCCCATTATTAGAAGTTGCCACCCCAACGGCTCCCCCACTTGCCAAATCCTAGAGCCGCCACTGGTCTTTCACTGTCCTCACTTGGTTTTTTCGCCTTCCACGGAGCTTCAAAGACCGTTCATCCAAATTAGACGAGATTAGATGAACAGGAAATATATCGAACCGAACATTTAGGAAAAGTGGTCTCTCAACAACTGCCTACATCTGCTTCGCTGTGATCTTTCTGTGTCAATCAGAGTGCATCGTCGCTCTAATCTCAAGGTCCTCCGTGATTAGCACATGACGTAGGCTGCTTGCTGCTTCTCTGTCTCCCCCTCCCCCACTCTATCAACCGAATTTTTCCCATCTGTGGGACAAACGATTTTTCCCATCAGACGCAAATTCCTTCAAAGACACAGCGCAGATTATAATGCAAAGCAAATTGACTAAAGTTCGAGCAATTGTCGATTCTTGTATTATCAAAGAAGCCTACCTGTTACCTATTAGTTACCTATTACCCATTACCTTTTTCATGTTGCCTATAGCGAGTTAGGGGCCGTCCATAAAGTACGCCGTGCTATTTTTTGACAGTTTTTGACCGTTCTCCTCTGTCACAAACTGTCACAAATCTCGAACCCTCCTTAAAGCGTCGTCCATAAATTACGTCGCGCGGATTTTCTCTTTAATAAATTCGAATTACTCGTTAAATTGTCAGCAGCGAAACAGAGATATTCAACTTCCGCCAAAGATAACGAATAGAATTGACACCTACAATTTTATGTATCTCGGGCAAAAAAGTGTTAATGAGCAAAAATGTCCTCTCTCAGAGGCTGTTACCTTTTACTGTACCTCCTATCAGATATATATATATATAAGGTTTTATTATACTAAAATACTGAAAGCGTGACGTCATGGTGGTCCTTACCCTCCCCTGTCACAAATTTCACACTTTCTTAGACCCTCTCCGCATACGAGCGTGACGAACTTTGTGGTCTGCTCCTTAGATGTTACCTGTTACGTTTTACCTATTTGAGGCTATACCCTATTACTGTAATTACTGGCAGTTGTCAGGGGCGTAGCGACGGGGAAATATATCGGTATATATATACTACCCCCCCCCCCAAAAAAAAAAGATTAGTCTAACTTAAAGTGTTTAATGTGTTTTTAAGATTATAAACGTTTTTAAAGACTAATACTCCCCGAATCACATTACACCCCCTTCCGATCAAACTCCTGGCTACGCCCTGGTAGTTGTGAATTTTGTCTAATCCATTGAACTGTCATCGACATCATGGCTGCGCAAACTCTGTCGCGGTTAGACAAACACCCTCAGATACTGGCCGCGAATTCGAAATTCCAATCAGTTTCTGCAAACAGAGCGTTACCTTGAAAATAAGCGCGTCACTTTAATTAATAGTCGGCAGAAAATTAATACGTCAACGGCACTGCATACAACAGGGGATATTGATCTATTAATGTACAGCCTATACACCATTCTGTAGGCCTAACTCAGTGCCTCCCAAGCGGGGTTGCCAAACGTCCAGATTTTTTCCGGATCTCCCGAAATTTTGGTCACCGTCCCGAGAGAAAAGTCGGAGCTAGGACGTACCGGACCAATGCAGTGTCCCGAAAAAGTCGGCATGTAGTAAAATTCACAAATCGATGCATAGAAATTATTTAACTGTAGGTTGTTTATCTGTCCTTCGAATATTCAACAAAATTAATTCGAACAAATCCTCTGTTACCAGACAACTATTTGGTGTCTTTGTGTAACCGGATGTACGATGCACGTTGGCTTTTCTCTACTAGCAGATGAGTTTGAAATAGAAACAAATTATAAATAAGCTTACCAATTATTATTATTATTATTATTATTATTATTATTATTATTATTATTATTATTATTATTATTATTATTATTATTATTATTACGAACATTTATAAAGCGCAAGTTCGCTGTGCAGCAAATGCGAATGATTACTACTGTAATAATAATAATAATATAATATAATATAATATAATAATAATAATAATATAACAAGGTTTAAAGTGGTTCAGTAGGGACTGCCCTGTGTGAGAACCACTGTTGCGTAGTAACATAACCGCATAGTAGCGGTAAATATGAGTAGAAAATACAAATGGAAATGAAGACCATTACATTGATCAATGATAACGATCTAAATCACGAATAATAGTAAATTAGCAACCTCGCCTAGATAAGTAAAATTACCTTTTGACGACGATGTAAAAAAGATTGAACTTAAAGATAACGTCGTCGCCCGCCATTTAACCCCTTAACTGGGTGCCCCGAGTAACGCTCGTCCATTTTACATTGAGTTACGAATAGCTGCCCAGTTAAGGGGTTAATTGAAAGCCTTAGTACATTGAAACAGAAGATTCAACGTATCGACTTCCGTGGACATGAAGGCTATCTCCTTTCAGGCGTCATTGAAACTGAAGCGTTGCGACAGTACAGCGCTATGGAAGAACAACTAGACCAGAAGTTTTTCAAAGGGTCGGTGTATCCATAGATACACTGTAGATACCAGTGGCGGTTCCACGTGGGGGGCGGTGAGTGGGAATGCATCCCCCCACTGGACTTGTTTTTGCTTGGCAAACTATTTTTTGGTAAAAGTCAAGTAAATGACGGGGAAGAAAAACTGCGGGTGACCTTTTTTGTTTGTCAACCTATCTTTCGGTAAAAGTCTAGTAAAATTCGGGGAAATTGACTTTTTTTGCTTGTTAGCCTTTTTCTTTTTCGGCAAAGTTTATTGATTTTCCCATCTCTTTTCATGCCCCCCACCAACTTCTTATGAATTCATTTCATCCCCCCCACCAAGAGATCCTGGAACCGCCACTGGTAGATACTTTATAGTCACAAAGGGATTGGATTGTCGGAAGACAAAGGCTTTAAGTTTAAATCAAAAGATACTGAAATACTGAAAGACACTGGATATTTTGAAAAAATAATGAAACTTGTGATCGAGGGCTTGTTGCTTGGGTGCGGTTTAGACAGCAGGGGAGGGAGGGGGAGAGAGAGGGAGCGGGGGAGGGATGGAGTGATGCTGGAAATGAGTTACGGAGTTCTTATGCAGCGCATTCAATTTCGCGCTTGCAAATAATTATACGAGTGTTGAGTTGGATTTTAACGTCGCTTTTTCGCCACCGGTGGCGTAATTTTCAGCCGGCGGCGGTGTTCATGTTTGAGAAAAAGTGGGCGGACAAAATCCACAAACCGAAACGAAGAGAGTCCGTAGCGGAGATCCTGCGCAATGACGTCACTCGACTCGTCAAGTACAACCACTCGAGGCTGCTCCAGATCGTTCATCCGATGGAGGAGTGCCAGTAAGTCAACTGCGCGCAGAAACTAGATGAACTATTCACGCCATATTCATATTCATATTCATATTCATATTCATATTCAGTGACAGAAATCAATCGTCGATTCAATGGCGTCTTTATGTAGCGCAGTGTCCACCGAAAGAGCTAGTAGTAGGAGGCCTAAGCCAATGTTTTATCCAGACTCCAGGCTTTTTTTTTGGGGGTTGGCATGGCTGGAGGGGAAGAGACACAGTTTAATGAAAAAAATTATGTCAGTGCGGGGCTTCTTTTTTTTTTGGGGAGGGTTGGAGGGTAGAATCTTCCAAATTACTGTTGGGGTGGGGGAGGGTGTAGAATCCCCCATTACAGGCCTGGATAGAACACTGTTTCTGCTGTTAATTAATAATATCTCGAATTAAAAAGTCATGCTGAATTTCCATTTGTCACCTTGTCGTTCCCAACGCAACTCTGTCAATTTTAAGTACATGATGCAAATATTATCAGAAGTCGATCTGCACTACCACGCTGTCTGTCTCTCGACCGCCATAAGATAGATAGATAGATAGATAGATAGATAGATAGATAGATAGATAGATAGATAGATAGATAGATAGATAGTGCTTCGTATGTCGTCTGCTCTTCAGATGACGTCTCTGTTAATATCTGTGACTGTTGTGAATCGGTGACGTCATGTTTTGTTCGGTTGCTATAGCGACAGCCTCGCTTTCGCGTCGGAACCGATATTCGCGAGTCTCGCCAACCTGTTGGGCAACCACGAGAAGCTACCGACCGCCGTACCACCGGAAATAAAGGTACGTCAACACGTACGAAAGCGGTTATTTTCGTCACAGGAATACAGTAGGTGAAAAATACCTGTGCAAAAACACGTACGGGCGTTTTTCCACCGCCAGAATTATTCCTACGGTTGAAACCTGGTCAAGGACAGGCATAATTTAATGCGAATTTCACGAGTTAATATTATAGCGAATTTACTTACTTGTTTAATTATTGGAGCATGATGGGCATAGGCGACGCACGTATGGTCTCTAGTTCAGTTGCACGCAATTAATTATTAATTATGAGAGTAAATCTTCTGGTTATCTGTCTATTGAATGGCCTGCCATATTGTATTATTAAACCGAAGTTGTATCGGCTGTCTGTCGTGCAGTTGACTGCGCATGCGCGCAGCTGAGGTTTTACGTTTTCGGCGACGCGTTAATGTCGATCTAAAATGCGAATTTCTATTTTGGTCTTTTCTTATTCAAGGAAAACTGCTTCCTAGACGTCGAACTGAAATACGGTCTTCTGCAGGTAAGACAGACAGACAGACAGACAGACAGACAGACAGGCAGACAGACAGACAGACAGACAGACAGACAGACAGACAGACAGACAGACAGACAGACAGACAGACAGTGACAGACAGACAGACAGACAGACAGACAGACAGATAGATAGATAGATAGATAGATAGATAGATAGATAGATAGATAGATAGATAGATAGATAGATAGATAGATAGATAGATAGATAGATAGATAGATAGATAGATGGATAGATAGATAGACAGATAAATGCACCTGTACGCATGTATGTATGCATGCATGAATGAATGCATGTATGTACTTATGTATGTATGTATGTATGTATGTATGTATGCATGTAGGCATGTATGAATGGATGGTTGCATGGATAGATGGATGCATGGGTGTATGAATTCATGGATGTATGGATGCATGTATAAAATGAATGGGTGCATGAATAAATGAATAAACGGGTGTGTGCATGGATGCATGCATGTATGCGTGAATGAATGAATGAATGAACGGATAAAAAATGGATATACAGAAGACATACGGACAAAGATGAGGGTAGCCAGACAGAAGCTGTCAGACATATAAATAGATAGATAGATGGTATAGACTGAGAAGATATAGATAGATTGATGGTTTACTATACAGTAGCTTGATGGATGGAGAGAGAGGGAGAGAGAGAGAGGGAGGGAGAGAGTTTATAGCGGAATTTAGAACCATCAACGTTGTCTTTGATCTAATGGTCTCATGAGGATGATCGTTCGATGTGATTGGATAACAGGTGGTGCGCTGTTCACTGCCGAATGATGGTTCTTTTAACCGTTCAGTTTCTCACTTTGATAGTTTTCTTGAAGATCTGAGAGACGTTTCTTTTTCTAGATTCTTCTTTAGAATGTCCGCTTTTTAATTAATTTCTTAGTTCGTCTCTCTGCGTCGCGTTCTAAGAGGCCTTTAATAATAAGCTTTTCGATCAACAGATGCTTATCGCTGTACATTTCGGGCAAAATAGACGGAAGAGACTGGCCGATACCACGGGTCTTAGACGGGTCGAACCATGCAGGTGGTAAAAAATGGTGGAAAAAATGGACTCCGACAGCGTCTTAGCCGATAGGCTAAGACGCTGTCGGAGTCCATTTTTTCCGGGGATGGAGAAGGAAGCCTGTATCTAGGCCGAAATATCAACATCCAAAAATATGCTACACTTACAGTACAACGAATCTGTTCTGAGTGCAGATGATTTTTTCGAATTGTTATTGTAAAATATGAAGCATGCATAGTGTTGTGTACATTTTGACAGTGGCGTAGCAAGGTTTTAGGGCCATTGTGCAGACCTTCGTTAGAAACCCCTTCCATTTCAAGCAAAAAGCGCCAATTGCCTTTGCAATATTTATATATTTCGCAGTTTAACACTCCTACTATATAATAAATTCTACGCTTAATATTACTAAATATTACGCCATAGAGCCATTTGAATTCTTAGTGTACGCTGCTGGCGTGACATGGAGTTCTTCATTTAGACGTTTCAATTTTTCATTACATTCTGAATATTTTAAAAGCAAAATCTCGACAGGCGGCAGATTTTCCGAGGCAAGAAAAGAAAGGGCCCTCTGGCCCCCGTGGGCCCCTGTACACTGCACACCCCGCACAACCCTTGCATGCACCGTCGTCTCGACGTCGCGATCAATCCCCTCGGAAATTCGTTGATCAATTTGTACTTCTTTATGTCTCCAATTCGTTCTTTTGCACCGACAAAAATCTTTCTAATTTCCATGCGTTCATTAATCGTGTCTTCGAATCTATTCGCTTGCAAAATTAGTTTGATTTCTTGTAATTAGCGAATAAATCTGTCATTCTTACAAAAATTTAAAAGTCTCATTTGCGAAGCGGCGACTTTTGATCGTAATCAACAGATGAATATATTAGGCCCATTACGGCCGACATCCGATTGAATTCAATAAAGGGAGATTAACGAGAGAATTTTTGAGTCAGTTACGATATTAAATAGCTCTATGCGTCCGATAGGCCTACATAACTTATACGGTATAAGCATTGGAGTAGCCACGGGGAAATGGACCCCCTTTTCTGGCTGCGATTGGTCGTGGGATTTACGCAAAACTTTGAGAATTTTTGGGGATAGGGGTAGGCTGTCAGACGCATAGAGCCATTTAATATCGTAACTGACTCAAAAATTCTCTCGCTAATCTCCCTTTAATGAGTTAATGTGCGAAAAACTAGATCTTTGACGCCCTTAATTGTATGCTCGCCGGAAATGTCGAAAATGTCGACGTACCCTGGCTACGCCACTGCATACATGTATGTACGAACGCTTACAGGTAACGCACGCCCTGCGCTACCTGCACAACACACAGAGGGTACTACACGGGAACATCTGTCCGCAGAGCATCCTCATTACAAAGACCGGGATGTGGAAGGTCGGTGGATTGGGATTCGCCGTGGATACGACGTCGACGACGACGGATTATCCGGATGCGAAGGTATTACTATGTCACCGGCTGTGTCGGTGTTTAGGATGTCTGCTGTTATGTTATATCAAAGCGATTACAAGACCACGCAACGTGTATTGGCAGTCTGGTCTATATCACGGAGCTGTGATTAGGCCTAAGTGTTAATCGTAATGTTAAATATGTTCGTAAGATGAACTAACAATGTTGTGCTATACATTGAATAGTCTAACATAAAGCTTAGGTCCAGGGGCGTAGCGACGGGGGGAGTATATCGGTATATACACCCAAAATCAGTATATATATACAGTATATAATACGGTATGTATATCATAATACATACATATATATATGACATATATGAAATATATAATATATTTAATATATAATATGTATAATATATATTATATAGAGTATGTAATATGTGCCCCTCAAATTTATGCCACTAAATCAAATTCCTGGCTACGCCCCTGCTTAGGTCGCCGTGCCTTCTTCTGCTTCTAATGTGAGACTGAATTTTAAGTGTCAATATTTTGACCATGTTCTTGGGAGTTAGCGGAACTTTTTCCAGGGCTGCAGCATTTTATTTACCTGAGAGCAACGCCAATTGGTTTTAAATTTATATTACAGTATATAAGAAAGACGTGGACTAAATGCGAAGCTTTTCTTGAGTCAAGAGATCATGTTGATGATCATGTTCACGAAATAAAAACGCTAATCTTCTAGGTTCTTGTAGCATATTGTTATTAAACATTAAGGTTAAATATTAATTTATTGATAGTTTTAAATAAATTAGTAATTTCTGTGGGGCAGTTGCACTCCCTTGCACCCCCCTCTTGACGCCCACGGCCATGCTTTAACTTTAGCTGATAGTTGCATCCGAACACACAGACAGACAGACAGACAGACAGACAGACAGACAGACAGACAGACAGACAGACATACAGAAAGGAAGACAGGCTGACAGACAAAGGCATACTGAAAGCACAGTTTTATACGGAGACAATAAATAGTTCGTGTAATTTACCTAGAGTTCCTGGAAATGGTAGAATTATTTTGACATTTAGTGGTTAGAATTTTTGGCAGAAGGTGGTCTGAATCTTTGAACAGGATAATGATGGGAAAATGACCAGTAATAGGGCAAAAAGTAACTAAGCATAATTATTTCACTTTCGCGACCGAGTCACTTTCCTCGAAATGAAAATTTCCGAAATCATTATTCATTCCATTAGCATCATCCGGTATCGAGTTACCGTGGTTACCATCCTCACGCCACATTTTAGTTCCATGCAACGCAGCATCCGAGAACGCTTTTATCTCGGTTTCCAAGTAAACCTCTTTTTTGTCGGTCTGCCTGTCTGTCTGTCTGTGAGTTTACATGGTTGGGCGCATTTGTCTTCCGTTCTTAATCACATCATTGCACTAGTATGCGATAGATTTTCTCATCCAAGTGTATTTTGTCGTTTTTACATTTCAAATCCATCAGTAATATTCTTGTATTGCATTTATCAATTATTGCTGACAAATGACAAATTTCGTCATCATCCAGCACCACCACCATCATCATCGCCACCATCACCATCACCAACACCATCATAATCGTCATAATCATCATCATCATCATCCAGCACCACCACGATCATCACCACCATCACCATCACCAACACCATCATAATCATAATCATCATCATCATTATTATTATCATCATAATCATCATTATTATCAATTATTATCATCATAATCATCATCATCATCATCATTATCATCATCATCATCATCATCATCATCGTCGTCGTCGTCGTCAAGTGTACGGTGTTCGTATTGTGAAGCAGTCCGATTGTTCCTTCTTTCCCTGGAACTCGAAGCTGCCGAAGATGGCTCAACCGGATCTGGACTACATCGCTCCGGAGCTCCAGCTGGATCCTCCGATGGGGGGCGCTGTGGCGACCAGTGGCGACATCTACTCCCTCGGTCTACTCGCCTGCTCTCTGCACAACAACGGCAGATCGCTCGTTCAGGCCGTACACAGTACGCAGAATTACGCGAAAGCCATAGAGCAGGCGAGCCATTATATACTGTAGCCTACATACACCATATACAGTATATAGTTCAGCGTTTGCAGGTTTCTAAATATCCAAAATTCTTTGGAAATAATTATCGCTGAAACTTACTACTGAGTACTAAGATCCAGGAGGGTAGCGACGGGGTTGTATATCGGTATACATACCTCCCCAAAAATCGCCATATATATAACAGCATACATAACATAGATATATACTGTACACATATATAACATATGATATATGCTATATATAATATATGTTATATATATATATAACAATATATACCCCCTCCAATTTATACCCCAAATCAAATTCCTGGCTACGCCCCTGCTGAGATCACACACACACACACACACACACACACACACACACACACACACACACACACACACACACACACACATATATATATATATATGTGTGTGTGTGTGTTCTGCATTCGATTGAACAGCGGAAGTAGAGGCGAATCTCAGAGAAGAGATTGTCAAGTTCCTTGTTGCCACGTGAGACTGTTCACGTCATCTTTAACAACAACTTCGCATCACTTGTTCAACGCTATTTTATCTTAGCGAGATGTTTACGCGTCCTTAGATTACGACGTTTTAACCCCTTAACCGCGTATTTAACTGTAACTCAATGTAAAATGAACGGATATATCCGGGATCCCAGTTAAGGGGTTAACTATACGCTCTCATTATATTAATTATCATATAGAAACGCTTCAAATGAATTTGTATAAAGTTGAATGGCGCCAAAATTTCCAGTTCCGATCGGACAGCTCCAGTTGAAATCCCCCCTCATCCCCATCAAAAATTAATGGGAAAGGCCGAAAGAATATTTAAAAAAAACTAAATGCAAAATGCAAAATGCAAAAATTAACCAGTTTTACTCTGAGTGAATAACAATATTGATTTGCTTCGTCAGCTTCTGGCGCACTATTCGAGGACTGCACACTCTATGGCCAGCTGCCATTCCGGAAGAAAATTGACAGCTTCATACGTACATGTAGATGATGATTGACATGTGTCCTTTTAACGTGTTTTTGATTGATTGATTGATTGATTGATTGATTGACAGCTGCCTGAGCTGTATTCCGAGCTCTGCCATCGTCTGCCGGAGCGTCTCGTCGAACCGATTCGAAAGATGATCAGCAGAGACATTCATTCTCGACCGACGGCAGAACTTTTCGCCCTGGTCAGTGTTACCTGGGAAAGGAACAATCGTTATTAAGGGGGGCAATTATCCGTGCAATGCTGCGCTAGAAGAACGGCGTGAAATTAAGGAGGAAAGCGCGCGCGGAATTTCGCATCAGGTTGCCTTTAATTAAACGGAACGTTGGTTTTGATGGCGTCAGGTTTATTTCTATAGGATTATAAATTTGAGGGGGTGTCGGTATGTTTTGTGGGTCAATCTTTGCCGAAAAAAGCCTGACACGCAAAAAAGTCATCACTGGCTCAGGTTGGAGGGGAGTGTCGGTCTAAAAATGGAGGGAAGGTGTTGGGGGGGGAAGGTTAAAAATAACCCTGTATGGCGTTATTCACCGAAATCCTCAGCAGTCAGCAGCGCAGGCGGAAAAGGTTTTGGCGGAAGCGAAAAGACGTGTTTCTGGATTTATAAGCCGATGTCTGTCTGCTTTGGTGGTCGTTGCCGGGAATCCGCCGCTTAATCTAGAATGATGACCGGCAGTCTTTTCTTAGCTGTTTACTGTTTTTCCAGAACAATAACAACAAAAAAGGTGCAGGAAAAACAAACATCAGATACGGGGACACACCACTCGTCTCTCCACATAAACTTATTTAGGAGATAAACTGAAATAAGAAAATGAAAAAAACTAAACAGATTTCCCATCGCATCGTTGTTAAAGATACGTTCGTAGTTTCGGATTAATTATTGTCGTAGTTGACGATAATGATGATGACGTTGATGATGATGACGATGACGACGACGATGTTGATGTTCTGGTAACGGTAAGTGATGATGACTACTGAAATAATATTTGTTTGTTTGTTGTTTGCAGTTGCCCTACTTCGACGACTCCGTTGTGCATTGCATGCAGAACCTGGACACGATCGATTCGAAGGAACTGAGCCAAAAGAAGCATTTCTTCAACCGCCTTTCCGCCAACATCGCTTTTATTCCGGGGGTAGATTACATTTTTTCTGATTCAATCTCTTGTTCTTTGCTGAAATAATGAACCGTTTGAAGTTGATAGAATTTAGTTTTGGCTTTTGATGTGATTTGCAGTTTCGCTTTTATAGTTCTGTATACGTGTTGGTTTTTCTTTCGCTCAAAAGCATTTTGCAAGATTTGTATTATCTTCGTTCAAACTATTTTGATTTTTGGCAAAGCCGCAGTTACCTTCTTCTTCTTCTTCTTCTTCTTCTTCTTCTTCTTCTTCTAATAATAATAATAATAATAATAATAATAATAATAATAATAATAATAATAATAATAATAATAATAAATTAATAACGATGATAATAATAATGATAATAATAATAATAATAATAATAATAATAATAATTATTATTATTATTATTATTATTATTATTATTATTATTATTATTCTGCAGCAGCAGCTGCTGCTGTTACAACTACTACTACTACTACTGCTACCACTACTACTACTACTACTACTACTACTACTACTACTACTACTACTACTACTACTACTACTACTACTACTACTACTGCTGCTACTTCTTCTTCTTCGTCTTCTTCTACTTATTCTTCTTCTCCTCCTTGTCCTTCTTATTCTCCTTCCTATCATTCTCCTTCTTCTTCTCCTCCTCCTCTTTCTTCTTCTTCTCCTCCTCCTCCTTTTCCTGTCCCTTTCCTTCTCCTCCTCTTCTTCTCCTCCTCTTTCTCCTCCTCCTTCTTCTTCTGCTGCTGCTTCTTCTTCTTCTCCTCACTTATCTTCTCTATAAAATGCTTTTCTCGTCGCACAGTTAATTATCTGCTTCTGTTTTGTTCTTTCTTTCTTTCGAACACGCAGACGCCGCTCTTCCTTCTGATTGCGTCGATTTCTACAGAATAGAATTCTTTGCTTCATTTAAGACGGTCTGGATTCAGGAGAGAAATTAGCCGCAAAAAATTTCCACCATTTATTATGTTCACCATATGCACCTACATCGGAAACAATCGATTCGAACCGCGATTTACAGATAAAACTGAGATTTCCGAGATTCGATTTCTTGGAAATATAATTCGGATTTAAGAAATATGCTTTTTCTATTTGAATTTTCGCGATATAATTCCGAAAACTAAAACGAACAAATATATACACACCTCTATGCACGAAGACTTCCAGCCAAATATACAATGTGGCGAAATAAAACCGGTTCCAACGCATCCTACGTTAGCCTGGTTTTCTCTAGGTGGCGCCACTGCTCTTTAGAGTTTGAAATAAAAATTTAAATGGCTGTATTCAGGATATAATGCTGTAGAGAGGTACCAAATTTCATGGATTTTTACCCAGGGGTTGTGAAAATATTCGCACTGAAACAGGATGACACCGGTTTTATTGCGTCGCCCCGGCGCATTAGGCAACGGTGGTAACATGAAAGTTGATAAACGTTTTAGCGTGTCGGAAGGTTTTAATACGCCAACCAACTCTCCCGCTCTCTTAAAATTCTGCGTGGGAAGACTGAGTTGAAACTCCGAATTTTCACTTGAAATTTGTCTCTTGCATCGACAAAATTGCGAAGAATTTTCAATTTTCGAAAAAACCTTTTACTTTCCGAATAGTTTTTTAAGTAGTTTGTTTCATTCAAAAATGAAGCCACTCAGCGATTGAAATTTTAACTGACAAAAATTCCATATACTGTACAGTAGTAGGCCTACTTCGGTGTTAATGCGCGAATTCCTATATCTGTTATACGAAGCTTGCCGTTTTAGAGACTTCTGTACAAGTCGGTCTTACCGATAATCACCGAAGAGCTCCGTCATTCGGAGATATTTCCGTTCGTCCTTCCTTCGTTCATTTCGCTCGTCAAGCGTTCCTCCATCGACGACTATCGTCTGCACGTCCAGCGATTTGTCAAGATACTGTTTGAGGTTCCGAAGCCACTGCAGGTAATTGGTTCTCACAGGTGGAATTTGGCGGTTCTCGGGTCGAGGGAATTCGATAGGGGAGAGAGAGAGAGAGCAAACAGGTTGCCGGAGAAGAGAACGGATTTTCACGGGGGGAAAGGGGGAGGGGGTTATAGACGAGTTTTTATGTTATATTTCTCGCTTGTTCGGTGTGTGAGTGTGTGTGTGTGTGTGTGTGTTTGCGTCCACGAGACGTCGTTCGCGATAGTCGTTTGGCACGGTGTCTCTTTCCCGACACTTGGTGGTGTGATTGTCTATATTCTGTGCGACAGACAATACACCCACTGCCATTTCTGACACCGGTGAAGTCTTTCCGAGTGGCAGAAAGAAGAGAAAGAGGAGGAGGAGGAGGAGGAGGAGGAGGAGGAGGAGGAGTAGAAGACGGAGAACCAGTGGCGGATTTGCATTTGTTAGAACCCGGTACCGGAAAAATTCTCTGTGAATCATTTTCGTTTTTTTCAAAATCTCGGAGAACTTTTGATGGAAAAGTTACACAGCTGAAACAGTCACAGTCTGACAAACAGTTACACAGTCTGAAAGTGGTGGTGGCCTTGTTTTTTGCTTGTCGGCATTTTTCAGGACGTTGCGCGTTGCGTGCGTGACAAATGTGCGCCTATGTGCGCCTAGCCTATACATCCAAAAGAAAGATTATATTCAGAAAATAAAATATCAAATATTTTTTAAAAATCACTAAAAAATATATTGTTGATGGGAAAGATGGGCCCCTACAATTTCATTTTGTAGGTGGGCCCCGGTACCCAGTGTTTATTCTAGCCACCTTGACATGGGGGGATTTTTAAATGTTTTTTTGGGGGGCAAGGTCTGAGTCTCCAAAAACCTTGACGAGCAAAAAAAAGTGTTATCTTCCTTTTAAAATGTGGTGACAAGCAAAAAAGGCCGTCCCTAATATTTTAACCCTTCTCAAGTGCCCTGGCAAGAAAAATTGTCATCCTTACATTTTCCCCTCTCCCAAAAAATAAAATCTCCCGTCCTCACACTCGGGGGAGGGGAATTTCCATTCCCCATGCAACAAATGAAAAAAATTGAGAGAATTTAAAACTTTGGTGGGGGATTCTCCTCCAGAGAAGGCCTATAATACACACTACCGGTACCGATGTACCAGTTGTACCGTGGTGAATCCGCCACCGCGGAGAGTAATGGAAACGGACAGAGGAAGAGACAGCATGCAGGGACAAGACCAGGTTTGACCTTTCCCGCTGTCGAAAGGCGATGAATCGAATTATGAAGAGCATGTAATCGACTCGAGTGAAGACATGTCACTAAAAATGACACACCGGCAGGGGCGTAGCCAGGAATTTGATTTGGGAGGGTATAAATATTTTGGGTGGGTATAAATCTTAACTATAAACCGCATAAGCCATATAAACCGCATATAACCACATACAAAACACATACAAAACTTTAAGGTAGACTGATTTGGGGGGTATATATACCGATATACCCCCCCGTCGCTACGCCCCTGCACACCAGATAGGCCTACATTTACATTCGTATTAAACAAGATAACATCGCCCAAATTTTCTAGAAAAAAACTTACAACTCAATCGAACCAACGGATCAGACAAAAACGACGAATTATGACATACTGTACAGTATGACATGCTGTACAGTAGAACTTCGCTATAGCGAACTCTGTTATAGCGTATAATCAGTTATAACGTACCCAAATGTATGGTTCCGTGTGATGCGCTACCGTATTGGATAGCATCGGATACAACGTACCTCGGATATAGCGTATTATAGCTTACTGACCCGCTAAGTACGTTGTAACGAAGTTCTACTGTATTAATTATTGACCATTGACGACGCTTCGCGACCAAGACATAATGACGAGCATGGGCGTCCGGAGAGGGGGTGCAAGGGGGTGCAATTGCACCCCTGGAAAAATTGTGAAGTTATGAAGAAAGTAAAATTACTTGTTTCTTTCGTCACAAGACCCTGTTTTGCATCTCCCCCCCCTCCCGGGAAAAATTTTCTGCGGACGCCCATGATGAGGAGGTGGGTGATTCGAAGCTTGGGGCTGCCATTAGATTGTATTTTGGGGTTCGATCGACGTTGTCCAGGGAGCACTTTACCTGGTCGAAAACCTGGATCCGATCCTGGCAAAGGCCGACGAGGACGACGTCCAGTCGGACGTCCTGCCGCTCCTGTTCGGACTCCTGGAGACGAACTCCGTGCGCGGCCAGGAAGCGTCGATCGCAGCCTTCGGTACGATTCAGGGCCACATGGACGAAGACGCGGTACGCCGACTGGTACTGCCAAGGACCAAGGAGCTCTTTCACAAGACAACGTCCGTCAGGGTGAGAAAACTACTCGTGCCTGACCAAAGTGACCATAGATGTAAAAATCGTTGGAAAAATAATTATTTTAGAAACGCAAAAAACGTAAGAACGTTACCAAAAAAATAAATAAAAACGTTAAAAACGTTTAATAAAAAACGTTACCGACGTTTTTCTGAGCGAGATTAATGAACGTGCCTTACCCACACACACAGGGGAAACAACAATCAAGACACACTATAGGCCTACTATATACCAAACGACGGTTAAATGAAATAGACAGAAATAATACTGGTATAAATTGCTTACTCTATGTTGTAAGTAAGTAAAACTGCACAGCCTGCTAATAAGCATATCTAAACGACAGAAAGCTAATTAATTTTTTGATCGTTGTAACTGATTTCAGAATATCAGTTACAATATCAGTTTTTTATAATAAAAAAGTAGGCAAAAATTTAAAAACGTAAAAAACGTTTAATGCATCTTTGCACCTGACCACTTTAAAACACTGAACCCATCGCTGATTTCGGGGGAAGGAGGGTGTCAGAGCGGTTCTTGTCCCTCATAAACACACCCATAAAACTTGTTTAGTTATTTCTCATCATTACCAAAAGCCGGGAAGTTATCAAAAAGGCACGAATAAACAGGCGATTAATCAAGTGTCGTGTCTTCCTGCTGTTCAATAATTTTATTTATTTATTTATTTATTTATTTAAAGTTAAGATTTATGTGGTAAATCGTCCTAGGAGGACTACTTGAACACATTACATAGTACACATTACATAGTACATGAATAATTAATAGGATTTAGCAATTTTTTAGCAATACGCATCAATCCATACGGAAGGAGCTGAGTAAGGCACAATGGAGAATGTACCACGAAGTCCCCCTCCCCCACCCCCCAACCAACTGAATTCCTAAACCCGCCCCTGACTGAAACGCATTAGTCAGGCGCTTTGGTGGTGAGGATTAAACGCGTGGATAAGTTTCTACTCAATGAGTCTTAATTTTTCCAGAGCCACTTTAATATAGAGTCAACTGGACACCTCCTTTCGTCCGTCCGTCTGTGTCACGTCTTCTGTCGTCTGCTGTGTGTGTGTGTGTATGTGTGTGTGTGTGTGTGTGTGTGTTTAAGGTTCGCCTGAATGCCTTATCATGCATCGAGCGTTTGATTGACGGTCTCGAGAAGATGACGATTATAGAAGACGTCGTTCCATTCCTGACGGAAATCCAGTCGAACGACGTTGATGTCATAATGGCGGTCGTAGGTTCGAACAACTTTTTGGACGTTCCACTATCAGCTGATTATATATTATTACAAGAGATTAACGCTTGATTTTTTAAATCCGATTTTACGCTAATTGAACTGGCGGACGTTTAAATGAAGATTAATTCGAAAGGAAATATAGCAATGAAGATGGCGGCGATCATGAGTTTTTGGTGATGGTACTGGGTAGGATGATAATGACAACGACGATTACAACAGTAACGACGACGACGTTGATGATGATGATGATGATGATGATGATGATGATGATGGCAATGATGATGATGATGATGATGATGATGAATGTGATGATGATGATGCTGGGAGAGATGGAGGTGGCGGCGATGATGATGACAGAGCAGATTTAACGAAGCTAAAGTGGATGCATATAATTATATATATATATATATATATATATATATATATATATATTCTTGTTCCCTTTCAAGGTCTTTATCATCGTCTTCTGGGTAATCGCAAATACGGTCTGACGCACAATCTGCTTGCGACGAAGATCCTGCCCTGTCTCATCCCGCACACCATCATCCCCACCCTAAGCCTCGATCAGGTAACAACAGCCGCCGGCTTCTTCTTCTTCTTCTTCTTCTTCTTCTCCTCCTTCTTCTCCTCCTTCTTCTCCTTCTTCTTCTCGTGACCATTTGACCGAGGTTTCTTCTCAGCGATTCTCTCGAGTCCAAAATGCCCTTGGCTATAGCGCTACTGTTGCGGATGGACGAGTGTCGATTATGCTGTATACTGTGTACAGCGTGATTGGATGACAAATTAGAAATCGGAGAACTGCGTTTCTCTCGGCGATGCCGAGATGAACTCCGAGCAGTGACTTTGCAACCCTGCTCAGAACCGAATTAATTGAAAAGCTAGCTGGCCTTTAATAATAATAATGATAATGAAAAGAAAAACAACAACAATAATGATGATAAATTAGAAGGGTAAAGGGAAACCATCTCATCCTCGGGTCGCAAAAGTCAATTGAGCCTGCCTCAGGGCAGAGAAATCATCATCATCATCATCATCATCATCATTGTCGTCGTCGTCGTCATCATCATCATCAGCAGCAGCATAAGCATCGTCATCGGCATCATCAGCATCGTCTGTCATCATCGTCGTCGTCATCATCATCATCATTATCCTCATCGTCCTCATCGTCATCAAAAAATAGTAGGAATAGTATTAGGCCTAGTAGTAATAAAAATAATAACTATGTTAATAATAATAATAATAATAATAATAATAATAATATTTTTATTTAATTTTAAACTGAAAAAATTCTTTTCCACGTGATTATGATGATGATGATGATGATACTGATAATAATAATAATAATAATAATAATAATAATAATAATAATAATAATAATAATAATAATAATAATAAAAGAGCCGAAAACAATAGCCTACTTAGAAGAAGAAAAGGCAAAAAGAGAATAATATTGAATGATGAACGTGAACGTGGGCGTTCGGAAGGGTGCAATTGCATTCCCTTGGAAAAATTATGAAACCATGAAAAAAGTAGAATTACTGTAGGTTCAAATATGAGTTTATATAAGAATCCAATAGATCTTGACAGTCTTGTAAGTACTTTTTGTTTCTTTCGTCACATGACCCTGTTTGCGCCCACTGGAAAAATGTCTGTGGACGTCCGTGAATGTGAAGAGATGAATAAAGCTAACAAATCGAAATGAGAAACACAAAGTGAAGTATGTGAACTGGAATGAAACGACAGAAGACCCCTGATCCGACGTCGTTACACGGTGAAAATTGAACACCAAGAACCCCCGTCATCAAAGTCCGGCTTCCCAAAAAAAAACATCGATATCAAATGCTGCAACCGAGATCGGTTACGTTAAAAGACACGTGTCCAATTAGGCCTACTACTGTACGACGTCTAGTGATCGATCAAAGAATTTTTTTATCTAGCGCCCTCGTAGCAACGAAAGACCGTATCTGAAACTGGATCTGTCGATTGATTAATTCGACAGTTCACTGTTCTAATGGACGTGCTACGATCGATGCTAAATCAGGTGGATCAGCAGCGACGAAGCAAGATGATAACAGAGCTGCCAGACGACAACGCACTCGAATTGAGGTTACACCAATTAGCCGGTCCATTCCGTCTCATAATTAATCACAATCAGTCAATTTGCTATCGAGGACGATTAATATGTGAAAGTTTCTGCCGATCAGGGGCGGTTCCACGTTGGGGGGATGGCTGGGGATGCATTCCGCCACAGAGCTTTTTTCTTGCTTGTCGTCGGCCTTTTTCGGCAAGGTTTGTCTACGGTATTTGCTCGGCAAAACACTGCTAAGGACCTTTTTTGCTCGTCAATGTTTTTCGGGATTTCATTGCATTCCCCCCACCGTCTTCCTAGAAATTCATTGCATCCACCCGGCCAAGAATTCTTGGAACCGCCACTGCTGCCGCTAGCAACTTTGCAACGAATACTTACACGAATACAGAAAAAATCTATCGCAAATCTGACCAGTTTCTCGTTGCACCCTTACTTTTGCTCTAATCACAAGTAAGTAAGTGAGTAAAATGTCGTGAATTTGCATAGCTTATTTGCAACTAGTACCGCAGGATTTTTAAAAATTATAATGGAAAGTTTATCGGTGAATAGTTTGAGTTTAAAGACGGTATTGATTGGAATCACCGATTCGAAAAATCTATAGTTTAGAACTTTACAGTGGCGCCAACAACCTGGCGTCAACATGGAAGGGGAGAGAATAGAATCGTCGATAAAGTCAGGTCAGATCCCCTTTTCCTCTCCCAAAAAGTCTTGACGAGCTCATCCTTATATTTTCCCTGGCCAAATATCCTGATGAGCAAAAAAGGTCATCCGTAATTAATGAGTGATTTTACCATAAGGCACAAAACATTGAGGGAGATAATTGATACTCTGTCCCCCTCTTACTAATTATTGGGGGACCGTTCCCCGCCGTCCCCCGTGTTTTACGCCCTTGGTACTTTAGATGAAAACGACCGGTAAAATGCAATTTTCTTTTTTAATAACTGCCATAACTTATACACTAATTATCTACCGCAATTCAGAAATGGGGCTGTGCTATTTATAGACTCGTTAATACAAAGACGAGAAGTCACACTGTTTCGGTGTCCAGTAAAACTTTAGCATTAAAGTCTGTTTTCGCTCTGTTGCAACGGTCCTTGTCGCTGTCTCATTCATTACAATTCATTACCAACATGAATCAATAGGCCTGTCGCTTCGTATAAGTAACAATTTATCAACTTTCAGATCCGGTCTTTAAAAAACATATCTGTTTGTCTTGGCTTATACCCCTTAGATTTCTCCCCCGCCGTTGATGGATGCATTATAATAGTGGCGTCATAGAAGTTGATTGATTGATTAGTTGGTTGGTTGGTTGATTGATTGATTGATTGTCTCTAGGTCGAATCTTCAGCAGATGTACGTCGGTTGCCTGTCGAGCGGTGGGGGTAGGAATTCGCAGTCGATTCTCCTGGCCGAGGACCTGTTGGCCATCGCAAGGACCTGCGAAATGGGGAAACGCCTCAGCCAGACATCGTCCAATTCCAGCAGCGGATCTTCCTACTCGGCCGGAAGAGTGACTCCGCGGTTGGGAAAAAGTTGTCTAGGCCCCTATTATTCAGAGGAATCTAACCACGGCGAAAAGACTGTAATAGTTTTAATCGTTTTAACCGGAATCGCAATTTAAATAAGCATTTCTATATTGGGCTTCGAATGAGAATTGCAACTGACAAATGGTAGAGATACACACGGAGTCTTTTCAGCTACCAGAACATTTATGGTAAAAGGGGAAACATGAAGAAACATAGGGACGAAGGGGTGCAAAGCCAAAGTAGTCGAAAAACTCGACAAATAAGTTTCTTTACCATGTAGATTCTTATATTGACAATCCGACAATAATAACAGAATAAAATAAAAGTCGCACGTTTTCGGGCATTCTTTTATCGAAAACTTATAGGGTTACTTTCCGACAAAATTAATATAAAAAAATTCGCTTTCGAAGCGTAAAAAGTCGACGCTGACTGCAAACGTTTTGAACATCTTATTTTGCACGAAACATACAATTAATTTAACAGCCTATACAATACACGTACACGTGAGACAACAACAGGCAGGCGAGTTATCAGGCATCTCTCCATTGCATCGATGTCATTCGCTAGACACCTCTAACTAACCGTGCAGTAATAATTGCGCATTGTAATTATTGTTTGAAATCCTTTATCGCTTCCGAATGAAGATGCCAAGCTGGTTAGCAATGCAGTATAGCAGAGATTAGCGGATTGGCGCAACATGTGCGTCGCTTACGCTTTTGTGTTGTTGTTGTTCTTTTACAGAACGTCCATTGATCTGAAGTACAACACTTCCCTCGAATCTCCAAAATCCCTTGAAACCACTTCGCTGCTCGATTCGAAATGCTTTCTATCCGTCGAAGAGGCCTACCAAAGGCGCTACAACAGAAGTAAGGAATCCCGCTTCGAAATCACATAATAATAATAATAATAATAATAATAATAATAATAATAATAATAATAATAATAATAATAATAATAATAATAATAATAATAATAATAATAATAATAATAATAATAATGTGATTTTAAGTGGTTTAGGAGGCTAAGTAAACCTGTGTGAAAACCACTGATGAAGGACTGAAGGGCATCATCATCATCATCGTCATCATCATCATCATCATCATCATCATCATCATCATCATCATCATCAAATAATACTAACTGACCCGCTTAAAGTCCTACCTGCACCTCATCGTGGTGAGGAGCTGAACCATGCGAGTAGGGAGATTGTTCCACTAGGCTATGCCATCAGTGGTGAAGGTCTTAGGACAGAAGAACCACTTTGGACGCTACGCGAGGTGGACAGGCTCGTGGAGAACTCGTGAAAGCGGTGGCCAACGCAGGAGGTGAAAATCTGGTCAGGTGGCAAGATCAGCTGGTACAACCAAACAGCACATCATTTGCAAGGATGAGGAAGATGTCATCATCATCATCATCATCATCATCATCATCATCATCATCATCATCATCATCATCATCATCATACTCCTCCGTCACACCCAGGGTTATTTCTAGGATTGTGAATTGGGGGAGGGGTGTCGGTAAAATTGGAGGGAGGTGTTTGGGGCTATTTAGTATGCATTTACTATGGTTGTATGGTTACCAGCTTCAGATGTGGGGGGTGTCGACCTCAAATTGGGAGGGGTTGTTAAGGGGTGTAAAAATATCTCTGGTCACAACGACGCCGAGTTACATGAACCAGTTGTCTCCACGAAGTCCCGTCTTGAGCCAGTGTTTATTCTAGCCACCTTGACATTGGAAGGGGGAAGTTTGAAATGTTTGGGGGACAAGATTTGTCTCTCCACGCTTGGGGGGATTTCCATCCCCAAGCCAACATATAGAAATTTTGGAGGGGAATTTTAAAACTTGTGGGGGTCCCCCCCAAAAAAACAGGCCTAGAATAAACACTGGTCTTGAGCTATCCTGTGGGCATTCGGAATAGTAGTTTCAGTCCAGGCTGCTATGTGTTTTTCATCCACGTTGTATAACAATTAAACTTCACAATTGCTTTAAATAATAAAACTAGCGATAATTAATTAATTAATAAACGAAGTCGGACAAATGACTCATTCATGAAATTTATACACGGTAGAGAATAGGTCTAGTTGACGCAGACTAAGTCACAATTTCAGTCACTATTGTCAGGACTATTAAGCAATTAATGTTGATTGAGGACTTTTATATACTGTAGCCTGCGTGTACCAGTTTGAATGTGCTCACGTCTATTTTTTCAGGGTCATGTCGTCATTACTCAACAAAACAAGGTTAGTACAAGAACTCAGTTGCTACGCTATGATGATGACGACGACGACGATTACTATAATAAATATAACGACAATGGCGAAGCTGAATTCTAAATTAGGCCCTAGTATTTATTTGTAGGTGTTAACCCGTCTATATAGGCGCCTTCTGCAAAATAGGGGAAACAATCCAATTTGAACAAGACACTAATCTATGCTATTCGTTAATATCTGCAGACGAGTAGTGATTGAGCTTCCGTTGGTCTTTAGTGGATCACAAATGATCCCTGCACACATAAATCCACTCAGAAGCTAGGCCTACAACTGTAACGTCTTTGATTTTTTTGGCAGACTCAAGAGAGAAAACGCAAACAAATCCATATTTTGAATGAAAGGTCAAATGAAACACACTATAGGCCTAGTTCTCACACAGGACAGATCCTACTAAAACACTCGTTATCATCATCATCATCATCATCATCATCATCATCATCATCACCGTTATAATCATCATCGTCTTCATCGTCATCATCATCATCAGCAGCAGCAGCATCATTTTCATCGTCGTCGTCATTGTCATCGTACTTTTCGTCGTCGTCATCATCATAATCATAACCTTCGTCATAAGCGACATAGCAGCGTCATTATGAGAGCAGTCTATTAAGTGAATCCATGAGATGAATAATATGCATTGTGCTTATTCTGTTAGTTCCCAGTGCACCTGAGCTGCAGACCAAGGGTTCGTCAAGAGAATCTCTGGAACATCGCCCTTACAAGAGACATTCAAGTTTTCAAGGACTGGGAATGGTAAGAAGACGCAAGCAGTAATGTATCAAGATATATTTATATTGCACCTCTTATGAAAACTCACTCAGAAAAAATGACTTCGGTCTAACTTCGCATGCTGTCCGAGTGCTTCACGCATGTGTTAATTATGTCTCTGCGTTGTTGTTGATTATTATTATGATTTATTAATTATTAGCTCTGTGACTTTCACATTCAGAATATTAAGGAGCGATCAAAATAAGCATAAAGTGCAACGGTGGACGACGATTCGACTAGTGAAACCCATGAGAATAATGTTAGAATAATTAATTCTGCGTTGATTATAATTATGCGTTCGGTTTATTTCTCCTATTATGCGCTATAGGCTAAATGTTAAATTAAAGCATTTCGATAGATGAGACATTCAGTGATATTTCAGTTCGGGAAATAATTTCAGTTTCTATTCAGTTTCAGTTTTAGGGTTGCCAATTTCAGTTTCTATTCAGTTTCAGTTCGGCAAATAATTTCAGTTTCAGTTTCAGTTTCAGTTAACTGATTTAAAATAATTTCAGTTTCTATTCAGTTTCAGTTCACTGAAATATCACTGCATAATATATTATTCTACTTTGAAATCTCTCATATATTAGACCTATATGCTCATTCGGCGTAAACTTCTATTTAGCCGCTAGGCTAAAGCCCCCCACTTTTTGATAGGTTAAGCTAGGTTAGAGGAAAGGAAAAGGGGCTGCCTTCACACTTTTCATCCAAGTTTACGCCTATTGTATACCCCGGTGCACGAGATGACAATTTTGGACCATACACTTATGAGAAATTCGGCGTTTGGTAGTTATATCAATCAATCAATCAATCAATCAATCATCCCTGGTTATTTTTTTCTGTCCATGACGTTTGCAGAAAATGTCATGGAAAAAATCTTCTATAGCTTAGACCACTAATTTTCGAGTAGATGAGATCGTGCTGGAGGTGAATGTTTTTACCAGGCTGCAGTTTAGTAGTTGGAATTTTGGCGACCGGGGCGTTGTCATAGGTTCCCCGACCCCCCCCCCCCCAACTCCTTAGGTAAGCCACTACATGTGTTCGTTGCTTTTGGTCGTACAGGAGGAACAGGCGGCGCTGGAGAAGATCGTTCGAGAGAGACGATGCAGCCTCATTCCGGAACCTCCGAAGACGCCCCACATCCTGGTATCGGAGGCGTCGTCCAACTGCAGACAGCCGTTCTTTCAGGACCCACCCCGTCGGGCCAGCTCCCGCAGTATCTGGTCCACCCTGGCGCCGGTCAGCAGCAACTCACCGCTACAATAGGCTGCTTACTTACTGTTAATTAATTAATCATAGAAACTAATACTCACTTTGAGAAGTAGGTACCGTAGTAGCGGTGGCTTATTCCTGGCCCGCGGGCCGACATTTGAAGAATATCCATGCAGTCTATATGAGTTCCGCAACAATTGTTGAGAGTAAGTAAGTAAAGTTTAGTAAGTAAAGCTTATTGCTTAATTCCAACTCATAGATGAATAAGCGTAGGCCTACAGATACATGTATACCCTTCATCATCATAGTTGCTTTCTGCCAACTCATTAGCGGCAATAGATACCATCATAACAAAATATAGTAAAGTGATAAAAATACAGTAAATGATCTTAACCAGGTTTGTGTTTAAATCCGATTTTGTATTATCTGCATCGGCGTTGCAGATTTCCGATCGAAGAGACAACGGAGGCAGCCTGTTGGACGTTTTCCCGCCATTCGTCAGCAGACGAGCGAGTTTTCAGGGAATCTGCGAATCGGCGGTTGGCAGATCCATCGACTTATCAGAAATCTTTTATTCATTCGTACAATATGCCATCTAAAATACACCACGACAGAGGCGTAGCGAGGGTATCCGGCGCCCGGGGGGCAAAATGTACCGTTGGCGTCCTTAACACTGCTGACGAGCAAAAAAAGGTCATCGCACCGGTTTCTTCTTTATTATGCATTTCACTTACCAAACACCCAATGTTGGCGCCCCTCACCTCGGCGCCCGGGGGTATATGCCCCCTGCCCCCTCGCTACGCCTCTGCATCACGACCGAGTTTTCTATCCTCCTTTGACAACTTAGGCTAAGGCTTTCTATGTCAAATTAACTTCATCTCTGCCCCTCCACCCCCCAAGCCTCTCCTCTGTCAATGTCTGACATAGAAGGCAGAGTTTTATGATTTTACGCTTTCCCGAAATTTCACCAGCGTTGGGATCCGGAAAAATTGGAGGATGCCTTTCATACGCGAGTTTACCTGTTTTGTGCCAGAAAGTTCAGTCCTCAAATGTACCATCCATAGGCAATAGCGTGCAGAGGGGACGGGGTGGGGGCGGTGGCCCCGGGAGCCGACCGGATGGGGGCGCCAAAATTGACTCGGCGACCTTTTTTGTCGAATTGGCCCCAGGCGCCCACCACACTGCACGCCACTGCATATAGGTCTAAGCCAGTCAATTTTTTTAGGCCCTACCTATGTACATGCGGATGTACAGTGGATTATAGAGCACAGAGAAAAGTCAGTTAAACCGAATTTACCGAAATATTTCAGTTTTGTTTGTATAATAAATCTTTTATGCCATTCTAATTGTAAAATTTAAACTCTTCAGCAGTGTCGCTGTTGTCGCTATCACTGTATCGATTCTAAATCAGACAACAGGAATACATTTGTTACATTGCTGCAGTGGCGGCTCCATATGGGTGTCCAAGGGGCCCGTGCCCCCGTTATTGAATGCCTGGCCTCCCCAATGTCCCCCATGTTAGGACCCTATCCTTACTACTACATACCTAGCAACAACTACTTGGCCCCATGCTTAGAATTTTCCATCCCAACGCCTCCCCCCACTTGCCAAATTCTGTTGCCGCCACTGCATCGCTGCAGGCAGGGGCGTAGCCAGGAGTTTGATTTGGGGAGATATAATGTGACTTGGGGGTATAAATCTTTAAAAAATCTTGAAAATCTTAAAAACGCATTGGAAATTTAAAGGTAGTCTGATTTGGGTATATATATATATATATATATATATATTATATAATATAATATATATATATATACCGTATATACCGATATACCCCCCGTCGCTACGCCCCTGGCTGCAGAGTCTATTTTCATGAACGCAGAGGATATCTGACAACCCCACCTAAACAATTTCTACATCCTGTATGTGGAAAGGTCGGACAGATAAATCCACAAATTTTCAACGACCGCCTGGTCGTCCTTTACCAGAGGGCGCTAATCGCCCCCACCTCGTTTCGCAGTCACAATATTTTCACAAAAGCTGACCAAAGTACAAACGTCTAAAACGAATCTAATTGACTACGCATTTCTATTTGAATAGGGGTATCCAGTGTTTACCAACAAAGTCCGGTTGCTCCGCCCACTGGTGGGCAGAAACCATTGTCGTCTATTAATAGACGCCAATGGCAGAAGCAGATTTCCTTGCTGGTGGGCATAGATCAGTGACCATAGAGATTGTTCTGGATACTTCTATATGCCTAAGCGTCGAATCAAAATACATATTCGTAATGATCATTGGTAATGTGATTAATTGCTTTTCTTTTCTTTTCAGAAACAGTTTTTTGTCGGAAAATGAAAATATTTCGAAGATAGCTTAGTCGAAGTATTCAACTGCCACTCGACTTCTCTTGTATCGGCTGTCAGCGAATTTTCTATCACGTTCATCGAGGAACATTGAAACATATCTTACTAACAGTGCTTTTTATCTGGACTGCCGAGAATCGGGAAGCCGACTTTAATGCACTGAAGCGACTCTTTCTAGGACCTAAAGCATATTATACAGAATAGTTATTTTTCGATGTTGCCAAATTTTAGCCTCTCGAGCTTCGCGGATAAACATGGACTCAACCGTGCACAGGATCGGTGCCAAACCGTCTCTGATTTCTTTTAACGTAGGCCTAGCGTTTGTTTAATTTTTTACTAAGCTGTAATCCTTTAAGTTGTCTGCATGCCAAGTGCAGATCGTTTCAACAGAGCCGTAGCTAGAGTATTTTGAACCCGAGGCAAGGTATACAGTTTTCATTTTTCTACCCAACAGTTTAAAAACTTATGACTTTTTTGCTTGTCATACTGGCCATACATTCGACGGGCGTTTAACTTGTTACGATCATAGTTTCTGGCGCCTCCCCTCCCCCCAAGACGGCGCCCGGGGCAGCTTTTTCTCCCTGCCCCCACCTATAGCTACGGCTCTGGGCTCTTTTGGTCGGTTCACATTTAACTCTGCCAGCCTCAGTGCCAGTCCCGTCTTTACGTTTTAAAAATCTGGCACAGTGCCAGGGGCGTAGCGACGGGGGTATATCGGTATATATACCCCCCCAAAAAAAAAAATTAGGCTACCTTAAAGTTTTAATGTGTTTTTAAGATTGTCAACGTTTTTGAAGGTTTATACCCCAAATCACATTAACCCCCCCCCCTGAATCAAATTCATGGCTACGCCCTGCACAGTGCCCGGGGCCCCGCGCATCTTAGGGCCCCGCGCAAAAACGCGATGACTTTTTGTTTTTTGCTTGTCAACATTGAAAAACGTTTGGAGAGGATCTTTTTTGCTTGTCAACATCAGATCTTCAGCAAGGGCCCCGCGTGCAGGCCGCCGGGTGCCCGGGGCCTCACACAGATAATTATGAGACGGGCTTGAACTCTGCTGTAGGCCTACAGACTCACGGCAGTAGAGTTCAACTTCGTGACTGCTTCGCACATTGCAACATTTTAAAGAATTGAATAAATAACGCTTACGAGTTTTCCAATAATCACCATAACTTCCAACATAAACGCATTATACATTAGGCCTACAACCATGGGCGGAGTTTATTAGGAACTAGGAGGCTTGTCGCTAAGCCCCCACCCCATGAATATTCCAACAATTGTTTTCGCCAGAGCCGTAGCTAGGGGCAGTGGGGGCATATGCCCCCGGGCGACGAGGTGAGGGGGCGCCAAAATTGGGTTAGTAAAATGCATAATAAAGAAGAAACATGTGCGGTCGACGACCTTTTTTGCTCGTCTCGTCGGCACTATATGAAAGAGGGGCGCTGAAAGACTTGAGGGGCGCCGAAAACAATGTTACGATCTTTTTTGCTCGTCAGCAGTCTGGAGGGGCGCCAACGGTACACTTTGCCCCCGGACGCCGGAGATACCCTCACTACGGCTCTGGTTTTCGCTTGTTGAACAGGTGCAATGACCTTTTTGAGATCCCCTCCTTCCCAAGTCCCAACAATCTGTTGCTCATTGTTGAACAGGCGTAATCAAGCCTGCCGAGAAGATGGGGCAGTGGTCCAGGGATCGCTTAATTAAAGATTGTGAGGATCTCCTTTAATGTTTCGAAAGAAAAGCCAGAGAAGCAAAAATAGGGCCTATAGGTCGTCAATTTTTCACGCTTGATTCAAAATTCGAATATTTAAAAATACAGGCGCAATTACCTTTTTTTTACCTCGATCGTCAGATTTCTACTGGCTGGAGTTTAGCTCAGGCCTGAGGACAGTGGCGTCGCGTAACGGGAGCCAGAGGATGCCCGTGCATCCCCCCAAAATGAAAAATTATGGTGTCTACAAAAATTTAAAAATTTCGTTTATTAATGTTGCGTTTGCGTTAAGTTTTACCACACACTGCTGATATAAATGTGAGTCTTAACTTGACCGTCTTATGACTGTTGTCATTGGTTAATTTGTTGCTGAATATGTTTATGGCAAATTTCAAATGAATTGCTCCATTGATTAGGGTTATTGCAAAAGTTAGTAGTTTAAAAACTACAAATGGTTAAACTCAATTACCCCCGGCAGGAGTGGGCATACCCTAACAAAATTGTTGCGCGACGCCACTGCCTGAGGAGAGGGGGTGCAGCCGGTACATTGTTCCGGGGCCCATGGAGCCCACAGGGGCCCGTGCCCGATAAGTTTTTGTTTGCTTGTCAGGCTCTTTTTGCAGAGACGATAAGGTTTTTTTGCTCGTCAGGTTTTTCGGAGAGTTGATAACTTTTTTCAGTGACCCGTCAAAATTTTTTTGTATCGGGGCCCGGAACTTCCCTCGGCGGGTCGGAGGTCCTGGTTTAGCTCCCCTCCGCGCCCCTAAGGACAAAAACCAAACTCCGCCCATGATTACAGCTGTTCTTCAGACTCATTGCATTCATAGCGTATAGGCTTACAGGTGTTTCTGGTTGCTTATCATTCTGCGATATACATCATCTTCGGCGGAGCTTTTGCGCCAACTAACTTGACACTTCGGGCGCTAGTTTCAACTACCGTCATCATTCCGCCTAATAGCGTACCAGCCTCAGCAGCCCAGTACCATAAGCTGTGGCCAGAAAAAAAGAATATGCTCATAATTATTCATCGAATTATGAATACTCAACCAATCAAACACGCGTCATCGAGTCGCGTCCCTTAGTTCTGCCAACCAATCAGAAGCTTCGTTGGAACTGGGTTGTTTAATTATTCATAGTTCAATATGGCCGGGAAAGAGGCGGCCAATGTGTGTGTTGCGCGACATCTTTCATAATTTTCTGGCGTCCGACCGACGAAAGAAACGTTCAACATAAGAGACCGATGCGCGCATTCGACGAAACGACGCGTCGCCATTTTCGTTCCGTTGTCAACAAAGGAAAATGGCAGTAAGCGTGCGGCGTTCTCTTTCGTTCGAAGTCGCCGTCGTTGATGTCCGGAGTTCCCATCCAGTTCCCGTCCAGACACTGGAAAGACGCGTCCGTGCAGTTCATCCAACGACCCGGCGCTTTCATTCGTCGGAAGCGGTTGTGCGTTTTGCCGTCGCTCGTTCCCTTCCCTTCCGACATCTTCGTTTGTGCGAGGCGTTGAATGAGCGCGGAATGTTTACAAATATCGGTGTTTTTATGAGGGGAATGTGTTTTCTTCGGGACACAATGGCGATCACGTGACTGCCCGCCCGCCAGAAGAACGGGCACCGGCTCTGACCTAGATAATTTCATCAGGGAAGCGCTGCTGATGGCGCCAATGTATTTCTTTATAGTAAATTGTGCGCCTTTCGATGTCACCACGCACTCATAAGCGATTTTATTAATATTAATTTTGGCAACGAGAGTCATTGGGTACAATTATTCAACGCTAGTAGCACCGTATTCATTTTACGAGCGAGCGTATTCATTTTACTGACGGTAGTAAATAGGACCGACCTGTTTGTGGATGATAGGGGATTAAGATTCTTCTTTGGAGTGACCGACTGTTGCCAAGTGCATCACTAAAGTATCGCAATACAAGTTCCTGTGTTATGCTATGGCGAGAAGCATTGTTGATATAATCAGCAGATGGTGTTACCATGTGGCTTCTGAATTTTCCTCAAAATCTAGTGACTGCTCCAGCTTTTGTAGCAGTTGTTGAACCTTACAGAGCTACTTGTTCAGACTTGTGATCAGAGGCGTAGCCAGGAATTTGATGGGGGGGGGGATAAAACTTAACTAGTTGCTATTTTAAAATCAAAACTTATGTCAATGTCCCACTTGTAAAAAAGCATAAAAAACTAAGGTAGGCTGATTTTTTGGGAGGGGTATATATACCGATATGCTGCTGCTTGTGATGTGCTGCAAATGCATCTTGCCATGATTCACGGTTAATCTTAAGCTGACGTAGATAGCGGCTGCAGATATGACTTATGACCAGGATCTTAGTTTTTAAAAGAGTGATTATTCATTTATTGATTTGAAAGTTTTTTCATTGAATGGTTCATGAGCAGAAATTTAAGATTAAAGCACTTCCACATTTCCTGTTTTAATAGAACTTTAAGGGCACGGTGTGTCAGGACCTTGACTTCTATTGATCCAGCCTCATGAGCAGTGGCGGCTTCAGGATTTGGCAAGCGGGGGGGCTTGCAGTGGCAACTTTTAACTTCTAAGCATGGGTTCCAACTATTTTTCATAAATCAGTCCATACAAGAAGAATATCACCCTCGACTGGGGCCACTGGGGGTAGGCATTCAATAGGGGGCACAGGCCCCCCTTGTGGAACCGCCTCTGCTCATGAGGATGGTGGCTTCCATCATCATCTTTCTTCCCCCAAATAGGCACATGATGTAGTCATTCCCAGCCATGTAAGCTGAATGAGTATCTGGGGCAAAAGCAATATAAAGAATTCTCATTTCTGACATGACCAGGGATTGTGCCTCTGACCTCATGATTGTCAACCTATATTGCTAAGCACTGTACCACCATATGATTTGCTTTTAATTGAATCCTGGATGGCATAGAAGTAATAGTTTTTAGAATTGCTTGAAACATGAATCTATTAGTGCCTTATAGTACCTTCACCACATTATGTGCTATTTGTGCAGAATTTCATGATAATAATGGAATAGAGACTTTGCTGCTTTAACCTTAACCCCTTTAACAGCCATTTATTAGTAACATAATGTAAAATGGATAAGTTAACTCGGGCAACCCCTAAAAGGGTTAAGTGAATACTATGCAAGTCCACATTGAAAAATTCTTTATCTTGGTGAAGATGATAATACGATGTGTGTGTGTGTGTGTGTGTGTGTGTGTGTGTGTGTGTGTGTGTGTGTGTGTGTGTGTGTGGTGAATCATATCTGTCTCAGACTGCCTGAATGAATCTCTTTCCTACAATTTCCAGCATCTTTCCTGCATCATCACTCTTAGTTGAACGATGAAATTGCTGATGCTCTGATATGTGGACTCCAGAGTCCCTGTTGCTGATAGCAATCAGACTGGCTGTGTTGCCATAGGAGTCTGGTTGTCAAGGACGCAGACTGTACAGTACAGGCAGAGCAGATGGGAAAGGAATCAGGCATAAACACATTTATCAACGGTGTCATCTTGAGTTGATATTGCTGCTTTCAGCCACTCTGTCTGCCAGCCATTGGCTGTTATCTGGTGTCCATGTGGATGGAGTGCCTCCCAATATGGGTTAATTGCTTTGGGAATCCAACATACTGTAATGCATTGCATTTGCCAGTCATTTAGAGAATGATGCCTCAATTTCATGATTGGTTTTCTGGTAATTTGTAAGTTCATCGACTGAGGACTGAGAGAAATAATTCATATTCAATTATTTGGTGCTTGCTTACTTATTTTTTATACTACTTTAATGCTGTAGTGTATATGTTAAACCCATAAATATATATGTGAAATTGCCTTATTCATCAACTGGCCAAATGTTGCCATCTGTTGTGAAGTAAGGCCAGGCATTTTGATTTTTGACGTGAAAGTACCTTTGTCTGAAGAAGTCAGAGCCGTAACTAGGGAGGGGCGGGGGCAAGTCGCCCTGGGCGCCAACCTGGGGGGCGCGCTTTTTAGAGTGTGAATAAAAAAATGTACTGAGTGTAAATAAAAGAGCCGTGACGACTAAAAAAAGGTCATCACCCCAAAAATGGAGTGTTTATTTATTTATAGGAAAGGAATAAGAAAACTTTGACGACTAAAAAAGGTCATCATCGAAATTTCGGGGGCAAAATGGAAATCTTGCTCCGGGCGCCGAAAACCCTAGTTACGGCTCTGGAAGAAGTACTGGCTAACTACAAATCTGAAATTAAAAAGTATTTTAATTACAGTGTATAATGATTTTGCATTTAATTGGTGTGAATGATTGCATTTTTAAGTGTCTTATAAGCCAGAAAATTTTGTGAATTTTAGACAAACCGATTTCATTTAATGATCATATAATCCAGGTGTGATAAACTAACTGTCTACAAATTAGATATACTTGGTGAATTTAGGATCTTTGATCTAAGTTTGCCTTAGTCCCTATTGCCAACACTCCTTTCACCATCCAAATATATTTATATAGATTGATTAATGATTATTTATATTATAAAATTACATTCAATTCTGATGTGATTTCTATATACCGTAACCTATCCTGATTATTGGCCTCACTGTGTAAATAAAAATTATATTGCACTGTTATTGTGATTCTGTTATACTGTAATTCACTAATGGATCAAAAATCCAATTAGTTGTGATCAGTGGCAGCTCCAGGATTTGGCAATTGGGGGTGGGGCATTGAGGTGGCAACTTGGTGTGAATGATGTGCATGGGGGCCAACCATTTGTTTATACATGTGTAGTAGTAAGTATAGGTCGCAACAGGGAGGTGTAGGCATTTGATAGGGGGTTACGGCACCCTGGGCCCCCATGTGGAGCTGCCACTGGTTGTGATCTTATTTGACATTATTTTGTCCTGGCCTTGAGGGTTGAGTTTTAGTCTTGTCCTGGCCTTGAGGGTTGAGTCCTTGTTCCTTGTTAACATGTCTGGAAAATTGTGCTTTAAAATGCCAATTATAAAATTGTAGGCTGATCAGTTGAAACAAATTCTTGAATAAAAGCCAATTTTGATAGAGGATTGTTCTGGCTAACTATTGGTGTACCTTGCAGATGTAATTTGAATTTAAGATTGCAAAAATATCGTACTGTGAATTGGCAAAAAGGAAGAATAATATTGTAAAAAATCTGGTGCAAAGAATACTAGGATGTTTCCAAGATTACCGGTTTCAATGTGATTTTGTTCAACTGGCTTTTTGAAAGACGGGGTAGTGAGATGTGACTGGTGTTGAATTCATCTTGCTACTTCATCCTTCTTGAAGACTTTTGATGTCCAAGAGAACATAACCTTAGAATTTATGTTCAGGAACTCAATTGTGACACATTTTAAAATAGAGTTCGTGCGGCAGTAATTATAGAACTTTGCCATTTATCAGCTTGGGAGCGAAGTCCAAAGACAGCCGGAATTCAGCATTCACAAATTCTGATCTGATCGGTTATGTGGAGTCAATGCTGGTATGTTGTATGTAAATGTCATTACCACAGCCAGCCTTGATGAACCATGACCAGCAGCAATCATATACAGAATGGCAAGTTTGTTCATTACTATTTGCCATATGACGGTCAATGTGAACAACTAGTAGCTTTCACGAGCGTGACCTTCGCTGTCGTTCAAGCTATGATTCTGATCTGCGGGCACCACGATCCAAGTGGTTGTGATGCGTTTGAAGGATTTTGACACGTATCACAGCCTGCTTGGATCTTGAGATCTGCCAGAGATTTTGACCAAATGAATTAAAGATACAAATGGATGCTTAATATAAACTTCATTGATGTTTACTCTTATGGACTGAGTGGCTTTACTGAGACAGGCTCGGAACAGCCTAAGAAATTTTGTATCTGATTAGAATCAAAATCTCTTTGATTGGTTGAGGTGGTGGTGATATGTTTTGTTCTGTCATATCACAGCCGCTTTGACTGGTTCAAGTGTCAAGAATATTAGAACTGATAGTTATTGAGTGAAAGCTTGCTAACATAATTTTATGTGGCTTATTAAACGTTTGCTGAAATAAAAATGCACTCTTGTGATTTGATATCATCCCATTTTGATGCAGAAAATAACTGATTTTGGTTTGCTAGTACTGTTGTTTAGCATGTTGCATACGATTATTATGAATCAGGTTGTTTTCAATTGGTTTCGGTTAACCCCTTAACTGGGGACCCCGGATATATCCATTCATTTTACTTTGAGTTACAGTTAAATACCCAGTTAAGGGGTTAAAGGCATAATTACTGCAAATGCTTTTCAGTTTTGATATGGAAGTCTCTAAATAAATGTATTAAATAAGGCATAATTGCTGGTGACAATATTTGATTATATGAGTGATAATCTACTGTGTAGTCACAGTGATAACTGGTGGGAAATTTTTTATATGGTACAACTTGCTGAATGATTAGGGTTAGGCCTTGCAATCATCAATGAATTAGTAATTAAGTAGCAATTTTGGATTATATGAGTGGTTATCTACTGTACAGTAGTAAGTTATCTGCTTCCTTCAGCTACTATGTGTATTTTGTAACAATACAATGACATCAAATTCCGAGGAACTTTTTATCACTGCCAACCAAACGAGAGCAAACACACTCCTATCCAATTATGTATTTGAACAATATTTTTATGATTAGTCCCTTGGGAACAAAGTACCAAGGGCTTATATATATATATATATATATATATATATATATATATATATATATATATATATATATATATATATATATATAATTAGGGCAGATTAATGAAGAATTTCCTTGGCAGCTTCCTATCAAACAGTTGCAAGAATGTATATTTGCTATTCTATTAATAATAACGTTTTTTTCTTTGAAGAGCAGTTGTAAGGTCATCAGTTCAGCTTCTAGTGAAACCATTTTCTTAACTCTACACTGGATGGCACCAACTTTAGTGATATCACTAGGTAATGCTAAGGCAACACATTTAATGCTATGAAGTTCAGTGCTGTTTTCAGATCGTTTATTAACGTGTACCAATCAGTGGCGGCTCCACCGGGGGGGCCAGGGGGGCCCGTGCCCCCCTATTGAGATCCTGGCCCCCCCAGTTGGGACCCTATACTTAATGCTACATACATTAAACAACAAATGGTTGGCCCCCCATGATTAGAAGTTGCCACCTCAACGGCCCCCCCACTTGCCAAATCCTAGAGCCGCCACTGGTACTAATACTCTCATATCTAGACTAGAAAAACATCTCTTCCAATTAGCATTTCTTCCATAGCTTTACCTTGCTGTTTCCCACCGACTGATATGTGGAATGACCTGGTCTATTGGAGAAGGATTTGAAGTACCATCAGTTGATACCCTTAGACTTTGGGTATTAGGCTGGTGCTGTATTAATGCATTAATATTTATCACTAAAGTATCTTACTGCAGGTAACTGACAATGCCATTGTTTATAATCTCGGTGTTAATGAGCAATGAGTGTTTATTGTTTTGTTAGAGGTTTTGAGAATTGAAACGGAAATTTCTCGTGTCACTGACGCTGCTATCTCCTGAAACACATCACAGTTGTTTTTATTACGATCAAAGTGGTTGTGATATGCTGATGCAGTATATGCACATCACAGCCTGCTTTGACAGTCATTGGACAGCAATCAGACAAGTGTTTCATTCCTCACTCGATGAAGACAAACCAGAAATTTTAAAAAGCCTAACTTATGTACAAAATATTACCAGTAGTCAATTTATTGTTGCAAGTCACTTATTTACCAGTATCGTTTTATTGCAGACTAGAATATTTGAATTGTGAGCTGGTCAATAGCCTATACAGTAACTAATAAATCCTTCATTTGTAAAAAGCCAGAGCCTGATAATGTATAAGATTTACTGTTCAAATAGTACATTTCAGTGGAGCGGACACTAAAATGTGTTAAATATTGTACACAAATTAATAGTGACTGGAGAACATATATGATAACATTAATGTGATGTGTGGGGTTTCACTGTACTGATTTCTGCTAATATTGCTATACAAATGCCGTTTGTTTATCTTAAATGAAAACAAAACAAAACATTTTATAAAATGTCTTTTTAAATTTTTAAGTAGAATTACATGTACTTAGAATTGTTCAGCAAAAGCCCTGAAACTTAAAATTTAGTTCTTTGCACAGATAGCACAACCAACAGCTCAGTATAATAGAACCCCACTATATACCAGATGGTAGCATGCATCACTGGCCTTTCAATGGATAATACATTTCAATACCAGATTACCAATATCACTTCGTATAAAACTAAGAATTTATCATCTTTCAGATCTGGTTTTAAAACATACCTGTTCGACTTGGCTTATCCCCCTTAGATTGCTACCCCGCTGTTCTGACTGATCTTCCGGATTGAACTGGCTCTAATTCTATTTTTCTATTTGGATTTGGTGCGCCATTGGCTAATGTCCTGGACATTATGATAGTGGTGCCATAGAATTTTATTAATTGATAGATGTGTGATGTTTTAAAGCCAGGATAATGTATGGATTCAAAGCTATGACCTGCACCCTCCCCACCAACTAAAATTCTTCGCTTGGATCTAACCACTTGTTACATTTCATTTTTCATTTATTCCTTGAACGTCATACATATTTTTTTTATATAATACAGTCAGTTTAAAATTCAATTTAAAGTTAGAAAAGATAAACATGTAGAACATTATTCTTAACTAGTATAGACTTTAAAAAGTAATACTTGAATGACAGGAAGCAATAAGGCTACTAAAGGGATCGGCAATCCCGAAAGGAAGTAACCAAAAAAATTGTATTATTATACGAGGTATAATAACAGCAGATATGGGTAATGCATAATTATTACAACATACAGCAGATATCGATATCGGGTATACGTAGTTTTGTAAAGTGATCTTGTCTTTGGCCACTTTTGCCATGCTTATTGCGCTATAGAAATCGTCTGGCTAATAATAATAATATAGAAAATGCATAATTTTTAAGCAGACATAGATAATGCATGATTATTAAAACTATTGTGTAATTAGCATTAGTTTGAGTTTATTGTTGAAAATTGTTAAACAGGCTAAATTTTTCATCATCGATATTGGAATATTATTCCATATATGAGGTCCAGTAATATTTATGTACTTTTATATTGCCATGACATAAGACTTGGCATCACACTACACACTGTAACTCCTTATTATTACCTTCATTATGGACTAAAAACACTTGACTTGTCTACTGTTGTAATGTCATGTCATCATTTAGTTTATTCATTTTCTTGTTTATTTTGTAATAAAGGCGCTTGAAAATCGTATACATACATTTCGATACATTTTTCACAGTTATTAACAGCAAAAATTAGCTCTAAAATTACATGTAAACTAACAAATAATACAGTAGTTGACTTAACAAACACTTAAATTAACAGCAAAATCAGCTCTAAAATTACAATCATGAAAACTAACAAATAATCGAGTGGCTGACTTGGCAAACACTTAAAAATCAGTGGATGGAAAAAATTTCTCATCACTGAACCGATGTTACGGGCGGTAAAGACTAATCGGAAAACACAACGAGTAAGAATGACACTAGTAGTCAAAGATACAGTGAAATATCATACAGTATTAGCGCTGAAATTGACCAGCAGTAACTTAAAGCGACATACATAGAGGGATTAATATTTACTATGAAAAGAAAGGCTAATATTTTCCGGTAAACAAAGCACTTTTGTATATCGGCCAATCGAAATAGACGGCACATCTGCCTTCTCCGTAGTGCAGAATTGTGACGTTGCTGGTCACAATAGGCTCACCAACCAACGAACCATTTTCTTCACAAATAAGTAGTTCCATTTGATCTAAGCCGGTGTGGACTGCCTCATATCCCTTTGCAACACCCAGTGTAATGTGTGCACGACTGCCTCTTTCCAGGGAAATTTCAGATGAATGTTCAGATTCTTCTAATTCTGCAATTTCGCAAAATTTATTCACTTCCTTGACATGTCCTGAAGGACAAGGATGTTGGAAGCAAGGAGAGTTGGAAATCTCTGCTGGCAAAGATTGGGAGGAGACTTCATCTACTCCTGAGCAGTCACGTACATTCAGTACGTTCAAAGATGCACTTGTGCACTCTGATTGGAGGACTGTATCTTTACAAGGGGCATCACGAGATATCATTTGCTTAGATGGTTCAAGATGATGAGTAAACGTTGCTTCAGAATTTTCATTAGAACGTTGCGAAAGAGAGCCAACTGAAAGATCAACTTCAGAAATAACTTCACAAGGGCATTCCGTATCAAGTATGCTGTCTGAAACAGCTTTGTCTTGGCAGAACTGTTGAACTTTACCTAGACCCGCACTTGTCTCTACAACAGATTTGAACTGGGCGTCGTTACTTGGATCTGAATAAGAGCAATCTGGTGACTTAAGAGTCAAGCTGTCGATACTCTGTGCAACAAGTATTTCATCGCTGCTCTCTTCGTAGATTGAATCACCGAGACTGAACGAAATATCATCGATGTCAATACCACCTGCGGAATTCTTAACCGCTTTAACAGTATGCTCGCTTTTCTTCATCTTCCGAGGTTTATCTGTTTTTGACTTTACAACAACTTCTTTCTGCTGAGAGGACGGCTCTCCGCTTTCACTTGCCTTGCTTTCCGAATTAAGCACAACAATCGGTCTCCAAACATCCTCACCTCCCCAAAGAGCGAGTTGCTTTCTGTTAAGCACGACCCTCATTCCAACGGTCCTTGGGGTAATCATGACGGCCACAAGTTTTAGATCAAATGCAAGTCCTGTTGAGCTTTTAACTTCTTCACCAGATGCGTATTCGTCAGTTTTTGGATGACGATGTTTCCCGTGTCCAGAGTAGAAAGCAGTGCAGTGCATTAGAGGGATTTTGCCACTGTCACGTTGGTAATAATCTTGAAATGAAATGGGTAGAGAGCATCCTAAAGTTTAAAAAAAACACTTATCCAGTAGCAGAGATGTAGCAAGTACACAATGCTTCAAGTACAAGTACAAGTACCTGGCCTCCGAGTACAAGTACAAGTACAAGTACTTGCATTCCAAAAATTCCGAGTACAAGTACCTGGCCTCCAAGTACAAGTACAAGTACCTGGCCTTCGAGTACAAGTACAAGTACCTGGCCTCCAAGTATTAGTACAACATTTTTGACATTGACATTTTTTCCGCTGACATTTTGTCCCCATGACATTTTCTACATGACATTTTGTCCGCGACATTTTGTCCTCGGACAGTTTGTCCGGCCACGAATAAAACTGACACTATTAGCATCTAAATATCATCACAGTTGCACTAAAAAATAGAGATGATAATCTTGCATCGGTCATATTAACCCTATGCGGTTTCGCGATCAAGCCAGCTTGGCTAAATACGCGTTTAATTGGTGCGCCAGAAGCAGGCACACTAAGGTCTCTAATTAATGGCTGCATTATACAGCCTGTTGAACTCTTTTCTATTAACTTCACTGTTCCAAAATACGATGGTATCAGTGGCTTCATCATAAATATCGTTGAGTTCCAGTTACTTGGCCATCTGTGAGGATGTGCTTGTCATTAACCTAAAGGAACAGCATTGCTGGTACCATTGAAGTACATGTAGCCAGAGATGTAGCAAGTACACAATGCTTCAAGTACAAGTACAAGTACCTGGCCTCCGAGTACAAGTACAAGTACTTGCATTCCTAAAACTCCGAGTACAAGTACAAGTACCTGGCCTCCGAGTACAAGTACAAGTACAAGTACTAAAAATTTGTACTCGAGTACAACTCGAGTACAAGTACAAGTACCAAGTACTACATCTCTGTCCAGTAGGCATTTACTCAAATCATTGGTTAAACAGTACTTTTGAAAAGGATTTTACTGTTGCTTATTTACTCTATTTTAAAAGGTGACAAGTCAAATAAAATCAGGGTCTTAATTTTCATAATTTGGTAAAGATACAAAATGTAACACCGTGGGTATTTTACGCCACCAATTCTGTGGCATACACCGCCCGAGGTGTTCTCATATCTCGTTAATTACGCTTAGTTGCAATTAAAAAGTTTTAAAAATAAGGTTGCGTGTGGTTAGTAAGAGTGTTACCAGTCTGGGCTAAAACCATGGCTAAAGGAGAAAAGTTTTGGTCACTTTTCATCTTAATTTTAAAAACATTGAGGAGCAAGTCAAGGAACACGAAAGTTTTTAATTGAAACACTTTGATTTCTAAGCCATTATTTGTCTGATTCTTATAACTATAACAACATTAGATGTGTTTGGAGGAAAACCACTACCTAGTTTATGAGTAGGTGGCAGCAAGGAAGAAAAGAAAATGTGAAAGCAATAAGTTTAATATATATAATATTACATATGTGTGTGTTCATTATTGATGTATAAGTACAGCGCTAACAAATAAGTGATACAAACCTTTAGCAAAAGCCTGTTCATTCATGTAGTTTGAGAATTCAGGAACATTTGCGATGCAGATATTGAAAGCATTTTCACCTAAAGACAGGAGTTGCTTTGACGCACATTCATTCAAAAACCAAGCCCAATATACGGGAAAAACAGGACCAAATTTTTTCATCTTAAGCCTTATGTGTTCTTCGGAAACGCCGTGCGTATTTTTTGCCGCCAGTGCTGCTGCATCCATCGCCCAGGGTGTTCTCGGCTCGACAAGTAGAACCACATAGTTGTACAATCCAGCCAGTCGAAAATACTCTCCCATTTCCCAGCGCATAATGTTCGTGTTGTCGACAACTATGTGCCGCAATCCCTTCTTTGCAGCTTGCTCTGCCACTTTCCGACAATTTTCGTGAGCCTCTGACAGTCGATCCTTACTGAATTCATACGAACCGTCTTCCAGACTGAAGTAATTGTCTGCAGAAACGACGAGGGCATTCTTGTATTGTAACTTTATCGCTCGAACAGTAGTTGATTTACCAGATCCGGGCAATCCTCGCATTATGAAAAAAACTTTTGACCTCCGTATGTGAATCCTGGTCCTGTGATTTCCCAGAAAGGGATAACTTTCGAAAACAAACGACAGCTGTGCTTTACTTTTTATTGCTTTCTGCAAACTTCTTCTTATCAGTCTAGACATTATTGCCCTTTTGCTTAATCCTGTCATCGTGAGACGTAGAACAGTGATCTGCAATCACTGATGCCCTCTGCTTGACCGTTAAAGTTTCCAGAATTTCTTCATGCAACTGCAACTCAAAAAATAAACTGCTCTGCAGTAATTCTGCTTCAAGCCATTAAATCATCATCATCATCATCATCAGCGCACCATGGCCAAGTGTGACGGCTTAATGCCAGAGGAGTGAACAAACTCGGAGCCATTACGGCTAGAATAAAACTGAAGGAGTTTCACAATTTTAAAAAAATGTCCTTACTCTTTCTTACATATCATCCATTATACTAGTGTTCATAGAATAATAAAAAGCATGAATATGTGTGTTAATGTCTGGGGTGTAATGGATACAAACAATGTTTGTATTAGACAAGATGTCAACATTTTTCAGCTGTTAAATTTAAAAGTAACCAATAATGTTTGCTTCTCATGAAACCAATTCCAGTTATTTGACAGCATGACGTCCCAGCCTCTTAACAAGATGAGGTTTGGAATATAATTTGATCATTCATTATATTATCAATAATAAGATAAGAAGTTTTACTCTTTGGGTTGAACTTGAAAAAATTTGTCTTAGTCAGGTGCCTTTAAAATTATTATTGGAATAATAATAAAGAAACTAGGTATTATAACAATCGTGATAATGATGATCATAATAGTAATAAATGACAGTAAGTAAGCAAGTAAGTAAAATCTCGTTAATTCTATAACGCTTCAAAAGCAGCACCAAAGTAACTTCCTATTCCTAGGCGCTTAATCTCAGAATGAAGTAGCTATAGACAAAGGTGAGGTCATTCATGCAGGGTCGTTTAATCCAAAGGGCCAGTGGTTGAGACGTTACGGCTATGGAGGGAATGATTTTTTAAAGAGAAATTACTTGAGTTTAGAAAGAAAAACTTGATGTTGCAAGAATGGAAGGAAATTGTTACTCAGAATTTGTTATTAGACCATGGTGTAGACAGCAGAGGGAGGATGTTGGAATTGAGTTCCAGAGTTCTGGTGCAGCATATGAAAAAGCACGATTGCAAATTTTGAGAGCTGATTGATTCAGAGGACGAAGGAGAGTTACATGAGAGGAAGATCGAGTAGTATGGTGTCCATTCCCGAAAAAAAACATAGAGACTTTAGAAAGAGTACAACACAGAGCAACAAAGATGATCAAAGGATATCATAAACTAGCCTGTGAGGAAAGGCTAAAACACTGTGGACTGACAACCTGGAGAAAAGAAGAGAGAGAGGGGGTTTGACTGAGACATACAAAATACTAACAAAGTGGAAATGCAAGAGAAAGGTTTTTTACAATGAAGCGGTATGATCGAACCAGAGGACACAGCATGAAACTGTTCAAGAAACGGGTTGGGAGACATAAACTGCACTTTTTTAGTTCAAGAGTGGTGGACAGATGGAACGAACCGGAAGAGCGGATAATAATGGCTACAACTGTGAACGAGTTCAAAATAAACCTCAGTAGTTTAGCATATTAGACTGGACTGGAACAACAGTGGTTCTCACACAGGGCAGTCCCTACTGAACCACTTTAAAATAATATATTATATAGATCATATAGATCGAGGATGTTGTACTCAGGTCACTGAAGAGGAATGGTTCAAGTATGCCAAAGGACACTTCAAAACGTCTTCTTTGTCCTTTGTTATCGTTCTTCTGACTTTTAATTCCCTGAAATAACTGAATGAACAAAAGCGAGTTCGCCAAATATTAAATATTTTTTATTTAATTAAACGGAAAAGTAAACAACTCATGAAAACATCTGCTGGTTCCGAGAGGCTGTCATGGAGCCGCTGGTTCCCTACTGTACACGCAATTTTACCATACTTTCATTTTAGCGATTTGTCTACCGCTAACGGAATAAGAGCATAGAATGATCTCCGTTACTAAAGGAATCTGATTCTCTGAGGATGAAAGTTTACAATTTTGCTCTCTGATTGCATTGTCTTCGTATTGACGCAGAGTTTCTTTTGTTTCGCATGAGCGTAAAATTCCGGCTAGAGAATCAGTATGGTGGTGGCATTCCGTATTTCATCAAAGCAACCTACGTTTGTTTTCGGACAAAATAAGTTATGCCAATCAATTAACAACCGGTTCGCAGATATAAATTAAGTCGTCAAAGCCGTTTGAGGAGAACAGTCTGGGGACTGGTTCTATGCTCTGTCCGTTGCTTTGTGGGTCCTACGCATGGATAGGCTATAATTGTAGGCCTATTACAAGGCAGTGGGAATTGTGGATAGTCTTCGCCTCGGTGCCAATATTTGCGATCGGCACTCGTGCTTGGAGAATGGATCCTTTGGACTGTGTTGCTCACTCGGCCCAGGTCGTGTTTCACGTTGCGCAATGATTCCACTGTGCCTAGGTGTGCTAACAGGCTTCAGGGATATTTTTACACCCCCTAACACCCCCCCCCCCCAATTTGAGGTCGACACCCCCTCAATTTGAGGTCGACACCCCAAATTTGGTAATGTGACAATGGTATGCATACAAAATGCATACTAATTAGCTCCAGACACCCCCCTCCATTTGAGGTCGACACTCCCCCCCCCCCAATTCACAATCCTAGAATTTAGGCTAGAAATATACCTGCTAACAGCACAGGACCCCGTCTTGGCAAAAATTATCTGTATGAGGAATTTGACAAACGTTTTTCAAAACTTAAAAGTGAAATTTTTAGATTGCTCATGTGTGTTTGATGATTACTAACGAGAGAGAGAGAGAGAGAGAGAGAGAGAGAGAGAGAGAGCGAGAGAGAGACAGACAGACAGACATCAGACAGACAGACAGAGAAAGACAGAGAGAGAAAGAAGGAGAGAGAAAGAGAAAGAGAGAGAGAGCGAGAGAGAGAGAGAGAGAGAGAGAGAGAGAGAGAGAGAAGGAAAGAAAGAAAGATCATTTTCTAGACTGCAAAGAATAAAGACGTGACCTTTGTAAAGACAAGCTGGACTACGTACTCTCAGCGGAAGGGTTTGAAGGTCAAAAACGAAAGTTTTCGACCCTAATGGTCATGATAGTCGACCGGCGGGGTTACCCCCTCAACACTCGTGACATACCAAACCACGCTCTTACACGCACATTTTCTTTACTATTCCATTCATTAATTCTTTCGTTCCTTCGTTAATTCATTTTTCGTTCGTTCATTCACTCATTTTTTCATCGTTGTTTTACTTGTTTAGAGTGAGATTGAAATCACTGAGATTGAAATCTCTTGGTCCAAAATTACTGTTAAAGGTAATGTGACAATGGTATGCATACAAAATGCATACTAATTAGCTCCGGACACCCTCCCCCCCCCCCAATTTTCTCTTCATACAATCAATAAACTTTGCCAAAAAGGCTGAAAATGGAATTTTATCCCTAATTTTACTAGGCCTATACGTTTACCGAAAAATAAGTTGCCAAGCAAAAAAAGGTCATTCGCAGTTAGTTTTACTAGACATTTACCCACAAATAGGTTTCACAATGGAAAAAAGTAAGTTCGAAAATCCTGTGGGGGATGCATCCCCACTCATCCCCCACGTGGAACCGCCACTGGATATTTTTGCATCTTTTTTCCATTTCTTCTTACCTTAAACCCGATTTTGACGCCCCTCCACCCACAGAATATTAATGCGCAAGAAAAAATTGTTCGCCGGCCAACCAAGAGGAGGGGTTTAACCCCCAACCCCCATGACTACGCCACTATAGTAATAAACATCGCTAACGTATTATTCATCAAGAAATCGCAACAATGAAACAAAGATATGGGGGAAATGGTCAATTACCATGCTGGTTGAATACTGCTAGACGAGTTGTTCTCGAGAAGCTGTACAAGAAACAGGCAAAGAAATTTACGACTTAGTCTATGACTTGAATTTTTACATGTATTTACCACAGGCCTATTGTTTCTATTCCCATGCATTCGTGTAATAAGCAATAATTGCAGATAATTTATTTTAAAAACTGGAACCAATTTTGCATTTTGATTGTCATATTCGTGTTCATCATATACAATTTAATCAGAAATGACTAATTTCATTTCAAACAACATGACATCTGTGAAAAATTTTTTGTCCAGCGTAATGTTCGTATTCTGTAGTTTCGTGACATAAGTATTTGGCGAACCGGGATATTGTCGAATACCACACTATCCGGCCGGAGCGAATGTCCGGAGCGGTTTCCGGTCATTCCCTACTTAGGACACAAGTAATTGGAAACTCAGATGAAACAACCCCTTTCCCGAAATCTACCTTCGAGCAAAATTCGCAAAAGTTTTGACCACTATTTAAGAGAATCAATATTGTCGTTGAAGTCTCAGATTTTGCGACAAAATGTTGTTTGCCGAATTTCCTATGCAACTACTCTCTCTCTCTCTCTCTCTCTCTCTCTCTCTCTCTCTCTCTCTCTCTCTCTCTCTCTCTCTCTCTCTCTCTCTCTCTCTCCCTCTCTCTCTTTCTCACTTGTACGCAGTTGGAAAACGAACGTAGATCTGGGTGCTTCCTGGACCGCCGGCAACTTGAGGATAGAACGTCGGGTCAGAGTTGGACACCCCTGACACTCGTATTGTCGTGACCCCGCTGTTGCTGTTAGCTCCCGTGTTCACCACTCCTCCTCCTCCTCCTCCTCCGCCGCCGACGACGACATCCCTACCTACCTGAACAGTGGAACCAGAACCGGAACCGGAAGTCCAGTTTATGCGACTCGTCGAGCTAGCGTTTACGACGATGGGACTCGAAGTTGCGTCCGCCTGATGATAGCCGGAGATGTGATCGCGCTGAGAGGAGAGAGTTCGCGGCTGCTGGAAGTGAGGTTCGTTTGGACCGATCTTCAGATGCAGTTGATGCGGAACTTTGGCATCGTCCGCCGGATCCTGCTTCGAAACAACTGGACTGATTGGTTCCTGATTCAGCGATGCGTGACGCAGGCTCTGTTCCGGCTTTCCTGAGACAGAACTAGTTCCTTCTAAGACACTCGACGAAGCAGCAGCAGCAGCAACAGCAGCAGCGTTGAACTCGAACTGACGAAGAGTCTGCGGAATCGGATTCGCGGGGATCGTTCCAGAAATCAGTTCGTGATGAGTCTGACTTCCCGCAATGGTATCTGCGATGGACTTCAGCTGCTGCCGCTGCTGCGGCGGCGGCGGAGAAGCTACTGCAGCTGCAACCGGTAGAAGGCCTCTGATCACCGTAGTCGTGGTGGTGGTCGGGGGATCTGATTCCGTGGCCCTCGTGTGAAGTAACGCGTCCGGTGAGAGGACGCCGTCGCTCACCGTCTGCGGTTCCTCGATCGTCCCTTGCAGACTTCTTCTTGTAGCACTGACGGAAGTGGAATCGACCGACGGCGGCGTTATTTGGGCGACGGAATCTCTGGTCTTCTGCTTCGTCTTCGGCAGAACCTTCGGCGGCTGAGGCTTCGACCGCGGATTCTGCACGAACGCCGACGACGACGACGACGGCGGCGGAGCCAGAGACGGGGGCGGAGCCAGAGACGGCGGCGAAGCCAGAGACGGGGGCGGAGCCAGAGACGGGGGCGGAGCCAGAGACGGGGGCGGTTTCAGTGCCGTCGCCTCGACGTCGACGCTGGATTCGCGTGTCGCTGGCGCCGTCTGGATCGACGTCTCCGCGTCTCTGTCGAAGAGATTCCGATGAACTGGAGGCGAGGCCTTCGCGGTCGACTCGAGGCCGTCTTTCGTCGACTGGGCTGCTTCCGGTTTGTGAAAGACGGAAGCGGCCTTCGCGGACGCCGGCAGCAACAGCAGAGGAGGCTGGGAACGTACGTAGACCTGTCGAAGGCTTTCGACCATGTTGTCCTGTTCGGATCTTGCTTCTTTTCTTATCTTTGATTCGTGCGTGATATTTTCGACGACGGTTGTCGTCGTTGTCTCTGTTGTTGCTGTTGTTGTTGTTGCTGCTGCTGTTGTTGTCGTTGGTGTTGTTGTTGGTGTGGGCTGATCAGCGGAAGATTTCGTCAGCGGAGACTCGCTTCGTGAGTGTTTTTCTTGGACTTTTCTATTTCGTATTTTGTCGATTTCCTCGTAGATCTCTTCCTCCCAGAAGGCGTCGTCTACCGTCAGGCTGTTTCCCGCTACCGTCGCGGTGGTGGGTTCTTTCTGGGAATGATTCTCGAAATCCATGACCGCCTCTTGGCTTTCCGTTCCCTTCTCCGAGGCCCGACCGCTCGACACCAGCGGCGGTCGAATGGTCGAATTTTTCCCGGGGATCAGCTCGTCGACTTTTCCCGAAGTCGGTCGCGTCTTGGGCAGAGGCTGGGGGCCTCCTTCCCTCACGTATCTGTAGATTTCCTCGATCTCCTCTTCTTCTTCGCTGTCCAGGTTATTCGACGTTTCGTCGGTCTTGACCTGTTCCGTCCGCGTCTCTCTGCCTCTGCTTATCGCCCGTGCGTCCGGCAGATCGACCAGGACGTGGATGCTGTTCGTGTAGCTCCTGTGCGACGCCGAACATCTGGTCATGCATTCGGTGAAGTCGGTGTTCTCGCGCAGAGTATCCATGTTCCTGGCAGGGACGAGACGGAGCGGTTCGCGCGTCGACACGACGACCATCTTCGTCTCCTTTCTCACCGGAAGCGGAAGCAGGAAGGCGACCTCGTCCCGATAAGACCCCATCAGTCGGAAGACGGGCGAGAAGGACCGCTCGACGCGCGCCGGGATCGTTCCGTAGACCAGCCGCACGACGATCGGCAGCCGGAACTTCTCGAGCAGGCCGCGCAGCCCGTGCACGCCGGAGATGTTGTTCGCTCCGGCGACGGGACTGAACTGCGCCCGCAGGTCGACGGCCAGGAAGACGTTGTCGCCGGCGTCGTCGCGACATCGCAGGTAGCGCTTCGTGGCGACGCCGCCGCGGCTGCCCCTGAACGCGACGTCGACCTCCCCGAGCAGCGTCAGGCGCTCGCCGACCGCCACCTGGCGCAGCTGGTCCGTCGAGAACTGGTCGACGCCGGCAGCCGAGTACGGCGTCCGGAACGACTCCCGCGCGATGCACTGGTGCGGCGACGCCTTCGACAGCTCCTCGACGCTCTCGATCGGTTGGATCGGCTTTCCGTCCTCCGACAGCAGCTCGAACCAACCGGCGTAGGTGATCGGGAGCGAGTAGTTAACGGCGTCGCCGCCGCCGCCGCCGCTGGCGCGACCTCTCGCCCGCAGTGGTCTCACTACCTCCGCCAGAACCTTCTGCCCGACCTCGACCGAGTGGACGAAGACGACCTGGTCCGGTCTTATGACGCCTCGATACTGACCTTTCTGCACTCGCGCCAGACAGGGCAGCGTGTTGCACTTGGCGAAGTCTTTCAGATCGCAGGCGTCCTTGTGGCTCCACACCGTCGTCGAGTCCAAGACACCGTCCACATCTTTGGTCGCCATTTCAAGGACGGAAAACCAGATTAAGAATTGCGCAGCATAAATAATCTCTCTTTCCTTCAAAGATCTTCCAGGTTTCAGAATTTCTTTCCAAACATAATAGGCCAAATAATAACACGGCCAGAATATTCGATCACAGCTGAATCAGACACAGAATGTGACTATTTACTGCACGTTGGGGCGTTACACGACATGACGCACATGAACGCATAAAGGTAAATAGCGTTCGTGTTCACGTATGTACAATACCTGCGCAAACGAACAATTCATGCGTGCATCTTATCTGTCGTCTAAGTCACGGATCAGCGAATCTTTTGAGAATCAGACTGCAGTAAGGCTGGCTGATTCCGCCGCAGCACAGCGCTTGGCTGGACCGATCATTCCGTATGGTTTTTCTATATGCTTCGCTCGAAGGGCAAAAGCTATAGCTGATACCACTCTGTAATGTTACATTAAAATTGGCATAGAGCCTACTACTGCAGACGCTTTCGCAGCAGCCTATACAGTAGTCTGATCAAAACAGAGGCTGCTTGTCAGAGACGTAGCTACTGTAGGGTGTCCGGTGCCCAGGGACAAAACACAGTGATGGCGCCCCCTCCCTCCCCTAAACTTCAGAAAAATTTCAACTTCGTAAAAAATCTAAAAACCCTGACAAGCAAAAAAGAAGGTCGTCACAACTATATATTGATGCTTCTTTTTACTTTTTCTGCTACCCTAACCCCGATTTTGCCACCGTCCCCCACCTCGGCGCCCGGGGACATATGTACCCCCGCCCCTAGCTACGCCTCTGCTGCTTGTACGTTCCAGAAAACTTAAATAATATTATTGTCAAATAAACCTTTAATTAAACAAATCGCCGGCTTTGTTTTTGTTCGCTTGTAATCGAGCTTTATGTTATCGTCATTTGATGCGCGATTGGGCCATTTCCGACTTAATTTTTTTCATCGAAATGGGAGTTTTGATTTTTGAGAAGACAGATTTGTACCTGCATCAACGTCATGCCCGTATTTCAGCGTTGTACTGGAACGACCTCGTGCCAAATATCAAACGCAGACGTTTACTTATTTCAGTTATAATATAATATGACGAATTAAATACTAGTTTTATTGGGTGAAGTGACTAGAGAGTCTGTAAAATCCGATATAGTTTGTGATGCACATTTTGCGTAAATTCGTTGCCAGAGAGTTTCTGGACCCTTAGTATACAGGCAGTGACCGCTAGGGGTGTAGGCCTAACATGTCTCTGTGGGTTCATGCCTAGATCTAGGCCTACATAGTGAACAACAGCTGTTGAGACGCTTTCTGTGCTCATATTGTACACAGTAGGATGCGCGGCGCAATTGGTGCGAAAATCGGCAAAGAATGTATACAGGGTGGCCCAAAAAACCGCACAATGGTGAATTGATAATACGGTACTTTAGTCATACCAATTCAAATATAGGGCCTAACCGTTAAAATTCACATAAACAGCGATTATTTTTACTGTAACAGTACACGGATGGATGGATTTCTTCACATAAAATGTTCAATATTATCCTTCTTGCTGGTGGACAACGCATTCAGGCCGACGACGCCACTGACCAATTGCGCGGTCAATGAAACGCTGGTACAGCATTGCTCTACGCTGTGACGATTGTCTGTTTCAGCTGATCCACTGTAAATAGAAAAAGAGGAGAGAACTGGAAAAGCGGCAACCGTGTCTCCTCCCTCCGCATCTGATCTGACTCTCAAATATACCACCCTGTCCTTACCATATACATGTTGACGTAATTAATGGACAGCCCCTCATATTTATACATGAAGGCGAAGACGTTGAGTGGTAAAAGCCACCGAACAAGGTGGCTTTTACATCAGTGTTTATTCTAGCCACCTTGACATGGGGGGGGGGTTGAAATGTTTGAGGGGAGAAGGTTTGTCTGCCCAAAAACCTTGACGAGCGAAAAAAGGTCATCCTGCCAACATCATTTGTTTTCTCGAATGTGGTGACGAGCAAAAAAGTTCATCACTTCCTTCCTTTTCTTTCAAATGCTCTTCTATATGGTCACTATATGGTCATGTCCTTCTCTTTTTTCCCCTCTCCAAAATAAAACCCCCTCTCGTCACACTTTGGGGGGATTTCCATCCCCCAGTGCAAGATATAGAAATTTGTGGGGGTGAATTTTCAAACTGGGGGGGTCCCCCCCCCCCCAAAGGGCCTAGAATAAACACTGCTTTTACATTGGAAAGACGTTCTCTTGCTCCGAGGAACAAGAGAACGTCTTCGATGAAATAATAAATTCGTCGTCTTCGTTGTTCTCCTAATCGAGTTTTTGCCACCGTCATTTGACAATGCGACTCCTACTCGGTCGTTTCCTTCCAGCTGTTCGCGATTTCGATTGAAACCTTCGCCAGCTTCCACTTAATCGCCCTTTCTCCTCCAAGATTTGCATCCTGCAGAAAACACCCTCCCCCGCCGCCGCCGCCGCCGCCGCCGCCGCCGCCGCCGACACAGAGGTTGCCTCAGTCGACGGCGCACGCAGTTATTTCGTCGTAGCCACAGCAGACGATGCCGCATTTGTCCGATCGGCTGTTGTAAATGTTGAATGAACAGCAATCTACGTCGCCATTTCGATTAAGAGACAGCGAGACTTTGAAATTAACGACACAGAGACATTGTCTGCAGCGAACAGACGCGGTTTTCGTTCGCTCGTCGAGAACGGCACAGTCGCAAAGTCTTCGTGCATGCTAAGTGGCACATTAGAGAGTCTTTTATGCTGTCCTGCATTCTGTATCTCTTGTCGTTGACGACCGACCATATAGGAGTTCGGAGATATCTAGACTGGTCAATTGCCACTTCGCCTAACAACGCAACCTACAATGCGATACACAGTACTCAGGATTGTTAACAAGGACTTACTTAGTCCTCAAGGCCAGGATCAGGCCAAGGATTTGTAACTTGTCCTTAAGGAGTCCTTAAAGGCCAGGATCAAGGCCAAGGACAAACATCGCTGACATTATTAAATTGCACAGTGGCGTCGCCAAGATTTTCCGAAGGTGGGACGGGTTGTGATTCTTATGATTCCCATCTTCGAAAAATCCTGACAAACAAGAAAAAGAAGGTCGTCACCTATTACTGTATTTTGCTTGATTGAGTTAGTTAGGCTATATGGCTACTGTATATTAGCGCGTACAACTGTATTGATAGTTTTCTTTGCTTCTTTTAAAAAAATTGTTTGCTACCTTAAACCCGATTTTGGCGCCCCTCCACCCACAGGTGGAGGGGCGCCGAATAAGACGCGATAAAAACATTTTTGATCGGGCAACTAAGAGGTTTAGTCCCAAAATCCTCCTTGGCTACGCCAGTGAAGTAATATAATTAGCTTTATGCGTGTGTGCGCGCGTGCGATTAATTTCCATTTTACGGGGAAGATGAGAAAACTTGACTCTCAGTTTTAGGCAGGGCTTTTTTTAGTGGGAACGCATGGGAACGGCGTTCCCACACCTTTTTTGCCAGATTGTATATATAATTATGCATACGTAATAATGCGTTTGGGAACGTACAGGTACGGCGTTCCCACACCCGTTTTTGTTGAAGAGTAAAAAAGGATGAGTTCCCAAGCCATTTTTCCTAGAAAAAAGCCCTGGTTTTAGTAAAGTGATCGTTAAACTATATATTTGGTAGTTCTCAGACATCTTTTCAGCTGCGCGACATCTTTAAATCGCCATTTTTGCCAAAACCTGTATTCTGCCCCGAAAGAATCGTTTACCTAGATACTACTTTTGGGCCGTTCTTAAAGTACGTCACGAAGTTTCGAACCCTCCTCCACTCCTCTGTCACAAACTGTCACAAATCTCTGATCCCATTTAAAGCGTTGTCCGTAAATTACGTCACGTAGGTTAATCGATTTCCAGCAGCGAAACAGATATTCAACTTCCGACCAAAGCTCGATCATATGCGTATCATACGTATTATATATTATTTTTATTCATACGCTCGTATTTTTGCGTATTTTATTTTATCATACGCGTATGATCAAGCTTTGCTTCAGACAATGATGACGAATATATTTGAGACATAAAATTCCACGTATCTCGGGCATACAAGTGTTGAAGAGCAAGAAAACCTCCTCAAACGCTTTACTTATATCTTCTTTCAGGTATATAAGTTTATTTCGGGTTTTGCATCTGCGGAACTGTGACGTTGTCCTCCCCTATCCCCATGTCACAAACTGTCACACTTTCTTAGACCCTTCCCTCCTCGAGCGTGACGTTCTTTATGGACGACCCCTTCCCGGAAGGTTGCACATTCTGTCATTTTGACCTAAGAGGAATCGAATCTAATCTCCAGTTAATGTTAGTATACAATAAATATCCATCAACAATTATTCTACAGCATTTCTTTATGTATGTTCACGGAATATAATTATACTGTAGCAATTGTCACAGATTCCTTAGAATCCTTAATATTTGATGGTTTGACTTCATATGCAGCGATGAAGTATATATGAGCTCTGGACTAGAGACTGTACAAGCCATTGTTCGTCGTCGACGTCTCGGCCTCTTTGGGCACGTCGCAAGACTTCCACCCGCAGTGCCTGCCTCAGCTGCACTTCAACTGGCAACGCGACTTCGAGACAGAGACATTAGGATTACAGGATGAAATCGTCCACGAGGCAGACCACCAATCACTTGGCTTCACCAAATCCATGTGGACTGTGGATTACCAGTGTCCGAAGCCTTCCAATGTGTGCAGAACAGACAGTTATGGCGTACAGTCGCAACGGCCGAAAGGCTATGCGCTTAAATAATAATAATAATAATAATAATAATAATAATAATAATAATAATAATAATAATAATAATAATAATAATAATAATAATAATAATAATAATAATAATAATAATAATTGTCACAGACTCAAAGCCAATGTAGCCTATCTGCTTTATATGAAAAAGCTCTGTATTGATGGAAAATTCATCATTCATCAACTGTGCGTGACAGATCGGAAAAAATCGAAAAGTAAATGTGAAAACATTTTCATGATCCTGCAAAGCGTCGTGAATATCTGAATTATTACAGTCTAAGCTTAATTGCCAAATCCATGGGCGTATCTAGGGTGTTTGGCGTACATGGCAGGGATCAGATATAATTATTAATCAAATTAGCAAGTTAACGAATCTGTAATTAACAAATCATTACATTTGAGTGTTACCAAATTAAATGCTCTTTTCTTGCGCTTTTACTGATGGAAACTGGTCTACGATGTGCTCGAAGTCAGTGATCTCAGTTTCTTCCTCTTTCTTGCGCAGCAAAAACAGAGGTCACAGAGTATTTGGCGCGCCGCTCCCCCCCCTCCCTACGAGTGGCGCCCCAAGCATCTTGCCCTATCTGTCAGGCCCTAAATACTCCACCGAATAGGTCATACGATTGTTCAGTCTACCGAGAATTGATTACAATTTATAAATGTCGAGAAAATCATGCATTAGAAGAGATTAGCCGTTTTCAATCGCCAGCAGAGTTTACTCTTTTCTCTGCACCCACCGTTGTCCACAAAATTAATCAGGCCGTCCGTCAGCCTTGGGCAATCGCTGTTGGGCGAAGTCAATTTGACGAATTAATTATTTACGAAGCTCAAAAGAGCGAAGTCTTCTCGATCGCCGGCAACAGACAATTTCCTCTGCTCGGCGGCACAGGAAAATTCCGTGTTCGAAACTGTACGGATCGGCGACTCTCGTTCGTTCGATGACATTCGAAGAAAACGCTTCGCCATTCGTTATTTAGTCAGTATAACTGGGGGCGAGGGGATTTAGTCTTTGAAAGTCATGCGCATTCCAAATAAGGAAAGGGAAGAGTAGAAAGCACTTCTGAACATGAAATTCGTAAGTCACTAAGTAAGTTATGTAGTATATATATATATATATATATATATATATATATATATATATATATATATATATATATATATATATATATATATATATATAATAAAAGACAGGGTTCCTGAATAGGGTCGTCCATAAAGTACATCACGAACGAGTAAGGGTCACAGAAAGAGCGACAGTTTGTGACAGGGGTGAGGGTGAGGACCACCGCCGTGACGTCACAATTTTAGTATAGACAGACACAGCATCGAATATACCTGATAAGAAGTTTTTAGTAAAAGCGCCTGAGAGTGGACTTTGGTGCATTAACATTTTAGCCCGAGAATGTTCGGTCTCAATTATATTCGCTATCAACATCAGTTGTTGAATATCTGTTCCGATGCTGAAAATTGAACGAGAAAGTCGAATTTATTAAAACTAATAGGAAACCTGAGTGACGTAATTTATGGACGACGCTCTAAGGGTGGCAGAGGCGTCGCGTAATGAAAGCCGGGGGTGCCTAGGCTTCCCCTAAAAATCTTTTTGTGCCTAAAAAGTTTCACAGCGTTGTGTGAAAATGAGATCAATAATTATAATTATTATCTTTTATGATTGTTGCCTTTTCGTTTATTAGTATTACACTCAATTCTAACGTAATTGGGGCCTATACTAGCCTCACTGCCATTTGGATGTTGACTATTGCCTGGCTGATCATATACCTTCCCCATAGCTATTTTAAGAAAGGTTGAGCGCCTAAGAATAAGCAGCTACTGTTGTGCTGCTTTCCAAGGCGCTATAGAAATCCACGAGATTTTACTTTACTTTACTTTACTTACTACTAAAAGACAGACTCTCTTTAAAAATGTGAAATGACACCGAGTCCAAACTGTTTTAACGCCAGTACAATTTTTGTAAGAGCGTCGGGAATGCACATCCCTCAAACAAATTCCTGCGCCACGCCACTGATGTCTTAGAGCAAAGGATATTTTGATAAGAGACTCGATTAGAGTTTGAATGATACTATAAAGAAACCGCAAAATCATTTTCAAACGAAAAGTCTCAGACTTTTAACTCACAGAGCAACTACAATAGAGGTTTTGTCTGAGATGGCCAATGGTTGGGTTAACCCGTGGGTTTGGTTGGACTGGGTTGGGTTGGGTCAGACTTTACCATATTTATGGTGGGCTGGGTCAGAAAATAATAATCATGGCTTAAGAAATTGCAATGTATTAGGGTGGGTTGGGTTGGGTCAAGTAACCCTATTGCCGGCATGGGTTGGGCTGCGTTGAGTTGGAGATTTGATGGGTTGGATTGGGTTGGGTTCTAAAAATGGACCCGTGAACATCTCTGCATGGGCTTTTGATTCAGTACAAATGCAAATGCCGTTACGTTGTTTTTCCACTACCATTTGAACTGCATTCAAGCATCATTCAGGCCCGTAAGAAGTGGGGGTGCAGGGGGTGCAGCCGCATCCCCTGGAAAAATGTAGGGGGTGCAGTGCACCCCTGGAAAGAAGATGGTCTGCACCCTGTACTCTTAAAAAGTGTGCAGATGACCTGTCTTTTTTGCTTGTCAAGGTATTTTTATTTAGGGTGAAATTGGGCGTCGACGACCTTTTTATATTTGTATTTTTGCTTGTCAATGCATTTTTGGTGTCGACAGCCTTTTTTGCTTGTTAAGGATTTGAAAGAGAAAACTTTTACCTGAAGAAAAGCTGCACCCCCTGACGAAAATTCGTTCCGACGCCACTGGCATCATTTGTTCTCTGTGTGTGTGTTTGCTTGATTACAGTACTGTTTTCTTCATTTCCATAGATGCGCAATGTTCTGTCTGTATTGAGTCCGGTATGAAATCTAGAAGTAAACATAATATGATTCAAATCTAAATAGAGTCTATGATAATGATAATAATAAGTATCCATTAGTTCGTTCCATTGCAAAGACGGCAACGAGTATAGAGTGACAGAGCGCTTGTCGTGGATTTGACATTCCAAAGTCACGGCATGTCTGATTCTGTACCATATAGTCTCTATTTCTTCGTCTTGTCTGGACGGTACCAACGGGTCGGAAGGTGACGCATTCTCCCTCTGACGACGAACGACTGAAACGCCTCGTTTGTAAGCGTCATGCGCTTGTCCGCCGAGTGACCGGTGACAGGAATGACGGAGTGACGGTCGTCCGGGTAATCCTCCGCCGGGACCCGTCTGTCGTCCGAAAGAAATTGGCGCGATCGTTTACCGTCGTTTTCGCCAGGTGGTGCCGGCGGCGAATCGACGCCACCTGGCGAACGGCGCTTGAACCAACCGACCTCTTCGTCTGCCCCTTCCCAGAGTCTCTTCGTCATCGTCATCATCTTCTTCTTCTTCTTCTTGGCGAAGTCTTTTCCGAGCGCCACATGTTTCGCCCACTGCGCACCTCCTTCACTCCGACCGCTGTTTCCAAATGATTCCCTCTTCAACCAACTCACATCTTCCTCGTCCCAACCGAACCCCCTCCGCCTCCTCTCGCCGAGACACAGATCCACTTTCGCCCGCTGCTTACCTATTCGGCCGGTCCTTGACCCTGACCGTGACCGCCTCATGACCCTCTGACCCAGCGTCTTCAAGGTCAGCGTCCTGCAGCCGCGTCTCGCCGCCACGCACAGTTCCATCTTCGTCAGCCTCGTCCCGGGCAGAAACGGAGCGGAAAGCTCGAACGCTCCGTCTTTTCCGGTTTTCCAGCGAGCGAACGGCTCCGCGTCGAACCGGCTGGAGTTGACGCAACCGAGGTAGACGCTGACCTGCTCATCCGTCAGAGGTGCGCGACAGAACGACTCGGACGAAAAGATCCTACCGGAAACGATCAGGCTCAGCGCCGACTGGTCGCCGTTCGAAGTCCCACAACGACAGGAACCGGACTCCCCGTCCTCCTCCTTCTCCTCCTCCTCCACCTCCTCCTTCTTCGAGGTGTCCTGCTTCCGACACGGATCCGCGGCCGCCGCCAGGGACGACGACGATCCAGACGCCAAGGACAGCAGGATGATCAAGGTCAGAGACCAAGCACCCGGGCCCATCGCTGCGCCGTCGAATCGGATGAAATTAAAAAGCAGGAACGGATATGAGATTATAAATCAAACGCCGACGATGAGATGAAAAGTCGAATCTAAATCTCTGTAAGATGGTTCAGTCGACGGCGTCTTGTCTCTGTCTATGAGTCTACATTCCACGGCAGACGTCGTCGTCGTCGTCGTCTGCGCTCTGAATTCACTCGCGCTCGACAGACGAGAAGTTCTGTGACTAACGTCACCGTCACGCGTCCGTCACGGAGTCGTCGACGGACGTCGCATGACATGCAGTGGCGTAGCGGCGGGGTTTATATCGCAATATAGACCTATACCCCAAATCAGTGTGTATATATACACTATATATATATATATATATATATATATATATATATATATATATATATATTCAAGGTCAGAGACCAAGCACCGGGCCCATCGCTGCGCCGTCGAATCGGATGAAATATATATATATATATATATATATATATATATATTCCATCTGAGATAGATATATATATAGTTATTATTATATATATAGTATTATATATATATATAGTATTATTATTAAGCTTATGTATACACACTGATTTGGGATATATATATATATATATATATATATATATATATATATATATATATATAACATAAAGGTAAAGGTAAAGTTCATCCATAGGCTCAATGCCCGTAGGTGTGTCAGTGCTGATCCCCGGTTTCATGACCTTCAGCCCATAGGTGGCTAAGCCATTCATCGGCGGACGGTGGTCAGTCATTCCGCCGAACCTATGGTTACCTTCGCAATGTTGCCATTGCTACTCAGTTTTTGATGTTACAACCGCCCTCTGGCGAATAGGGTTGAGTCGACCTAAGGGGTTTCTGCGGGAATTGAACCCGCGACCTCCTGCTCCATCGTCCATCGTTGCTACCACTCTTCTAACTTCCCGCATATATTACATAATTATATAATATATATATATATAATATATCTTTTATATAACAATATATGCGCCCAAATTTATACCCCTCCTCCAAATAAAATTCCTGGTTACGCCCCTGGCGACACGACGCCTTCGATAACGACCGCGAACTGCGTGTTTCTGTGCGCTGAAATGGCATCGGCCTACGCACAGTGGCGACACCAGACGTTTGAGAGGGGGTATGGCGAGCATGCTGAAGGGGGTTAGGGTTAGGGTTAGGGCTAACCCTAAACCTTTTACTTTTGCAACATTAGAATTTGCTAGAATTACCATCCCACACGTAATGAGTGCATCAAATAACTTATTTTTATCTATCCGATAAAATTTCTTGCAAATAGTAGGCCCCCTAACATGGACGGCCATGGCGGGTCCCAGTGCGTCTGACGCACGACTGCTTGTTATAGGGCCTATAGATATAATATAGAGAACTTGTTATATAGGCTAGATATATTATAGAGAACGCCTGATACTTAGTTAAACTAGCAGGCCTAGAGCCGACCCTCAACCATCCCCTTGGCCCTCCTCACAAAAAATTTCTCTGTAATTTTGCACGAATCTCACGGGTGGCTATGATGGCTAGTGGGGGTGTTCAAACCCCTCCCAACCACCCCCCTCCCGTGGCCTCGTCACTGCCTACGCGCCGCATGACAATGGTGGGCATCGTGGGCATGACACCCCATAGGATAGTGTTTCGACATCGCTGCCTTCTAACCTTCAGTGACATGTCAGTGCTGTCAAAGCGCTTTTGATTTTGGCTTTTGAATATGTTACAGCGCTATACAAATCGTCCTGGATAATAATAAAAATAAATAAATAAATAAATAAATAAATAAATAAATAGTAGTAGTAATAATAATAATAATAATAATAATAATAATAATAATAATAATAATAATAATAATAATAATAATAATAATAATAATAATAATAATAATAATAATAATATGTTCGTGCATTGCGAATGAGTATCTATTGAAATCGACAATGGTGAAACGAAGTACATATACTACAGTAAAACTTCGCTATAACGTACCTAGCGGGTCCGCAAAATTTAGTAGGCTAGGTTATATATCCGAGGTAGGCCTACGTTATATCCAATACCATCCAATGCAGTATCGTATCACACGGGACCGTATAGTTGAGATCAACGATTTTGTGGATTAACTTTTGCAACATTCGGCAGGTGGCGTCGTCTTTCGTCTGTTTTACAATTGAGTTGGATCCGGTGGCGGATTTACTACGGTACACATAACAACACTTGGTACATTTGTACCGGAGCCACCAGCAAAATAAAAATTTAGGACCCACCTTTTCTATTAGCAATATTTTATAGTGATTTTGTCTGATTTATTTGTCTAAACAACTTCATTTCCCGAAATTAAAAATCGTCTCCCCCGCCCGCCACTCCACCCCAAACAGTTGTCAGACAACGTCTCCCGAAAAAAGAAAAAAGGTTATAGGGCCTAGCCACTATATTAGGCCTACTCATTATTGAGAGCATGCTACAGCGCAAGTATACTATACATATATATTATTGTTAATGGCCAACAGAAATTCACGAAGTCACGGAAGCCGTGAGATCAGTGATTTTTGGCATTTGCCGTGAATTTCGTGAATTTTGTGATTCCATGTCTTGAATTTCCATTGACTCTAATAATTACTTAGTGTTCCTGAAAATTCCATGTTGACCCACGGTCTCTATAGGCCTAACAGCCGTTGTCATTGTGGCCTAAAAATGCGACCGAACAATAATAAAGGCCAAGGTCAGCCAAGCAAACGCATCCATCGTAATAATTATTAACCCCTTAACTGGGGATCCCGGATATATTGGTCCATTTTACATTGAGTTACAGTTAAATACGCGGTTAAGGGGTTAATATCCGATAAATAAGCTTATTTTTGCGTTTCGTGACCATGTCACACTAATAAACATTAAGGTCTTAATTTGCGTCGTGTTTGGCACAGAGTAACACTGAGGGTGACAACATAGCGATGTAACCTACAACAAACAACAATGCTGTATCAGAAAATCAGAATTATTCCGGAGAATTTTTAACTGTTTGACTTTTATTCTCGCTGAATCTTCATTGTTGTTTCCAGGGGCGTAGAAACGGGGGTGTATTGGTATATACCCCCAATCAGTCTACCTTAAAGTTTTTTATGTGATTTACATGTGGTTATATGTGGTTTGTATGGTTTATGTGGTTTATAGTTAAGATTTATACCACCCAAAATATTTATGCCCTCCCAAATCAAATTCCTGGCTACGCCTCTGGTTGTTTCGTACTAGTACTGTAATACGCAAACAATCGATTCCTGGTGCAATGCATTGCACGCTTATTATCATATGGAGTATTTTGGTATAGGTAATTGACTACACGGCGCCTAGAATTATGCTCTGTTTGTCTCGATTAACCCCCGAAATGTTTTAAGTTTTTGCTGCGAAGAATGTACACTCTACAGTCCGAATCGTCATAGTGTAGACAATGAAAGGGCCAAGAGTTCGGGAACCTGGTGCATTAGCGTCGCCACAGGGGGCAAATGGGGTAACTGCCCACCCCCACTCCCAACCTGCCCCAGACCACCTACCAGATTCGCGCAAATCTGGTGAGAAAGTTTTTTATGGAGGGGGAGTGCAGGTGGGTAAGAAATCTGACACGCCAGCCCTCTTTTGCCCCAACCAAAAATTCCTGGCGACGCCACTGACATGGTGCATTTTAGTTAATGGCCACGCACACGCACATTTTCGGTCCACTGTGCTGTCTAAGTTTCTGGGGGGGGGGGTGACGCAGAACAAGGAGACACGTCGTGTGGACATTGTTGGAAGAAATAATTAAGGAAATGCCAAGTCTTTGGTCTTCAGTTTCAAGGATCTAAAAATTTTCGCGAATCTGACTCCGTACTTTTAAATCTGAGGGGCTGTCCATTAATTACGTCAACAAAATTTGGGCAATTTTTGAGCCACTCCCTCTCGTCAACAACTGTCAACTTTTAGTGACCCCCTATAATTATGTATTATGCCAAAATCTTTTGACTCCCACTAAGATCTGTGACTGGTCCCCCTAAAACGTTTAGAAGGTAATCAATTTGGCGGCGATGACCTTTTTCACATTTTTGTTCATCAAGATAATAACGTGGTGGTGATCACCTTTTCCCCTTTTTGTTCACCAAGTGTCATAGTGTGGCGGTAATGATCTGTTTTGCTTGTCAGGTTTTTCCGTTGTAATAAAGAGTATTCCATGAAATTTCCTTTTTTATCATTTGTAAAAAAATGAATTTTTTTACGTCAACTTCTCTTGATCCCCTCCCCCTGTCAACAACTGTCAAACATTTTCAAACCCCCTCCCCTATTTTGTTGACGTAATTAATGGACAGCCCCTGAGCCTTCTGTTACGTCTGAAAGAAAACATTTAATAAATCTAACAATTTTGAAGATTATCCACGCAGAGCATCAGACGAATCCTTATAGGCCTATCTAGCAGCCTGAAGATGATTAGTGCATGTCTATGCGTTTTCACTGCATTTACGTAGTTTGCTTTCTGCCTTGGCAGTAGGCCTAACGCAGAAGGCAAAAAACAAACCATTACCATTCAGTTAGGCCTACAGCCACCTCCAAACGACATCAACCTTACCAAGAAACATTATATGCTGAGGTAAACAGAAACAACCTCGCGTGAACTCAAACGAGTCCGTGTCGCCCATATACCGTTTCAATCGTTCTTTGTTTGTATTTTTCTCGTTATGGCCTCCCATCAGCCTCGTTTTCTCTTCCTCCGCCAACGCGCAGCCTCGTTTTGAGTTACTAATGGCGCTATCGCTAACGACGATACTTTCTCCGCTTCGAAACAATCGATTTCCATTTCCGCTTGTCATTCGATCACAACAACATCAGCAGCAGCAGCTGCATGACACATGGTACAACCAGCTGTTCCCTAGTCCTCTAGGCCTATCCTTCGATATTTTATCCTTACTACTTGCCTGTATGTCTGTCTGTCTCTGTCTCTGTCTCTCTCTGTCTCTCTCCCTGTCTCTGCTTCTCTGTCTGTCTCTGTCTCTGTCTGTCTCTGTCTCTGTTTCTCTGTCTCTGTCTGTATGTATGTCTGTCTGTCTATCTGACTCTGTCTCTGTCTCTCTCTGTCTCTCTGTCTCTCTCCCTGTCTCTGTTTCTCTGTCTCTGTCTGTCTGTCTGTATGTCTGCCTGTCTCTGTCTCTGTCTCTCTGTCTCTGTCTGTCTGTCTGTCTGTCTGTCTGTCTCTCTCTCTCTCTCTCTCTCACACACACACACACACACACACACACACACACGCTCTTACGCAATCGCAGAATTTTCAAGTGGCGTATACAGTTAAGGACAGAATCGAACGCAATTCAATAATCCAAACATCACGAGCGCCTTTTTGCGGTTCGTGTATCCAATTAACTACAACCGCAAAACAGGCAAACACTCGGCACTCTGAGATGTCATTCCTTCAATTCAGAGTAGTGCACAATTACATGCAAGTACGTCGACCGAACCGTGGACATCGCGTTCGCTGCAAGTGCAGGCCACTGACCGACAGACCCTGGTCAGTTCTGACCAATTCGGTGGTTTTTCCCCACTCTATGCCTGGTCACGCCCCACAATTCTAAATCTGCTTCTGCTTCAGAGTCGTTCTTTTTGTTCAATAATGATGTATAATGATATACAGTGTATAAGAGTTTGTATCAGCCAAATTATTGATTGTTGATTTGTGTTATCTTATCTTTGGTTGTGTACTACTCTTTTTGATGCTGTGCTTGTCACGAATAAAGATTATTTATTATTAATCCGGAGAGGGGTTGGGTGCTAGTGTTTATTCTAGCCACCTTGACATCCAAAAAAATAAAAGCCTCCTCCTGTCCTCACACTTTGGGGGGGGGGGGATTTCCACCAACATGCAACATATAAAAAAAATTTGATGAGAGGGAGATTTTTAAAACTTGCGGGGAGGGGGAATTCCTCCCTCCCAGAGAAGGCCTAGAATAAACACTGGTTGGGTGCCCACTTTTTCATCCAAGTTTACGCCGATAGTAACGATTATCGATTGATTGCGGAGCCGAAGTCGTTTCGAAATTTGAAGTCAACGTGAATAAGTTTCGACATTTACGGGTTCGAGCTAACAATGTTAACATGATAAACGACTCTTTGGTTGTAACGCATTGATAAATGAAGGCCTAGTTGATATACGAGGGTCAATAGGCCTACGCCAAATCAACATCGTCAACGGCAGATACGAGAAAATATCGTGAGTTTCTCTTATGATGGCAGAGTGGGTTACGCGCCGGAGCGGTAGGCTGACTGAGCGAGGTTCAAGCCCCGTTAGCGCCCTCTAGTGGCTTTCACGCAGGCAGTAGGCCCCTAATGCCTCCTAAGCCACTTTAAATCACGCTATAGTAGGCTATGTGAGCATCCTTGGGGAGGCCGGAGAAGCGTCATTTTTCTCTATCGGTTTTGACTCGACCTCCGTGTACCTAATCTTCCCCCCTATCGTGTTCGTCTTCTAACGAGCCTTCCGACGAGAGCCTCTTACAGTGAATGTGACCGCTGCTCTATTCTATTGTTCATACACGCGATGATGATGATGATGATGATGATGAAGAAGATGATGATGATCAAATTTAATGTGAAGTGAGATGAAGAAGAGAGGATAAGCGATCGCAGGAAGCGATTTATTTCAAATCAAATCAAATGGTCTTTTATTTTCACAATACATACACAAATGATACAGATAGTAATATGTCAGGATACATACCTAGTATATTTAATGCAAAAGTTTTTTTTAAAATTGATTTTAGCTAACTTATACTAAGTACCAAAAAATAAAATGAAAAGAAGCAACAATTGCATAAATTCTTAGTGACACTATGTGAAAATAAGGATTACCTAAGGAATCATAGATCCCGAAAGGTGGCAATCCTAGAAAGAATGAGTATAATTATACTAAATATTTGAGAGACAGGATCGAGTGTGACTTCTGTGGTTGCCTGTATACAGACTTTTCCCCAGGAATTTGCGTTCGGGGGGGTCCCAACATCGCGGGGGTGTCAATTTTCAATGTCCAGTGTTGAGTCTTATACGGCTAGTTTTTCGTATAATAATAATAATAATAATAATAATAATAATAATAATAATAATAATAAGATTTTAAGTGGTTTTGTATCATCTACAAACTGAAATATCTAAGAGAAAGCAGTTCGAATTCATCTCATCTTTGTCTGATTTTCTTTCTGATGGTCGTCCAGCCTTCACATCCATATTATGATGCTACAATCCGTGCCATAGGCCTACATTACATTAGACTTCGTTCGTTTTTCACGCTGATGTTGTTGGTTTTCCAGAAAATTTTTCTGACATTTACACTATTTGTCTCTTCCCGTCTTGAGACATGCTTGTCAGAGATATATCAATCTCAAATTTAAAAAGAGGAGTCAACATTTATCCGTTAAGAGAAAGACACCAATTTTAAATGTTGTAAAGCTCACAGCTCTGTCTGTCTGTCTGTCTGTCGGTCTGTCGGTCTGTCTGTCTGTCTGTCTGTCGGTCTGTCTGTCTGTCTGTCTGTATGTCTGTCTGTCTGTCTGTCTGTCTGTCTGTCTGTCTGTCTGTCTGTCTGTCTGTCTGTCTGTATGTCTGTCGTAATGCTCCGAAATGTCATTGAAGCGTCATTGACCATCGATGATCGAGGGCTTCTGTATCTTAACAGCGGGCGATGGTCATCGTAAGCCGAATCACCCGGTGTCATATTAATTTTCCCATATAGGTCGAGAGATGACGATGGCCTTCGTAGAGAGAGAGGGAAAGTCAGCGCGCGCCTGAAGCAATATTGACCGACGGAGACGACGCCACTTTGTCGGCGCGTCCATCTCGATTGTTTTCGCGGCTGCGATCGAGAGCGCTTAGAGGGGGACGGCCAACGGGAGGAGACGGACAGCGAGATAACCTTTTAGCGTAGCTTACAATCGGTCAGTCGACTTAATATCGGATGACTGCGAAGAGGACGTAGCTATAGGCCTAAACATAGGCCTAATAATAATAATAATAATAATAATAATAATAATAATAATAATAATAATAATAATAATAATAATAATAATATGGCTATTTCAAGAAAGACTAAGCGCACGAGAATAATCAGCTACTACTGTACTACTACAAAAGCGCTATATAAATTCACGAAATTTTACTTCCTTAATAACAAAAATAATATAATAACAACAATAGTAATAGTAGTAGTAGTAATAATAATAATAATAATAATAATAATAATAATAATAATAATAATAATAACAACAATAACAATAATGATGATGATCATGATGATGATCATGATTGCTTCTAGATTTTTAAACTGGCTCTCTCACGCTCACTGTAGGCTGGACAAAATTTGGGATTATTGGGGATTCTCCCACACTTACTAGAGGGCGACTAGGCGCATGTGTGAAAGACAATTTCCTAGAACGCCTTAAGAGAGTCATCGCAAGAGAATATTACAGTAAATGCCTTTTATACAACGATAACACTAACCAGTGGCGTAGCTAAGGGAGGTAAAAACGCCATTGGCTGGCGAAATTTTAAAAAATGAGTTTCTATGTTTTTTGGGACGCGATTTTGGGTGTCAACTCCCCTTTGGCTACTTGGGTATTGAATGTAACACTGTGTAAGAGGTGACGACCTTTTTGCTTGTCAAGATAAGATTTTTTCGAAGTTGGTCACGCTCAAGTGTCGAAACCAAAAACCAAAGCTCCCCTTCCGAAAATCCTGGCTACGTCACTGACACTAACTACACTAATGGGAGAGGTGGACTGCTAGTCTGCTACTGTAGTTAGTTGCCATAAACATTTGTCCAAATGGCCAAATGCAGAGCAGAGCAAAGTGGGTCTACATTTGCTGTTTCTTCTCGTATTCTTACTCGTTGGAAAGAGACTATCTTCCCTTCTCCTTCGACGTTTCCAAAACCTATTCTAATTTTCCGGAACTTGAGTGATTGAATTAAACATATATGCGGCTTATGGGTCCGAGCCTATCGCTTCCTGTAACCGTCTATAGCACTCCCTGCTGTAGCCCCAGCGCACGTCGTATAGCGGACATTAACATTAAAGCCACCGACAGGTAGAGAAGGGTATCATCAGAGGGAAGAGACAGGGAGTGGAGTAACGATTTTGCGTCGAGGATGGCAAATTTTCCCCTCGGGCATCGCTTCGACGAATACAAATGGCCGCGCGCCGGCGCTGCTCTAGGCAGAGAGAGAGAGAGAGAGAGAGAGAGAGAGAGAGAGAGAGAGAGAGAGAGAGAGAGAGAGAGAGAGAGAGGAAAGGGAAGGGAAGCGCTTCCCTCCCCATCAGTCCCCAGTCTTCCGGTCTCCAGCGGCCGAGCCCCGGGGCGAGACCGATTCAAGGCAACTCGTCCCTGGGAATGGGATGTGCTTCCGGGGTGGGGAGAGAGGGGGACGAACTGAGGAGGGGACGGATCGGAGGAAATCTACGACGTTCTATTGATTCTGTCCAATTGAATCAAGCACAGACGAGATACGACGATTCGCTTTCGGAAAGACGAATAGGCCATAAAACTGCACAACGTACGCTTCTTAGATGCTATTTATTTTACTGTACATGCATGTTTGGCCGTTGTCTCGCTGTAGACGAATTTCCTAGTCCGGTTTTGTCACGTGTTATGATTTAACCCATTAGTGGCTAGCGTCCCATAAAATGGGACACCACTTTATAAATATACAAAAAATTAAATTTATACAATTATGTTTAATTATTTGTTGCATCCATGTCTATACACATCAGTTCATATAATTGGGCTACTAGTACTAAAAAGTTTATAGAGTTTGTGCGTAGTTAGAGACCGTTTCCATAGAAATCTGGCCATTCACCAATATTTCTTTTATGCATAACAATTTAATTCGAAATCGTTATTTTTTGAATTAAAACAGAATTTTCAGCACCGAGTTCATTAAAGTAAGTTTGTGCACTGCAGTTATTTGTAAATCACAACTTTGTACAATGTGTGGTTGTATTTAAAAATGCTATGATATCGATGTCCCATTATATGGGACGCTAGGCACAAACGGTAACGGGTTTTTCCCAGTGTTTTCAGCTGCGATTTGTGTTGGTGGTGTAATCAAGATTTTTAAATGTTTCCCATTTAGACGCTTTATAATGCACAACGGTGTAAAGTCTAGGTTTGGCTCAGTGGCGGTTCTATTTGGGGCCCCGGTGGCTTCAGTGGCGGCTCTAGGATTTGGCAAGTGGGGGCCGTTGGGGGCAACTTCTAGTCATGGGGGGCCAACCATTTGTTGTTTAATGTATGTAGCATTAAGTATAGGGTCCCAACTGGGGGGCCACTGGGGGGGCAGGCAGTGAATAGGGGGGCACGGGACCCCCCTGGCCCCCCCCGGTGGAGCCGCCACTGGGTGGCTTCAAAATAGAACCGCTACGTGCCCCCTATTGAATGTCTGGCAACCCAGTGTCCCCACACTCTAGTGCACGTTTTTCTGTATGTGCTGGTCTATGACCAATTATTGGCCCCCATCTATGACCAATTATTAGCCGCTTACCAGTTGCCACCCCAACGTCCCCTCCATTTACGAAATCCTGGAGCCGCCACTGATTCGGGTTCGGGTCAGTGCTTTTTTATTTTCTCTGTTGCTAATTTCTTGTACAGGATGGAACATAAAAAACGATTTAGAGCAAGTGAGGTTCATGCAATATTGGATGCACTGGAAAATGATCCTAACTACTTGAGGGCGAACGTGTTTCTCTTGCCCCCTTCAGATCCCAACTGTAGTGACGAGGATAGCGGTGCTGAAGACGCCGTTGATATGAATAATTTTACTCGACGTCAGCTAGAAGCAGAGGCAGAGGTAACGATTTATAGGGGTGATGATCAGGATGAGGTCAGGATTGGCCATTCATGTGTTAGCGATGATGACAATGTTTCACCTCTGGGAACACCAACTCCTGCAGCTTTGGTATCAGTTCCATCATTGAAACAAAGTGCAGTTTTTCTCGACAATAACGGCCAGTGCTCCCTCAACTCCGGTCAGCTCAGCCACAAGCTCTGTTACCAGATCAAAGCGTTGTGGGCCAGTTCAGGCAAATTCTTCAATTGTAAGTTGTCCTACAACTCCAACTGGTGTGCCGGCAATACATGTCAGCTCGACTTCAAGTTCTGCTGCTGCAAGTAACAGATTGCGTCGTCGTGGGTCACAAATTTCTACACCACAAGTAGTTGCGAAGAAGTCAAAAAGTGCCAAACAGGTCCGCCAATGGAAGAAGAAGGATTTACCTAAAAGCTGTACAGCTTTGGAAAATGACGACGGCTGTCAGTATGCTACCACCGATTGCACACCTACTGCTTTGTTTGAAAAATTCTTTGATGATGAGGTGATTCAGCTTGTGGTTGAGAATTCAAACAAATATGCACTTCAGAAGGGAAAACATTCATTTCTTACAGCAGCAGGAGAAATGCGAATTTTTCTTGCCATTTTATTCACAAGTGGGTATGCACCACTTCCTAGACGAAAACTCTACTGGGACCCAACAAATGACGTCAATAATGCAGCAATAACCAATGCCATGACTAGAAACAGATTTGAGGAACTTATGTCAAATATACATGTTGCCGACAATGATAATCTGCCTCCCAATGATAGAATGGCTAAAGTAAGACCACTGTTCACTGCACTCAATGCAAGGTTCGTGAAGGCATTTCCACGGCAGCGAAACCTGTCCGTTGATGAGTCAATGGTGCCATATTACGGTAGGCATTCAGCGAAACAGTTCATTCGCGGCAAGCCCATACGGTTCGGCTACAAGGTGTGGTCTATCAACACACCTATAGGCTATTGCGTGCAACTGGAGCCATACCAGGGAGCTGGGGTAACCACTGCTGAACTGGGTCTTGGTGGCTCTGTTGTGGTCAATTTGGCCAGCTCTCTTCCACCTGATAAATATGTATTGTACTTTGACAACTTCTTTACAAGCCTCCGTCTGCTGCAACATCTTGACACTATTGGAATGCAAGCCACAGGCACAGTGCGTGCCAATAGAATCGATAACTGTCCTGTCTTGGAAGTGGACAAAATGAAGAAGACTGTCCGTGGCACAAGTGACTACAGATTGGACACCACATCAAACATCCTGGTCGCACGATGGAATGACAACAGTGTAGTCACACTTGCCTCGAATTGTCATGGCATGGAGCCAGCTGGTTCAGCTAAACGTTGGTCAACTGCTGAGAAAAGGCGCATTGAAATTCCTCAGCCTTACCTTATTGGCCAGTACAACAAGAACATGGGCGGAGTAGACCGCATGGACCAGAACATTGCTACATATCGAATATCTATTAGATCACGGAAGTGGTGGTGGCCACTGTTTGCCTATATGGTTGATGTGGCGATGCAGAATGCCTGGCTCATCTACAGGTTGACAGGTATGCATTGTTTTTATTTGTCACATGTATACTTTGATTGGATATTATTTCAGGATTTTACTTTTGTTATTCCTCGTTTGTGCCTTTCAGTCTTTTGTTATTTCATTTATCTAGTTTCGGTCTCTTATGTTAACTTGACCTATTTATTCTGACATTATTTAATGCAGTCTTTAGTAAGTTGTTACATTCTTCTACAATTTATGTGAATAACGTTGTGTCTTTGATAGAGCAGCAAGTCACAGGCCAATGGATCAGCTCGATTTCAGGCGTTATGTGTGTAACGTTTACTACCGGCGCTACGTGCTCGATAGACCTTCCATTGGCCGTCCTATGGGTCGCCCCAAGAAGCATCATGTCAGAGTGCCAATTGAGATTCGGACTGATGGAATCAGGCATTACATTGAAGCTATCAGCACACAGCGTCGTTGTGCTGTTTGTGGACTTAAAGTAAAAAAACAGTGCACCAAATGCAACGTTGGACTGCACATAAATAACTGTTTTACTGAATTTCATGCATCACAGTAACTTTTTATGATTCTAATAGGCTAGAAGCCTTGAACAATACACTTCAATGAGTTATCTTACCTATATATACTGTTTTTATAAATCATATATGAAGTTCTACTGCTATGATGAGCTAAAATAGAATGTTTGTTTACCCGTTGCCTTTCGTGCCTAGCGTCCCATTAAATGGGACACCTGTAAAGATGCAAATATTACTGCTCTGTGACATTTTTTTCAAATAACAAAGATGGTAAGCTCCTAGTAATGACAAATGGAAACAGTTTTCAAAATTTGAATGAAAAACAAAAATTCAGGCACTAATGGGTTAAATAGGGTTTTGACGTAACTATTCGATATTGTGCGATCGCCATAACCCGCATTTGAATCTACATGGTTGCAATAAAATTAATAGTAGGATCTATTCCATGAAATTTTCTTTAAATTTTGAATATTTGTAAAAATGAAATTGCTGACGTCAACTTCTTTTGACCTCTCCCTCTGACAACAACTGTAAAACTTTTTCGAACCTCTTCCCTATTTTGTTAACGTAATTAATGGACAGCCCCTAAATTCCCGGTGACGCAACCGCACACACAGCTATGGTGCTATCGGTGATGCAGCCATGGCCCTGGAATAGGCAGTGCTGTTAAAGATACTTTTCAAATGTATCTTAGATACAGATACATGTGAGGAAATTTATCAAAGATACTGATACTAGATACATGATAGAAAAGTATCAAGATACAAATACAAATAGAAAGTATCTTGATACAAGATACTTTTTAAGATACTTTATTTAGACGTTAGTATTGATAACAAATATCCAAGAAGAGTTTATTTCAAAATGAACCTAGTATGGAGAAAAATAGTCATAGATGCAATACAAATTTACAACCAAAGAGGTTGTCATATTAATCAAATTATATAGGCCTATATCTTAATATGACTCCAGGGCCTAAAATTAATTTAGTTTAAACCTTAAAGTATATTTGAAACGTCCACACATCACCAATATCCACTATAGTCAACCACTTTTGAGAGTTTAAAAGTACCTTGTATCTAATTTAAATATATTGATACAAATACTATTTTTGTATCAAAGATACCGATACTAGATACTTTTGAAAATGTATCTTGATACAAGATACAATTTACTTTTTTGCATCGAAGATACATATCTAGATACATGTATCTTATATACTTAACAACACTGGGAATAGGCAAGGCCGTCGATCTTGTCCATTAGACACAGTAGGCAGTCCGAGAGTTTCAGGGTCCTGCGAAAGTCAGAAAATAAAGTATCGAAAACACAGATATAGCACTTCACCTAAAAATATGGCAGAAATAATTGCAAATACAAATTTAACAACGCTTGTAACTTTAACCAGTGTTTTATGATCCAGACTACAGGCCTTGGGTGGGGGAATTGACTTGGCAGGAGGGGAAGAGACAGCTAGAGTTCTAAGCAATGACTTGTCAGTGTGGGAGTTGATGGGGGTTGGGGGGAGGGGGATCCCCCTTAACAAGCCTGGATAAAACACTGAGTCTTTAACGGTCACTGAAAACAGCGTAAAGATGAGCAATTGAGTTGCGTTGGTTCTTCTTAGTTTTGTCAGTTTAAGCTGAAGAGAACCTACAAAATACGAAAGTGCCCTGGGCCTACGAAGGCCTTAAAACGACCCTGGGAATAGGGGGGCGGGAGCATATATCGCCTTTTTGAGTGAAATCAGTTTACAAGAAAAAAGTGCATAATTATGGAGTCGATCTTCTCCCGGATGACTGCTCCATTGAGCACCGCGGGCTACACGCATTCTAAAAAGTCCATTCCACCGCCGTGTTACCAACAAGCTTATTCTTTACGACGCCCATAACCCAAGCCTTGGGTAACTGAAGACGCCGATGAATGATTGAAACTGTCTAGATGACGGACCCTTCGAACGCCAATATAAAGCCAACACCAGGCTCGGCACTTCTCCGCTTACTGGGCAAAACCATCGTTCACGAACACGCGGCCGAACAGTTTTATTACCGAGTCTGTAAATTGTCGATATTAATTCTGCGGACGTCGGCGAAACTCGAGTGCCGCGCGAACGCACGTGTTACCCCCCTCCCTCTCCCCCACCGCTGGCGTGACCGACGTTGGAAAATTTCGGCCTTTGATGTTTGCGCTGCGAAAATATCGGGCTTCCCCCACCCCCGAACCAAAGATTGATTTCCGCCGTCAGTAGTAGTAGTGGTAGTAGTACACCAGCGTGCTTGCGGAAGTATCAGTGCGGTACCGGGCAGAGCCGTTTGCTGCGGGTGCATGGGTCGAATTGCAAAAAAACTTTGTGCGAACGAAGTTATTATCGCTGCAGACATTGGAGAAAGACGATATAGAGTCAATCTGGCAAAATGATGATATTTCTCACAGCGAGAAGCCAAATTCTAAGCGAGAGATTCTCTAGAAGTTGCAGCCAGTCAATTAACTCTCTCGACACAACGCGCTAGATAAGTTTCACCTTGACAGACACGACACGTGATCTTTTTACTATTAAGCAGAAATATCAAATTAATAAAAGTATTCGATGAATTTCGAATCAAATTTCCAGAAAAGTGGAAACTAATCATACAACCGCAACTGCAATTTCGTCTATGAAATATTATTTCTAAGGTCGAATAAATTCAGAATCTATGAGAACTGTATTTTCAAGAAAGTGGAATATGGCAAATTTTTATTAACTCAAACTAAATAGGCATAAATTTTATGTAAAGTTTGAATGATAAGAATTTCTGCTTATTATGATTGCTCGTAGAGCGCAACAGTGCATCATATACTCAGTGGCGGTTCCAGGATTTGGCAAGTGGGGGGTTGTTGGGGTGGCCAACTTCTAATCATGGGGGCCAACCATTTGTTGTTAGGTATGTAGTATTAAGTATAGGGCCCCAACAGGGGGACTACTGGGGGGAGTCAACGACTCAATAGGGGGAGGGGCACGGGCCCCCTGTGGAGCCGCCACTGCATATACTAAGATATCATCTTTTCGTTCAAATGCTTTCATTGCATATTTTGGCCCAATTAATATATGCTGCTTTTAAAAAAGCAAAACAGAAAAACACAATTTATGCAAATGAGTTCTTTCAATTTAAATACAAATGTGCAAAAAATTATCTGAAACATTTACACACAAATAACGATTAAAAGTTCCGCTTTCAGTACAGAGAACACAAAATTTATTAGAAATAAGCACATATACATTGAAATCACACACAATCAAACACAAACTTGTACTATAACTTGTCCAAACAAAACTGAAACGTGCTACAAATCTTCCCCCTGATCATAATTCACAGTCAGAACACAATTTTCATTACTTGCCTTCTACTTTTTGTCTTCAACCAATGAAACTATCAATTAGTTAAAAGACTGAACAATCTTATAACAAAAACATGTCACCAACAAAAAAACAGCCTGAACATAAATTTTAAATTTCATTTAGAAATATTTGAGTACAGGTTATTATCTAAAGGACCAATTTTAATAGACTAATGTTAATGCTTCGTCAAAACATAGAACGAAAAATAAAACCACTGAAATGACATTTATTCCACATCTGCTTATACCATACAGGAACTGGTTACCAGTTATTTACTGGTGATTCAAAAATCTTTCAAAAACGGGTTCAGTGGTCTTGCAGCACAAGCAACTCAATTGTAAAGTAAACAAAAAATTATTCTGTAACAATGAGAATATTTCTTAATAATCTGATTCACATTTCATTTTAATTTAATATAATTAATCATCTTAAAAGCATTGGATTGGATATCATATACAGGTTTAACATTAAAACTGAAACACAGCAAAATAAGTTGCAGAAAAAGCGACACAATTTTCAAAATCTCTTCCAGATAACTGGCAAAGAAAAAGACACCAAGAGTGGAATTTATTTAAGCAGAAATCAAAACACCTCCACATACACATTTAATTAAAATGAAAACATTTCAAAAGGCCAACTGTTACACTGAACAATGCAGACAGAACTTCTTCCTCAACAGAACCAATCAAGGTAATAATTTATAAAGAAAAATCTCAGAAACTCAGAAACACTGCAGTGTCATTCAAAAAAGCAAAGTGGACATGATTTCAGTGACTAGAAAAGGCTACTAATAGGCAACAGCTCCATAATGACTGTGCAAGGAAGATAGAGATGGCGAGATTTTAAATTAGGAGCAAAATAACAACAAATAAGAATACCAATGAAGATAACACTGTAACACCAATAATTAACCGCTCAACTCGGCTGTCAAATTTCAATTTCAAATAAGAATGCAGACGACATTCAAATGTATCATGAATGATCCATTCTAGGATTAATTATATGGAAATTAACCACGAGACGATCACTCAAATCTAATTAGTTTGCGTCAGCAGAGTATTTAGATATAATCATTTTCCTGAAGCTCGGCAAACAGATTTGTTTAACAGTTGCACAACATGCTGTGTAAAATAGTCAAAAGAAATGCTGAAAGCTAATAGACTAAGGCCATGCAGAAGAAAGTGGAAGCCCAGTGGCGGTTCCACCATGTTGATGACTGGGGATGCATCCCCCCACCGGAGTTCCGGATGACCTTATTTGCTTGTCAACCTATTTTCCGGTGAGTTTAAAAAAACTTAGTGAAAAATACTGCAAATGACATTTTTCTTGCTTGTCTGCCTTTTTTGGCAAGGTTTCTTAACATTTAGTGAGCAAAACACTACTAACAATGACCTTTTCCTCTTTTTTTCTTGTTTTTCTTCTTCACACTTTGCATCCCCATCACCAACTTCCCAAAAATTTTCATCCCACCACAAGAACTCCTGGAACCGCCACTGTGGAAGCCATATAAATGTGGTTTCTGCGAAGGAAGCTGAAGATTGCATGGACAGAAAAGAAAACCAATGAAGAGATCTTGAATGAAATTGGAATAGAAATAACAGTGACGCAGCCAGCTTATGCAAAGTGGGGTTGTTAAAGCACTATGTAGCTGAACACCAGCGGGGACCACGGCCGACCCCCACTACACCCCTTTTTCAACAAAAGGTCAATGGATTTACATCAATCGTGTTTATCATATTTTTTGAAATGGGGTTGTTTAAACAACCCCATACAACCCCGTGGCTATGCCACTGAGAAAGAAGTATGTTGGTAACCATAAAAAGGGCAGCTTTCCTTCTTCCAACACATAATGAGGAAGGAAGGCCTGGAGCATTTGACAACCGGAAAAGTGGAGGGAAAAAGAGCAAGAGGAAGGCAGAGGAAATCTATGTAGACTGCCTACGAGAAGGAATTGAAACGTATAAATACACAGCACCTTAAGAAGAAGAATAGACTGACAAACTCTAATGCATCAGTTTAAATAGAATTCAAATAAGTGATTAGCCTGACAAACACCAGAAAATATCTGCTTAACATCATCTTAGAGTCAAAAATGGCAAATGACTCCTAAAACAACAAAGTCAAAATGAATAGATGTTCTTTCTGAAAGGTCAAAATTCTATCATAAGTAGTTAGGGAGGCAAAACACAAAGCAAGGCATAACAAAAATAAAACAATCCAAAATATTAAAAAATAACTCACTTCACTCAAATACGTCCTCAATACGTGATCCACAGTAGCAAATCAATAGAGAGAACCCCCAAAACTTATTAAATGAAGCTACACATCTCACTATCAGACACCTGAAATCAAAATAATTATAAATAAACCAACGTAATCCATATATTACATTACGGTATATTTATCATTAACAAGATAAACGTTGAAGACATTATATTTCTTATTCATTCAGATTCACAAAATACAAAAAAGTATACAAAATCACAAACCCATAATTTCTTGAAATTGCTAGACCATATTTTACAGTCTGGTCAAAAAATACTCTACTGGTATGGCTGCTACAATACGATTTGAACATATAATCTCATCACCGATCACCAAACAATTGACAACTGGTAATTGTCAAGTAAAACACAACTCCATTCAAAGCGATCAGATGTACATTTCAAAAGGCAATCAGAACTATTGACTTGTCATTTTTCCTTACACGAAAAAAACTGCAAAACTTGTGTAATGCATAATTAATTGTCCAATAATGAATTTAAAAGCATGGTAAGTCAAGAGAAAGTTCGGAGGTTCACAAGAATTATTCTGCTAGACGCTTTTAAGATTAGAAGAGTTTCAAAGGTGATAGCATGAAGCAAAATGGATAACTGGATGTATCATCACATATAAAAACATTCATAGCAATTTTAATTCAGTAAATACATACTTTACATTGTCCACAGCCACAATGCTCTGGCTGGACTATAAATTTGAGTTAACAATTCCAGTCTAATTATTGGCATCCTTTTCCCTCTAAAATTGCTTTTATAATTGTCTTGTTTGCTTTTAGAAGCTGTTCTAAATCTCCCATTTTATAAAATACTTATAGCGCTGCTCTACATGCAAGCATTAATAGGCAAGGCTCAAGGTTCAAGATCTTGGCTCAACCATGCAGGATTTCTAATATTTCTATCCTGGTTCATTATTATATAAATCAGTTCAAAGATTGCATTTAAATATTGTGTGGCAACCTTATTAAATCTTGAATCATTGGCATAGCCAGAGGGGATCAATGGCAAGCAAATGGTCAAAATGATCTTTCATTCAACATAGAACAACATTTTCCAATTTGCCATAATTCATACAGCAGCTACAGTCACATTTTCAAAGCTTACATGATAGACTAAATAACTTTAGCAATTGCCCAAATATGCTTCAAATCTGACATTGTCTTAACCCTTTTGCTTCCAATGAATATATGGTAAATTTATTCACCATGTGCCGGAAGAGGAAGTGGATCCAGGACGACTCTCACCATCTTCTAACATTCACACCACATCGTCTTTACTAAATCGTTTTTTACCCATTATTCCTAAATTTTATATAAATTTAGTTGAATTTTTCGCTAGCACTACCACAAACCAGAGCTGAAGGCCCATGAGCATGACCAGCAAGTTCTGGCTGTTAATATCTACTAGCATAGCATACAACACACCCACATATGTAAAAACCAGCCCAAAATAGTGTCTAACAATACTCACATGCAGCAATATTGCCATATTCCCACTGCCAGCGGTGCCCTACATTGTATGGCACTTGTCAACTGGGCACTTAAGGGGTTAATTACAATAAAATTAGAATTAAAACCAAGACAAAGATATTTTCCTGAATTGCATCATTTTAATTATCCAGTAACTTGTTAAGCAGGAGGCTATTGATCATTTTACGCTGTTTGATTTATTGCACATCTGGCATTGCAATAATATCCAACACTTTAATTGGTTTCTGACAATTCTGATCAATAGCTATTCTTCTGCAGAGGGAAATTATTGCAAATTTAAAACTGAAAAACCTTTAGTACCCACAAGTTCTCTTTATGGTAACTTATTCATATGCAATGATTGTTAGGGTGTGGCTTAAATACTGCATCATGCCTCATGTCCCCAGAACTTGCACACTGTCCCAAAATTCAAAATACGCTATGTGACAACATATAAGTACCAGTACATCTGTCAAATCATGTCTTGTTCTGCTAAAGTCAATCATCCTAATGAAGATTACCTTTAGCAATGTACAATGTGTTGACAAATTTCAATGTTATTGTCAAATTTGTTCCTCATTTCTTCATGCATAACAAAATTCAATGATATCATGATGATGCATTAGTCAAACAAAAGCAGCTCTTGCAAAATCTGCTCTTGGTAATTGTACCATGGAAAATGAAAATTCAGCGGCATTATTAAAATAAGTGTGCATAATGTAATTGGCAAAATGCCAAAAGCAAAGACATTAATGAAGTGAATATAGTATATGATATTTTAGTTCAAATAATCACTGAAAACATTTTCAAATTAAAATTTAACTATTGAAAAGCAACCCTTTAGAAAGAACACATAAATTAATGAACTGTGGCCGCTTGCTTGATCAGGAAACTCTCATGGGAAACAAGGCTTGTATAATCAGACAGCAAATCAATTAATGCAAAAGACTAAATGCAAACGTGGCATAATAATATAAATTATAAATGACCAATTGATGCAGGGTCTCTCTCTCTCTCTCTCTCTCTCTCTCTCTCTCTCTCTCTCTCTCTCTCTCTCTCTCTCTCAATGAGATCCATAATCATTTACAATACAAATGCTGTACCATAGAAGATGATGAATACTCCCGTAAATATGCAGAGAAATCGAGTCAAAATGAGTTGCATATAAACACTCAGGTACACACAGGTTATGTTTTTTAAAAAACCAGCTAACATCCATCAAATAGACATTTTTAAACAGCAGTGTCAAATGCTGCAAAAAAGCCAGCATTTCGGTGACTAAAATCTCTGAAAAGTATTTAAAAATACAAAATTGGTGCAAATACTAATTAAGGCGATTCAGTCACGTCACGTATGCTAGGCTGTCATGAAAATCATATTCAATGGCCAACAAAATAAAGCAGTTAGAACTGAGCTGAACTTTTAATAAAGGCTCCCGTATCTATCTTGTCTGGAGCAAAATCCACTAGCACAAAGCACCGTATTTTCACTCGGCCTCTGTCCAATAATGCACAGAGTAGTTATTTATCATTTAGCAGTTACACACACACACACACACACACACACACACACACACACACACACACGATTTAATATAAAATTTATTGAAAAAAGATAATTATTAATGTATATGTCTATATTGACTCCTTTAAACATTTCTTCATTCTATTAGCTTTCATGTTTAATTTAGATTAAACTACACTAAAATATATTAAAAATTAACAGAAGAAATATAACACTAACAGCAAGTTTTCCTTACTTATTTATATAAATCAGTAACTTCATCCTCACTGTTTTAATAATTAGGTCAATGATTTTTCAATATTTGCATGCAACTGTCAAATATTTCATTTTAAAAGTGATAGTATAAAATGAACACTTTCAAATGCTGCTGTATTTAACACAACGTCACAAAACCGTATTAAGTACTAAGCAGTAAATCAAAAGGGAAGCAAACCTGAATGTGAGAAAACACACAGTTTTCCACCGTTACAGACTGGAACATTTCAGACAGAACTTCCAGAGCTGTGTGAGAAGATGGAGACCTAGTGATTAACATTAGATGATAACAAACACCTTCATAAGCAACAAAAACAGAAATAAATAAAACCAGATTAAGTCAAATGTCATACAAAATACAAGACACCATCACTCATAAAGATTAACCCAAGCTCTGTTGGCAACAGCTCAAATTGCAAACTTCTGCTCTGTAAATTGAGAAATATGTTCAAAATGAAGGACTGTACAGCATCAAATCAAGATAAGATTTTCTTAAATTCCACAGCTGGGTTCATCTTTCAGAGCCAATGAAAGGATAGAAGGCAAGACAAAAAAATCTGAGGCAAACAGTAGCCAAAAGCAAACACGAAAAAAAGAACAGAACCAAAAGGCATAAAAAATATCCAATTTCACTGATTAATTATGAGATGTTCTTGCTTTCTGTACAAAGAAATACACCACGACGTCATAATGGTGACCACAAGACACGAACACAATGCTTTCAGCTGTCGTAAGGCAGATACGGTCTGTGATTGGAATTACGCTCTGAGCATGATGAGCTAGCTGTGGTCCCGTGAATATCTTTCGGCAAAAACACACAGAAACCAAAGACGTGCGCCGCTCTAACAAACAACTTGCTTATGGTGACAGTAATAAGAAGCTTGAAACACGATCTGCCAAAAAAAATTAAAGCACATAATCTAAGCACGTAACTCGGCACAACGTGTCGGAGATTCTTAGCAGTACATCAAAATGCAAACAACACATTACAATGATTTTGGCAATCAGGGGCTTTGCAAAGCACTGCAAAACACAAAAAAAGCCAGAAGTGGGATTTCATGAAATGTAAAGATCGCATGTACAACAGACAATAACACTACATCCACACCACATACTCATACAGAAATATTGACATAGTCTTTTTGTAGAATACCAATGATAATAACAGTCAACGTTAACAGCATATTTCACAAAAGAAGTCCCGTATTGATCCAAAATCAGAAAAGTCTGAAAATTGTACATAACGAAGAACAATAAAGTAAAAAACTAATATGAAGATAAACTTTATTGAAAGCCAAAATATCTTGCTGGACAATCAATGCTGGATAATTAATTGATATTTCTCTAAAATTTGGTAAATTGAAAATCTGGAAGAATGCCACTTCAATTAAATTTGTCCAAATACAGATGAATAATAATAATAAATATAAAACAAGAACTATGGTTGCCATGAAAAGCATCAAAAGTGGCAAAGACAAAGATGACATAGAAAAAATTTAAATACCAAAAAATAAAAATGCTCTAAACCAACTATTGCTAAACCAGTACCAACAATAACAAAGGCCCAATTTACATGCATATAAAAGTTCCACATTGTTCTCCGGCTGAAAAAAGACACATCGATTATGACAGCAAAAACAACAAGCACTTATAAGCAGTAAATGATAATGCTATGTAAATGATCAAAATCTTCAAAGCATATAAATTGTTTTCTGTCACGGCTTTTTCTCTCACTGGTTTAGCACATGATTATAACATTCAACTGAAGACTACACGGTGGGGTTCTATACTCCGTGTATGGCAAGATACAAAATATGAAGAGGCTGATACGATGCCTACTGACTGTACCTGCCTCAACTTTGATCGAAAAAAAAACATCCTGAATGCAACAATATTTCACTCGCCATGCGATCTAAAATCAACCATTCAGAAATTCCAATCATATATTATGACATCTAACCGATGCTCCTCCTTGCTTCACTCCTATACTATTTTACGAATAACTGAACTTGGTAACCCAACTTCACTAGGCAGCACCAGGCACCACCAATTGGTGCCAAGCAACACACGGCCATGACACTGCCAGCATTAACCCCTTAACTGGGGACCCCGGATATATCCTTTCATTTTACATTGTTACAGTTAAATACCCAGCTAAAGGGTTAATTTAAACAAGGAGCCTAAACGAAGTTGTTAACTTGGAGGCTGCGGGTCTGAATTGACCATTCTCTGCTGGCTGCGGTTAAGTGTTCAAACTCTTTGCAATCAGAAACAGATAACATCTCTCAAATTCACTCATCAAACTCAAAGTTCTTACTGTATCCAACTGAGGTGAAATTAACCAACAAAGAAATTACAGCAACTGCTGCTCCTCAGGACCATATTAAGGTGGGGGCTGAAGCGCCAGGCCCACCATTAAAAAAATAGGCCCACCGTTTTTCAAGCGAGTTTTTTTGCTTGTCAGAGATTTTCTGTGAAGGCGGCGGGAAATTTTGCAAGGGGCAATTTTCAAATTATGGAAGCGATGACCTTTTTTCCGCTTCTCAGCCCCAGGCCCACTCGGACCTTAATCCGGCCCTGCTGCTCCTGAATGCTTAGGAAGCACCACAAGTAGATACTCTCAAGACGTACAGTAACGAATACTACATTTCTATCTAATCAGTGCATCTTTTTGGCAAAAATGTTTAGCACTTTCTTCTACAACTATAGTCTGTGCATGGCATTGCATAAATTGTTATCGTCATTCAAAAATTTCTAATAATTTTTGCCGTATAAATGGAAATTAATGAAATGCTTAACATACTTTTTCAGATTTCAAAACACTTCTAACAAGTTACCAATGCATTACGTAAATCAAAAACATCTACACACCAATATTAACTTAGAACGCTCATATTTACATAAAAGCAAACAGCTGCACACAACTATGCCACTGGCAATATAATTGCATAGCCGTCATTTGCATATGGAAGACAACAAATGAATATAACAAGAAAAGTAGCAAAATGCGCACATAAATTTTAAAAACACCAACATGCAAAAATCAAAAAGACACAAGCTTCACGCACAAACAGAAAGTGAAGAGGTCGGACAACATGGCAGAAAAGTACCCTTTGAAGAGACACGATTGCTATGGTGGACGCAAGAGACTCAGACATGACCCGGCACATTTGGATTTGCGTAGCACAACCCGCTCATCGTGTGCTCGCGCAACTGCAGCTCAAGGCGATCGACTTCGCCCTTCAGCGTGGACGCCGAACTGGCGAGTACGGCATTCTGGCTCTTGAGTTCGTTGACCCGAATCTCGAGCGTCGCGATTTGCTCGAGCTTGCGGGAACGACACTTGCGAGCGGCCATCCGGTTCCGGGCTCGCTTCCTCTCGAGCTTGATCCGCTCCTGGTCGTCCATGTTGACCGGCGACAGCGGAGGCGTGTCCCCGAGGCGCGGAACAGTCTGCGGGGCCTCGACCAGCGCACCCATTTGCAAAGAGTGGAAATGTGCTTGTGCCGCCGCCGACTCTGAATGGAATGGTGCTGACGACACTGGGACTGAACTGGCAGCGCCGCCGGAATGAGGCGGCGCCGATGATGACATCTGTCCCGTTGCCATATGATGAATGGTAGCCGAATACGAATGCGCAGCTGACGGATCCCCCTTCACAACATACGAAACGTGCGAAGGCAATACGCCATTCTGCAAAGAGGAGTAAGGCTGCGTAGAAATGACACTGTTGCAGGCAACCGAGTCAGACAACCCCGACGAATGTCTAGCGTCATCGCCAAACACCCTCACCGGAGCCCCCTGACTACGGTGCAGCTGTTCGAGGGCGTCGATAAACCCCCGGGCGTACGCCTCCTGCTCTTCGGTCACCGATTTCGGGAAGAGTATCTGCGTCGTCGGGGTACTGAGCGACCCCGAGGCACCCGGGTCCGTCGTCGTCGTCGTCTCGTAGGCCTGCTGTAGGAGGAGCCGTTCGAGTTCGGGCGACGGCAGCTCGAGATCGCACGACCCGACCAGCAACCCATCGACCCTTTCCCTCTTCAGCGAAAAATTGGCTAAATCCAGCGACAGACTTGGCTTGATTTCGACGGCGGCGCCTCGCGCCCGTGCCAATCCGCGACTTATCTCGTCGTAGAGCGTCGGGTCCATCGAGGTTATTAGTGGCGACCGTCTGGAAGAAAGCCAAAAACTGAATAAAAAACGCAGAAAGCCGATCGCTCGACGATTTCCAGGACGACGCAATCGCTCGAATCAACTCTCCGGAAGCATTCGTTCGACGAAATTGTTCGCAAATATTCCAGTTTAAGTTTAAAATTTGAAGAAAATGTAACGAAACGACTTCATTGCAACGAATACATTCGGACCTCCGACGATGAAATGCATAATCACTCTAAAAATAACCATTACGTAATGAGCCTCTACAAAAGACACGTGACATCAACTGCCAAGACACCTGGCGAATATGCTGTTACTACACTCGTGAAGGCAGTCCACAATGCAGCCAATCTTTGACGCGTAGACGGTTAAAGACAAGACAAGACACAGCGTGGTGATCATTGTAAGAATTAAGGAAGGGGAAATTGATGATAACTGCTTCTCGTGTGTACGTACTTTAAAGACGCGTCCGTCAAAAGACGATGGGCGTTTGGCTCATTCTTTGTTAAATATGTCTGGGACTAACACTGAAATTGATAAGAGAGCTTTCTCTATTTCTGGCCCAAAAATATGGAACTTTGCTTTCTTCGGCTCTCAGATCTTCCAAAGAATTTGAGTATTTTCCTAACTAGACTAAAACCGTATCTTTAAATTAGCATTACCTCCATAGTCTGCCTCGCTGCTTCTCACTGACTAATTCCTAGAATGACCTGGTCTTTTGTTAGTAAATTTGAAGTAGGCCTTATATCGTCTATTGATTTCTTGAGAGTATTAGAAATGGTGCTATCAAAGAGCATAATAATTATTATTTCTTTCTCGACTGATCTTGCCACCGACTTTGCCACTTTGGGCACTTCTTTCTGTCTTGCCTGGTCCTTAAATAGCAAGAGGAATAGTCTTCTTGCTTATTTCTTTTGTTTTCTTTTTTTGGTTTGGTTTTGTGTTGGTAATTAATTGTCTTTTTAAAGCTGCAGTTAATGCGAAATAAAGATATATATATATATATATATATATATATATATATATATATATATATATATATATATAGAACATGAAAGATGGCAATATTTCTCTCATTGGTCTGCCTTCAAATACCATGATGCAAAAGTAATCACTTCATTTTAATTTCGACTGTTTAAAACAGGAAAATTGCACCCAAAAGTTAAGAAAATTTCTATGTGAGTTGCATGAACTTGCATCATGATTCATGACGATTCTCAGTTATTCTGATCTGACAGGTGCTCTAGGTTCTGAAAATCACGAGCGGCAGCACCGGTCGTGTAAAAGCAAAGCTGTACAACTTTGTGTAAAAGTAAACGTAACAATAAAACGGCATCGTCAAGTTAACGAAGAACTAACCAGGAGTCAGGACCATTTGCTGAATGTCTTTTTCTAACTTTTGAATGTCTTAGTAATTTAGATTAAAATATAGAGATCTATTAATTTAGATGTTGTCGAGTATTTTGTGTCTGGATCTTAAACAGTTTTCTGTATTTACTCAGTTTTCGTCTACGTGGTGAGTAAAAACGACAGCGGTTTTAAAAGGACAATAATTTATTTATATAGCGCCGTATTGCGAAGATGTCAGGATACTTTGGGGCGTTGCATTTCACCACGTCTTATAGCTTAACCATTCTGGTTCTGTTATCCGTCAACCGTCAAAATTTTCTGGTTCAGTTACCTCTGATATGTTTTATCTGTATCGGGTTTTATATAGCGCTGTTTTTATGTTTGAGCGGACTCAGTATTTGATTCTGTGGTAAATATCTCACTATATATAAGTTAATTAATGAAAATGATGGCGCACTTCGCTGACGTATTGTATTTCTTAACTATTTCGTAACTTTTTCTTGTGCATACTTCTTATTTTCTTTCTACGTGACTTAAATAATTTAGAACGCTCAAAAACAATGAACTAATTTAGAACGCTAAAATGCACTTGCACCGACAATTTTTATCTTTAGTGAATATTTTCAAACGTTTTAAGTTTGAAGATGATGGTCTTTCTGGCTGATTTGCTTATTTTGAATTATCTTTTGATTAGCTTTTATTGTTAATAAAGTTTAGCTGGGAGAACATTGGGAGGCATTTAAAAGATCTACTAGCTCTAGACTGTCACAAATCATTCAGATATATGCTTTTTATCATCTTTTTATTGGTTGGTTGCCATAGTGAAAGCATAAACCCTGAGATGATTGCAGATTCAGTTACATGACTTAAATTTATACTATTATTTCTAGCTAGGGCATAATAAACTTATCTAATCATTTCTAAATGTGCAAATAAGTTCTCTTTGAAGCTGATTGCATGAGTACTTTTGTTTGTCAGTGATTGTACTAAAGAGAGGTATCATAGCCATTTGGGCTTTGGTCCATATTTTCTGAATTTGGGTTCCAATTACTGTTCCTCTCTGGTTGAAGATGATTGTTATCTCTCAGATGTTGATCCTAAGAGTTTTGAAGATTTATTTAAATTGTACTTAGCCTTTCCCAAAGTTATCTTACCTGCATACTTTGCACGTCTGAACTTTAATTATAGCTATTTCAACTGTAGTTTAAGCACCTAGGATTAACCAGTTACATTTCCTTACCTGCTTTTGAAAGCGATATAGAAATTCATGAAATTTTACTTACTTACTTACTGCCCAATTACTTAATTGTTTACCTGCTTTTATATGTTGGTGAGTGTACGTTTTTCTGCAAAATTGGTTGCTTTAAATGTATTGCAGTTGTTTCTGCCACAATTGCTTTGATGCTGGCTTATGACACTGCAAGTTTTAAGTTTTTCTAGCTAGGCAATACATGGATTAAGACTTGGACTTCCAGAGACCAAGATCAAGACTTTTAAAACTTAGTGTTGAGACATCTCAATATCAAAATTCTAGTCTTGAGATCTTAAGAACTATAACCCTGATATACAGACACATAGATCCACACACACATAGACACACACGCGCATGCGCACACACGTGCGAGTGCACACGCACTACGCACTCACACACACACACACACACCAGGACACAATATTATAAGTATTGAATGATTCAGTTCTGCCATTGTTCTATCATATATGAAAACATTAATATCCTAAGGCAGCTCACTCTCTAGCCTTTAGACTATGGTAGTTTGAATTTTAGTTCTCTTAAGTACTGTAAATGATTGTATAGGCAGTGACTTGTGCATACTGTAATGAAATTGACTGCAATGCAACATATGTGATGTGAAGTATCAAACATTTAAAACATACGTTATCGTAATCAAAATCGGTTTTTTAATTGAATGCCAGCATGTTCCAAAATTATAAATTATGATTTGAGTCAGACGGCAAATTTAATTTTCTTATCAGCATTTGTGATCAATAATTCACACAGAGGATGAAATTTTCAACGTACTGATTATCTATTATTTTTATTTGATTGTCTATTATTATTGATTGCCTATTACCCGGCATGAATGACCCAACCTTTGGCTACAGCTGCTTCATTTCGAGATTAAGCGCATAGGAATAAGGAGCTAATTCGGTGCTTCTTTTGAAAGCGCTATAGAAGTTAATGAGATTTTACTTACTTACTTACTTATTATGCATTCAGAGACAAGATGAAGAGAATCTCTTTTTGTTGCTCACAGTGAAGAGGGAAACTTGTTTTATATAAGCATTAGCTGACAGTGTATTTAGCGTACTTGACTTTTGCCAACGCCATGCTTACCATGCTATAATAAATCGTCATATCTAACTAACTAACTAACCAACATAATTAATTTGCTGGAGGAAAGCGATGAATGGATTTAACCAGCACTGGTTGCAGACGATCCCATTGGTGGTTGAAAATTTTGATGGGGAATTTTCCGACTCCCACTACTACATTTTGGACATACCGATGCTGTGTAAAACAATCCGCTTGTGGTAAATTTTTACGTGGCATCGTAAGCAGCCTTTTAGGCTTGGAACAATCCCACCAAAATGATTGGCATTATTGGCTTGTAATTAGCGTGTGCCACCAAGGTAGTTAAATAAGTGGAAAAATATCTGATGTTAGCAACATGATGATGAATGATTTGACGCCATGTTGCAGTCTAAAATCAATATTCTGAGGTTTTAATTTAAAAATTTATTCTGCGAAATCGAATGCAGTCTTAAAATTTATGTTGTATATTGGTTTTTGGTGAGCTTATGCCACCTTTGCCTCATTTTTCATTACATTTACATTTACAATAGATTTCAGATGTTTGAGGACTTAAATCATTGACACTGTTGAAGCATTGTTTTAATATCGATCCTTTTCAAAAGTTGAAACAAATTGGCACATTTTAAATGCAGCATTAATCTGAGTGCTTCAGTACTGTTAACAATGGAGCCGTTACTGCAGTCTATTAGTGCAAGACTTTCAAGTTAAACTTTGGAACGCATGTGCATTCTAATCTAAAATATTCCTAAACTTCTATAGCACCACTTCATAATGCACAGAAGCATCAGCCGATGGCACGCCAAATCAAAATCAATCAAGATCCAGGTCAAATCCAGGGTATCCGGCCAAATAAACAGGTATGGTGGATAAGCCAGATAAAAAAGATGGGGTTTTGGTCAAATAAGGTGCATTGCATTCATGTGAAGGAATCCATTTAATGTCAAATGGAAAATTTATATAGTGCCCTTTGTATAGAATTGGCTCAGGACTTGAGAAAGTGTAGGTCACAAGAAGGCATGCTGAGGCTGTGACTAGTGGTTGATAGTTGTTTCCCACAGATGAAGGAAAGTTATTCAGAGCCTAGCACCATCAGCAGAAGGTTTGCAGACCAAGTCTGCTAGACTTCCTTATTGGAAACCGGTTGCACCTAAAAGTAGAATAAGAGTAGATAAACCTTAGTTATAATAATAATAATTATTATTATCTCGACAATTTCTATAGCGCTATAACATAGCTTGATGCCAAAAGCAAGAGCACATAAATTGAAATGAAATGTTAAATAGATATGTCTTTAGCGCAACTGAGAACCGTTCAAAGGAGGTAGCAGATGTCACTGTTTCTGGCAACGAATTCCAAAGAAGAGTATAATACTATTACTACTACTAATACTACTACTAATACTACTACTACTACTACTACTACTACTACTACTACTACTACTACTACTAATAATAATAATAATAGCAGGGTTTAGAGTGGTTCAGTAGGGTCTGCCCTGTGTGAGAATTGCTATGTTCCGCCATTCATTGCTAGGTTAACCTGTAGCAATATAGTGTAATTAAGGATTTATATAATATTCAATTTATTTTTCTACGTGATCATTGTGCTTACGATTTATGTTCTATGATGTTTTGAGTTGAAAATAAACTCGGTGGAAAAAGAACGACAGTGAAATTTATGCCTGCTAATGGCATGATTACGTAAACAGTATATAGCACTGCTGCAGAGAGCATTGATTCAGCATTAAAGTCATTACAATGCAAATGGATCGTGTCTGACAAAACAATGAAATCATAATACAGTCAGTAAATGCAGTAAAAGTGTATGAGCTCTGTAAAATATGGAATTACCTGTGGTCAGATTAGCATGTAAAGTTCTGTATTTTATTATATAGTTGTAATGACTGTTAGGGTAAGTGTATTGATGGTTGTGTAGAGATGAAGTCGCAAAATTGATAGGAATCGACAAATGTAAATTCAGTGTGGTGGTTAAAGAGTGCAATGAGCTGATACAGTTTCACTTGTTAGTTTGGTGCACAAATAACTAAAGACAGGTGTAGGTGAAAAATTTTGCAGTTACTGGTGCATGTTGCGGTGACATTACCTATTGATATTAAGGTAGATAAACATGAACCATCATCACTTTTTGTGTTGTGAACTTTTGCCATTTAGTGCTTTGCTTATGAAATTATTATTTATTCTGCCATATTTAAGTATGTTTTGGGCATTTGTGCTAGATGGTTGCTACTATGATGCAGACTGACAATATCTCACCAAGATTCGACAGTACGTTATGTCCCCCAATAATATACGTGTATTATACATATAAAAAAAGTCAAAGTCCTTCCTGAGCCTCATGGGCTCATAGGGCGGCTCTGATCTCTGTTGCTATAACCCTCAGCCTGGCGTGCAATGCCATGGATACGGGGCTAGTGTATCGCATCGCGTACCTGTTTGACTTATTGCAGGGATTTTTACCACTGCTCCTCATTCTACCATCATGAAAAGGGCTGAGTCAACCTTTATGGCTCCTGCGGGACTTGAACCCGTGACCTCCTGCTCCATCACCCAATGTTGTAACCACTCTGCTAACTTCCTGCCCCATATATGTATATTATGCCCAAAATTGAAACAAAATTGAAATACACGTATTGTGCATAAAATATGTTGGCAGTGACGTAATAATTCTACATTCTTCTATGGTTCCCTATTATTCTATGGTTCCCTATTATCTACACACATGTTTTGCTAAGTCATGTGACGTAGGCAAGGAGTTGTTGTTAAAATAATAATTTGCGATGTCCACACAATATTATTACATATACAGACAAGTAAAAAATGACACAGTGCTGTTGTCTTTACTTTTCAAAATAACTAAGGACAGATATTTGCTTACACCACACCATGCAGTGCTTCCCAAGCTTTTCCCAACCAATGCACAGTTTCCAAGAAACCTACAGTCAACGGCACACTGCAGCCAGGCAAGCAAACAAATAACCTCATCTGTGATCGTGATATCTCCCTTTTCCCAAGCTGACAAGCAAAAAAAGGTCGTCAACTTATTTACGTTAGCTGTTAGAATAGATTCTAGATCTTTAAAATAATTAATTTTCCAACATTATTTTGCTGCCGCACACACACGTTGGTGGGAAGCACTGGCTTAAACTAAGACTAAGTGAGGTTCAATGTCCTAGTGACCTTGTGCCAATGCTCAGTGTTTTATCCAGACTCCAGGCCTTTGGGGGGGGGGGGAGAATTGAGGCTTGGGGGATTTGACTTGGTTGGAGGGGAAAAACACAGTTCAGTGCAAAATTTGTGTAAGTGCTGGGATTTTCGGGGGGGGGGGATTTTGAGGTTTTTTTTTTTTTTGGGGGATCTCCCTACCTAGCAGGCCTGTATAAAACACTGGTCAATGCTCCAAAGATGCAGATAAGCTATGACTACTATGAGGCTCAGACAGCTGGATGACTTGAAAGTCAAAAGGAACCAAAACCAGGGTCAAAGCCACTGGGTGACTGTGAGTGGATTGTTGGTAATTAGAGGTTTCTGTGTTCTGTCAGTGACTCAGAGGCTGTTAGACTGCAGCCTGCTTAGAAGTGAATTGACAGATGTTTCAAGATTTGACCCTCTTGCCATGGACTTGAGACTCTGATGAGTTGCATTTTTCTATCATTTGTAAGCTGTTTATAGGTCTTTTGTATAATACCATCAGAGCAGTCGGATGTTCTTATATAAGGCAATGTATTTTCAGTGTTAGGAAAGATCACTTGTAAAATGATCTTGATCAAAGATCAAGATCACTAGAGAGAAATTGATCTAAGATCAAGATCAAAGATCACTAGAGTATAAATGATCTAAGATCAAGATCACTTTAAAAGTGATCTAAGATCAAAGATCATACAAATATAGTTATTATATCATGTATGATGTGTCACGTATGATAACGATACAAATGTCCACTGTACGATGCATGTAAACTTTTGTAATACTAAGTTACTAACACAACTGAAAACAGTTCATGACAATTTTAGCAACTAACTAGTTGTCAGTTCACAGTCAGTGTTGAACATGGCAGTTCATTTTCAGCATGAGCAGACGCTCAAACGTTGCGTCAGACAACCTGTTTCTTCGTGGTGTAGCTATCAAACCTCCAATACTAAAAAGTCTTTCAACAGGCGCAGAAGATGGCAGGGTTGTGTTATATTTCACAAATGCTGCCTTGACATGTGGGTATGCCAACAAGCTAGAAAGTTCCTTATTTGGTTTATTCAGGTAGTGCATGACCTCTATCTTCACTGCATTTTCACAACCAGTTGCAACTGAGCAAGCCTCCCTCCGAGTCCCAGTGGCAGTGCCAGTACTAATGTCAGGGCCATACCCATAATCCTCATCATCTGCACCGGCTGCACTAACATGATCATTAAGGTCCGAATGCTTACTCAATACACATAGAAGTTCGTTGATTGATTGACTTAGTTGGGAGAATACGTATAATTTGATCTTTGATCTTCTGTTGATAATAAAGATCAAAATCACCGAAAAAGTGATTTAAAGTCAGAGTCAAAGATCACTAGTAAAAAGTGATCTAGATCAAAGATCAAAGATCATGAATTGTGATCTTAGATCGTGATCTTTGATCTTTTGATCTAAGATCACTCCTAACACTGTGTATTTTAACATATGCCAATTTTACCATGCACGTATAATAGGTATTTTGAAATTGGAACTGAAATACGTTTTATACATATGGTTGAATCATGTACCTCACAGCAGGATTATATCTCAGGCTTTCTGGATTCAGTGTTTACTTTTTGTTTATTCATTATTAAGTTAATAAAAGTACTGTAACAACAAATTGCTTCATTCTTCAGATAATAAGAATATTTAAAAAATTGACATGACTGTCTTGATTAAGATGAATTTACCAATTTTTATAATCTCATTTTATTGTGTGTGTGTGTGTGTGTGTGTGCAATATAAAGTTGTCTAGCTGATCCTGCCATTTCATTGTCTGTTTGGGCTTTGCAGTTTTGTATTAATCCAACAGTGTTCTTCAAAAGCCTTGGGGATATTAGTCCCAAATTTCAGGCACCCATGCTGGCATTTCTCAGCCCTCAAATTCCAACTCTGCAGTGATATCGTGTTTCATAAATCTAGCTGGATTACAATAAACGACAGTGTTAAGTGTCAGAAGCTTAGTACTTGGAACAGGAAAACCTGCTGTTCTAATTTACAATGGGTCTCTGCACAGCTGACCATGGTTGTGTTGATTCAAGGGGGTTGTTGGCCTCTGGTGGTCATTGGTCTTGACAACTGGCTTGGTTGTTGGTTCATTCATTCATTCATTCTGTGGCATTTATAGTGCACCTGTGCCAAATAATGTGTGCAGGTGCATTACAAAAGTCAATCGCGGTAGGCACTGTTAATTCTGTATTTCCTGTGGCAGAGCATTCGAAGCAAGCGGTCCTGAGTAAGTTGTTGCCAAGTGTAGGCTACCGGTACATCAGTGCATAGTCATGAATGCTATCTGTTAATTACGGTACTGTTGTTAATAATATAGCCTTGTGAGAGGTATTATTCATTAAGTAAGTTTTGATTACCGGTAATTATCGGTGGCGAATTACCAGTGGCGTCGCTAGGTTTGGTGTCACCCAGTGCGGTAAAATGGTAAAATCGTGGTGGTACCCATTTAAAAATCGCGGTGTCATCCATTTAGACCTTCTCAAATGCCGTGGACAAGCAAAAAAGGTCATCCTTATAGTTTTCCTTCTCAGATACCGCGACAAGCAAAAAAAGGCCATCCTTAGATTTATTTATTATTTTTCCTTCTCAGGTACCTTGTGACAGCCAAAAAAAGAAAAAAAGGTCATCCTTGTTTGCTGTCGCCCCCTAGATGGTGTCACCCGGTGCGGTCCACACCCCCTCACGACGCCACTGTTAATTATCAATCAATCAATCAATCAATCAATCAATAAACTTCTATGGTGCCACTATCATAATGCCTATGGCATGATGCACCAAATCCACACCAATTCCAGTCCGGTTAAAGCCAGGTGAAGCCGGATAGGGCAGCCCAATTAAATGAAGACTGTAAGGTCTCTTGCTGAAGGTTTCTGTGCTATCAATTATGACATTCACCACTGATAAGACTGTTACAATAGAATGATTTTGTTGACCTTGTAGATTTGATTATCAGTTGCAAATGTGTGGCGATTGCTGTGGCTTCAGAACAGACCCTAGCTTATCATGGCTGTGATTTTCACCAAGAATAAGCATCAGATTTTATGCACTTCTTTTTGTTACTTCTGATGCTTTTGGTCTCAGAACAAAATCTTGTTGTGTGTCGTCATTTTGTGTTTCTGTTTTTTAAAATATGGATATCCAAGATCCTTAGCGGAAGTGCTTATGGCTACTTTTTGTTTTTAATGCTATTATTATTATGTGAAAGTTCCGTGGTTGTCCATAGTTATTATTATTATTATTATTATTATTATTATTATTATTATTATTATTATTATTATATTTTATAGAGCTATTATTATTATTATTATTATTATTATTATTATTATTATTATTATTATTATTATTATGATAACTTGGATGATCTCTAAAGTCATGAAAAATAAGCTTGAAGCTGCCAAGATGTGGTTCTTAAGAAAATTGTTGAAAACATCTTGAACCAGAAAGAAAACAAATGAATTAGCGTTCATTATAATTATCCATTGCGGTCTGTTTGTAATTAAACTGTGAAGCCACAACTATCCCCACCAGCTTTGTATACTGTATATGGAACTCTGATTTGCCAAAAAAGCTGATCCCTCATAACAGCAAATTTAATCAAGATGCTGGGCTGGGTGTAGACTGTAGAGATCATGTGAAGACCAGATTGGCTGTGTGTACAAAAGGCTGTGTCTGATAAAGCTCAGGCATGTTCTATGACAACCTGTGGTTGTGAATCTTGGACCCTAGAGAAAGACAGAGAGAGAGAGAGAGAGAGAGAGAGAGAGAGAGAGAGAGAGAGAGAGAGAGAGAGAGAGAGAGAGAGAGAGAGAGAGAGAGAGAGAGACAGAGAGAGACAGAGACAGAGAGACAGAGACAGAGAGAGAGACAGAGAGAGACAGAAAGAGACAGAGAGAGACAGAGAGAGAGAGAGAGAGAGAGAGAGAGAGAGAGAGAGAGAGAGAGACGTATCCAAGCATTTTGAAATAAATACATCAGGAAACTGCTGCAGATTCCGTGGACTATAGACAGGTCACAGGTATAAGTGGTCTACAGGATCACCAATACCAACTGAAAACTGCTGTACCACTTTAAAACTCACAAACTACTGCTGTGCTACTTTGGCCATGTAATGAGAAGAACAGCAAAGACACTGGTTATAGACGGATCTGAGATTACAGAACAAGTATAAGGCAAAGGAAATGCATGGCTGATGAAAAATGGCCTGGTTGGATAACTTGGAGTGGATCCATTCCGGATGGGACTTTCTAAAAACAGTTCAGAACAGAAAACAATGGAGGTCACTTACCCATTTTAGACCATGGCCATCATCGACCATCGATCATTGCACTGTGTGACATGAGGTGACTTGTGGTATTTGACTGCCTCTCTAAATAAATGGCCAACTGCCACCACGAGGAGTGTTGCAAGGCAGGACGCTTGCACCCAAGAGCAGACAAAGTAGTACGGTAGGTCAAGGTCAGTCCCATTTCTGAACTCTTGAGTAGCTTTGGTTTTTTCTGCCTATAAATAGCAACAGTTGTAGAAACAATAATTGGGCTGAACCTTCAACAGCTAATGCTTGTGATTTCACTGCACTGATAGGACCCTCGATCTTATTCTGGGTACAGTTAGATCAATGTGTCCTTGCACGTGCTGCTGTGGAAATAGATGCCAGTTAAAGATTTCGATGTCACTGCTATCCAGAAAGCTTCTCCTTATTTAATTTGTTATTGTCAGAGGATATGATGTTATTTTGTATTTTGGATGTGTGTGTGTGTGTGTGTGTGTGTGTGTGTGTGTGTGTGTGTGTGTGTGTGTGTGTGTGTGTGTGTGTGTGTGTAATGGCTTAAGAGACTTGATATTATGCCCATATGCAAGCTCAAAGCAATAAGAAAGCATAGTATTGTTTCTAGAATTCATGTTGTTGCAGAACTCCAAGATACATAGTACAGAAATTAATGCATGCTTCCAATAATTGGACCCTTGAATATAGTTCAGTAGTGGTTTTATGATTGCAGTTGATAGATGCAATTAAGGCATAATGTAACGCTGTGCAACATAGTGCACTGATCTCAGCCATAAGTTGGAATGTCAGTGTTATTATCACTTGTGAACTACAGTTTGGGGAGGGGGGTGTATTTGTGGTCTGGTACTGTTGTGTGCATTCAGTTCTTTTTATTCTATAGAAATGTTTATAATTGCCCATAACATGTTTTTTTTTTTTTTGGGGTGGTGGTGGAGAATTTATCAAATAGAGAGGAGTTGATGTTTTGTTGCTGAGTTTTTATATAGCACTGTAAACCTGATGAAAGCCAATGTCAAGGGTACTTTGAGAAACATCAGCAGTCAAACAAGGTGCAGAATCGATGAGACTTTATACTCCACTTGAATGGCACAGTGCATGATGGAATCAGGCAGTGAATAAATTCCATATATGCAGATTACCACGAGAAAGCAATCTGCTAGCGGTACATGGCAGTTTTGACAAGAAGTGGAATGAGTATCATGATATATGATTTGAGTATGAGTTAACTTCATGCAGTGTTTTGAAATCGGCAAATTTGGTGCTTATAGGATCAAAGGGGGCATTTTACTTTCAGATTAAAGCTAAATTTTAACGCTGAAAGCTAAATTTTAACACCGGTGATTTTTAAAATATTTGCTCTGCATCTCAGGGATTAAAAAATTAATTATAATTGGCCCATTGAGTAGCAAAAAGCTGAGAGTTATGAGTAGCACCATCCATTATACCAAAGGAACACCAGAGTTCTTACCTGTAATGAAGATCTGAAGTCTGAGGAAGGCCATCAGTTTAGTAGATTGTCTGGACGTTATCTCCATACAGTGGCATAGCCAAGGGAGGAGGTTTGGAGGTTAACCCCTCCCCCTTGGCTGCAGAAAGAAAAATAATTTTATCAGTCTCCATGCATTTTTAATTTTTTGATGCGACTTTCGGGGTCAAACTCTCCACCCCCTTGGCTATAGACTGTACTTTTAAAGCAGCCACGGGTATCATCATGGATCAGTGGGAAGGAGTTAAACCCCTTGGTAAATCAAACATTGAATGTATCAATAATTACTGGTAATTGATGGTTTGTTTGGTTTGGTTATCTTATTTGGAACTAATTACTTGTTTTGCCAGAAAATGCTTGTTATTTATTAACATATCTGTTGCATTGGTTGGAACATGTGGCGTAGATCTTGGACTTAATTTATTCATGAATTCACATTAGGGGTTGTCCATTAATTACGTCAACAATTTAAGGGGGTTTGAAAAAGGTTGACAGTTGTTGACAGGGAGAGGGGGGTCAAGAGAAGTTGATGTAAAAAAATATTAACCTTGTTATTGGGACCTGCCATTGATCTTGGGGGTTTGATCTTTGACGTAATTATAGGGGGGGGGGGTCACTGAAAGTTGACAGTTGTTGACAAGGGGGGGGTCAAAAATTGCCCAAAAATTGTTGACATAGTTAATAGACAGCCCCTTATTTCAGATTGATGAATGGAAAACGTAAGCAAATGAGGAATAGATGTTCTCAAACTAATGGTAACTGGTTCTTGCTAGAGAACTATTAGCAGAACATGCAGCAACAGGTTCATCTGGGAGAGGAAGCAAAGGGTCCAGGACGACTTGCTTGCCTTCCATTTTTATGGCCGGATGGCGTGTACTTTACCCATGAACTGTTTGAAACTTCAAGATCCTTGCTTTGTCGTGTGTTTATAGACCCTGTTAAGTGGTGCCGTTATTGATTTGTCATTTATTGGTTGCAGCTGCACTGTCACCATTAATAGTAAATGATCTTGTATGGCAACCGATGGATAAAAGCATTACAGACATCGACCAGGAGCATTTACAGCTACTGTGATCATGACCTCACCAGTAACTGCACCCATTTTGTGCTGGAGGTCGTATAATTAATTAACAAAACAGTTTAGGCCAGGGCTACTCATATTGTTTGCGTCACTGTCCTGAAATTTGTCCCGAGACACGACTGGGGGCTGGTCTGACCAAAAGCTTCAAGTTAATGCATCATTCTTAATGATCACATGACCATTTGCCTCCCACACTGAGAAGTTGGTGGATTGGTCCTATATTTCAGACTTTAAGCCAATGGCAGTTTGTGTGCAATGACAGTAGTGTGTGATTTGCTTGGGGTGGATGGTGTAGGATTATATTTGATGGGTTTTAGAAACTTTTGGTTGTATCCGAATTATCCCCAGTGCTGGTTAAAAATTTTACCATGGGATTTGCCGCCCCCAATGCTTGTTTTTTTTTTTAAAAGCAAAATCTAGTACTGAATATCTTGTTATTTACTGGTAGATGCATATGGATCTCCCAGCATTATAAACCAGAAATGGATATTTTGGATGTTACTGATGTCTGTGATTTAAATGATTGTTTGGCATAGACATAGGGGCTGTCCATTAATTACTTCAACAATTTAGTGTAAGATTCCAATACACAAATAAATTAATGCCTGGCACACAGATCACCGGTGCTTTGTTATGGTAACCTTAATAATTAATATGCACACGATCAAGATAGGCACATGAAATACAATGAATGCAATTTTCTGATAATTAATGCAGTTATGCAATATGCATGTTGGAATGCATTTAGGTGATGCAATAAAGAAATTCAATATTTAATTAAAATCAGCTTTGATTTGTCTGTTTGGTGCAGCTATATGCCCCACATGTATGTCTTCAGCTTAACAGTTTATATATTATGAGTTTCCCATAACTTGAAGTAAGATGCTTCAAAGTTGCCTTTGATTTTTAAATGTATTTTGGAGTATCTTTTGTGATTTTTTTTAGATGACATCCAGGTCAGATTCTGCTACTTTATGATTCTCCTATCGACTAAAATCTGCAGGACCTTCGATATGCCTAAGGTAATGGCACAGCAACAGACCGGTGGCATTGGAGCAGTCTGGCCGCTGATCAGCGGCACCGCAGTCCATCTGTACAAGCGGAGCCGGTCTTTTGAAAGTGTCGGAAGATGTCGGAGGAAGTCGTCACAGGAAACGAAGGAAACGGCTACACAATCAGTCAAATCCGGTGCTAAGGATCAAAGCGAAATCTGCTCAAAGTCGGCGGAGCAGAGTCCGAGCGGCTGGACGTCGGAAACTAGTCTTACCGAATCCAGTAACAGATTGAATTATTCAGAGAAGGTTTTGTGCCTGAACGTATCTGATTTTACCGAAAATTCTCAAATCTGTGATAGGTTGTGCGGCAACGATGACACGATTAGCTTAGACTCTTCCGCATCATCGTGTTGTCACGTAACGCCAAAAGTTCAAACCAGCCCAACCATAGACCACGAAACTACAATTTGTGCGTCCAACGACGAGGAATTGGATATCGTTGCAACTCTGGCATCCGATAGGTCGTTGCGATCTCGTTCGAACGTTATTAGTTTTAGCTGCACACCTCACTTGAGCGGCACTAAAAATTCCAGTTGTAACTTTGAGCAGCAGCAGCAAGAAATTGACATTTCTCCATTAGGAAAGAAGCAAAGAAAGTGTAAATATTCGACGGCAAAGGAGTCGTGGCTTCTGCGACTTTTTGAATCAAAGCTCTTTGATATGTCAATAGCTGTTCAGTACCTTTTCAACTCAAAGGAACCAGGAGTCCAGTCTTATATAGGTAACTGGCATTATTATTGGCTAAGATGATTAAAGATTACGAATGATTAAGATTATCTGGTTATGACGAACTTTGTGACTATCGTACCAGGGCGCATATTTTTCAGTTAAGTCTTTGTGAAACAAGCACCTAAGCTTCCTAACTTATTAACCCCTTAACCGTGTATTTAACTGTAGCTCAATGTAAAATGGACGGATATACCCGGGGTCCCCAGTTAAGGGGTTAAATGTCGAATAACTGCAGTAGAACTTCATCATAGCATACTTAGCAGGCCTGTAAAATGTAGTATGTTATATCCAAGATACGTTATATCCAAACACATCTATTACGGTAATGCATCAGAAGAGACAGTACCTTGTGGTGCGTGATAACCGATTTTTACATTATAACAAAGTCCATTATATCGAGGTTCTACTGTATTGGTGCATATATTGTGGTTTCTGTTTCACTGTTGCTAACTAGGTTAATTCTATGACATTTAGAGTGTCTTCTTTAAAATGCCAGCTTAGGTTAATCATGTCCATGTGAGACCAAAAATTGAAGCATGAAGTTTGATTATAATTTTTGCTGTGCAATTCCTTAGAGGAGACCCCAAATGAGACACTACAGTATGAAATAGATCATGTTGTAATCGGTTTGTGGCTGTGAATAACACTGTTAGAGACTTTTATGGAACTAAGACTACAGTAAAAACCCATTACACCGACTTGGGAACCAGAAAATTGTTCTTATTAGTTGGTAGTCTATGCTAACATCATCCAGAAGCATCGAATGTGCATCAGCCAGTCCTGCTAAAATGGTCATTGCTGAATGAAGGTTTGTGTCATTTGAGTCTGTAGTAATGGGTTTTTATTATGGCTACAGCGATATTATATGTGTTTGGGTTGTGTCAATGCGCAATTTTTGTTCTTCTATAGGTAATCGTATGTTTACTTTTGACTATCAAGATGTCGACTTCTATCTGCCTCAGCTGCTGACGATGTATATTTATATGCATGATATTGCAGAGGCTGTCCATCCTTACCTGATTCACAGGTATGCTTGAGGGTTTAGTTGTGTTATGATTCAGGAATTATTGCCTACTGTAACAACAAGACTAATGATATTTTGGATCCATTTTGTTTACATAAAGATGAGAATGTGTTTTGTACAGACCTGTTCTTGGATTAATATAGGCACTATGTAGATACTTCATTTCTTTTCTTAATTTATGGCAGTATCATGCCAAAGTTTGGCAAAGTGTGCAAGATCTGTTTCAGTGATTTTCCCATGAATAAACAACTATTAAATTTACTTGTTTTATATAATAATTTCATAATTTCAGCTCTTTTCTCTCTAGTATCATTTAAATGAGCATTTTTGAACAAGTGAAAGATATCTAAGTGCTTGATTCAAGTCTGTAACTTACTGAAATATTGAAGGAACTTTGGTTCAGCCTGAGACTACAGAATGGAAAATTATTTAGGCAGTAATTCAATTGGCTCTGATCTCTATGGATTCACAAAGTGTACTTTGTGGGTTTGCAAAACCCTAAAAGCTTAGCTAATTAATTTTTGTCATTTCACCAACAAATCAGGTCTGTTTGATTGCTTGATAAAAATGAGTAACAGCTTGACATAGGTTGAGAAAAGTTGCGAGATCTTGATTTTATATCACTTGTGTTGGAACTGGATAATTTCTGACCTTTTCACTTGTCTATTTTTTATATTTCATTTGGTTATAAAATGACTTACTACAGTGGATCCCACTTAATCGCATACCGCTTAATTGCATAACCCGCATAATCGCATAACAACATAAAAATCTGAATTAGTGTTTTGTGCGTACAATTAATTATCAGACATCCCGGCTATTCGCATAGCCCAGTTAATCGCATAAGCAAGGCTTGCACGGCACCTATGCAATTAAGCGGGTTTCACTGTACCAGCAAAAGAATTATCCTCCAGTAGTTTAGAATAGCTGATTTGAAGAAAGAATGTCTTTTAAAGTCTTTATGCATATTTTAAAAGGGAACTTTGTTAGAGTAATGATGGTCTCGGACAGGTAGAGATTGCATGGGAAACAGAGCTAAGTAATGTACAGTGTATGGTTGTTACATTGATATTTTTATTTTTTCAAGTGGACGCCGTTTTTATTGGTCGTGTATTCTATGCATTCATTTATAAATGTGTGTGTATGCACAGGTAATGAATTGACTCTTTGATTTATTCAGGTGTCGGTCAAGTATTGATTTCAGCATTACGACCGCCCAGCTGCTCAGAGCGTACTCGTCGGATGTTTCGAAGCCAAACTGGAAAAACTCACAGGGAATCAAGCTTAAAAACATGATACTCGACGAGGAACTGAGGTAAGGCACGTCTGTTTTGATATTGTCAGAGTAGACTGAATGATAGGAAGAATGCAGAAACAAGGAGGAATGGACATGGAATGCTAATTAGCAGTTCTGCGATTTGCTCCGACTTTTATGCTAGATATAAAAGTTAATTGAGAAAACAGACTCACCAGCATGCAAGATTATGCTGCATACTGTATGTATGTATGTATGTATGTATATATATATATATATATATATATATATATATATATATATAAATTATATATATGTATATGTATTGTATATGTATATGTATGCACGTTGTCTGCTGTTTCATAGAAGTAGTTACTGTGATGGTGTTTAGAAAATGCTGATTTGTTAGTGGAAATTTAACATGGCTGTGCTTTGCAGGCATCTGATGACTTGCCAAGTTGCCATTGTATATGGCTAGGGCAGTAACATTTATTTGAGAATTTCTGATTCATAACTTAGGTAAATAATACCTTATAAATACCTGTTGAAATGCCTCAGGTAACAAATGTACAAATTAAATTTTGGCTTTTTTTCAAAAGAGCTTAGCTTTCTTGTGTGCGATGTAAGGTAACTTTATTGTTGACTTTAAGAAATTTGCTGATATAATATTCAAATGAAAAGATAACTATATATGAACTAACTTTTCACCAGCTCGTTTGAGAATAAATTGTTTGGAAATTTAAGTTCTTATCCGAGACAGACAATTTGCTTTGGTGTTTGAATGTTAGACCATATTCATCGCATACAAATAACTGTCTTTCAACATGCACAAGTCCCAAACATCTCAACAAACGATCGCACACTCGTTCAAAGTCCGACGCAACAGGCAAGTATATTTTATGGAGCGCAGTGTAAAAATCTTGTGAAATTACCATAAAAATCTTGTGAAATTGCCAAGAATTCTTATTTCTTATACGTGATTGTTCGTTTGATGTGATGTGACTTGCATAGATCTTCTTAATGCAATGTTTTAGAAGAGGCATGGATAGTTTTAGAAGATGCTACACTGTATATGTACTATTTAGTTTGACTTTTGAATTTTGTTCTTATCGGGTTAACCCTTTAACTGCCTCAGAATCGAATGTGCTCAGTGCAATGAGTATTTTTATGCTTTTGTTCTAGATGTAAAGTACTCCAGCATTTTCATCTCTTTAGTCATCTGTTGTGTCTGGTGTTTTGTATTAGTGGTGAAGTGAACCCTATTGTCTATGGTGTCGTGCCCGCGGGTATCAGTGAAAGTGGATTTTAGTTTATGAGGTCGTGATTTCAGTCTAGAAAGTCTATGGTTTGTTGCTGAACATAGGATTTGGTGTTTGGTGTTATTTGCCATGCGTTGGACTCTGGCATGTTTAAGCGACTCGTTTAAAGTGTGAAACTTTTAGCATTGAGCATATATTGGGCCACAGTTATTTGTGCAGTAAAAGATATTGTTCAGTGAATACTAATGACTTGATTACACAATATTTCTGGCAGTTAAACATCTGCCCAGTTATGATGTGGTTGTAAATGGTTTTTCTTGGACACTTGAAGCGTTAAGGCTTCTGCATGGAAATGATAATTTAATGGAATTAGTATTAGTAAATATATGCATTTCAAATAGTTTGCCTGATTTTTGAGACACTAATTGGCTATTTTTTTCTTTAGTGGAATAAATGAATATGTATACTTGAATTGACCGTACGACAGAACGCTATAGCGTGACGCCGTGACGTTTAACAAGCTACTTTTGACTTGAAAATTTCTGAGAAAAACTATTTTCAGATCATTTGGTTCAATGAATAGAAAGTTCTAACTAGATTTCTAATATTATTCAAGGTGTATATTATTGTAACATGTTCTGATTCAGCATAGGCTGAGTTTCAGTTGACACAGCTTGTTTATCTATACAGTGAAACCTGCTTAATTGCATAGGTGCCGTGCAAGCCTTGCCTATGCGATTAACTGGACTATGCGAATAGCTGGGACGTCTGATAATTAATTGTACGCACAAAACACTGGTTCAGGCTTTTATGTTGTTATGTGATTATGCAGGTTGTGCAATTACACGGTATGCAATTAAGTGGGATCCACTGTATAATAATTTAGAAATGGATGAAACAAGTATTGGTAATTATTTGATCAATTAATTGATCAGATGACATTGGCCTGCATTATATAATCAAGTTAATGCATTCTCAAAGTGCCTAATTACTGTTACCTGTAGTTATTTTCATCCATAATAAATTAACAATGCATAAACTTCCATGGCAACAATTAAGCTCAACACATTTGTAACGGATCAATATTGATTATGTTGCCATGCACCTATTTTTTGGGGACTAGGTAAATATGTATGAGATGAAATCTGACATTTCTTGTAAGAGAGTTCATGTGAAATTCAACAGCAAAGATTTCTGGCATTGGTTCAAACAGGAACATTTTATGAATTAGTTGCATGTGCCACTGAGAAATCACTAAAATCAAAAGTATGGAAGAAATCCAGCCATTTCCCAATTTTTGTTTTGATTAAATTAGGCTCGATTGAGAAGGAGTAGAATTTCCCAGTTTTCTTATACTGTGTGATCGAAATTGTGTACAGGGTGGCTCAAAAAAACCGGACTATATTAAATGCAAACCTAAATGTGACTAGTCCTGGTTTTTTTGTGCCACCCTGTAGTATGCATCTACTGTTGTAAGTTATTACTGTTATGGCGATGATGCAGCAGAACTGATAAGATACTGATAAGATAACTGATAAGAGATCAGCGAATGGATCTTTTGATAGCCGCTTTCTTTGTCAGGTTTCAACAGTCCCTTGAAGCGCAGTTCCAGCTCCTGTGACGTGCATGCGACAGTCGCCAACTGCGTAGGCAGCCTTGCGTCTGGCCGTGCATTTGAGAGCGGATGCATCTGCCACAGCAGCTCCACTGGTGTCTACAACGACCTCAGGGGCCGTGCCACCGAGTGCCAATGCGGGGCACCTCGACTCCAACCCCAGCTGATGTTTGTCGATGCCCTTATGGGCATCGGGAAAAGGCTGTCTGCTTTGTCGACGAAGGAGCAGAGAAGTAGGTCATCACGTTCCAGTCGGCTTTGATTGTATTTTAAACCATGATCGAAGGGTTTTTGCTTCAAGTTAAAAATTTTTCCATAATTCCATTGTATTTTATATTTTCGTATATAGCGACAGTAGTGTCCTGAATTCTGTAGTCAGCACACCGCCCGAAGGTTGATTTCACAGATGCCATTGGCTACTGTTGTCGTTGGTTGATGGGTCAAGGCTAGTGCCTTTCACAGAGCTTTAATGTCAACAGAATCAAATGCTGCATTAGGATCTATATATGCAACGTCCAACGGTTTGCGAAACTCTCGATGGATTTCTGAAAGAAGTCGCTGGGCAGAGGGTGGCATCAAGTGGGGGATCGGCGGCCGTTTGTAAAGCCAGACTGCTGTGGCCGACAAACTACATTGTCTCGGAGCTGTTGTAGCATTGCTAACAGCACATGAGTAAATACCTTTCCAGACAGAGACATTAGCATTACAGGATGGAATCGTCCAGAATGCAGATCACCAATCACCTGGCTTCACCAAATCCATGGGCTGTGGATTGCCAGTGTCTGAAGCCTTCCAATGTGCTCGGAACAGACTTGTGGCTTACAATCGCAATGGCCGAAAGGCTATGCGCTTAAATAATAATAATAATAATAATAATAATAATAATAATAATAATAATGACAATATTTTATACTTCCATTGTAATTCCATTATAGTTTCTTACTGTTTAGTACTAAGTTTTAGGCATGTGAGAAGTAAATTTGTAGAGGCAATGAAATCACAATAAAATTTTTTCCAAAATATACTATTTTCACTTATCTGTGACTAATTTCAGCATAGTTTCATTCTTTGTAGCATTTTTCATTCTTTCTAGCATTTGCATTATCACTGCATTTAGGTCAGATTGAAGTTACAGATTAATTGTAAAACATTCTGTTTAGCAAGGATTTTACAGCTATTCTGAACACCTGTTTCAATATCCACGATTTCAGAACAAATATCTGACTGTTATTGTTGATGGTTATAGCACAAAGATGAAGAGATCTCCTTGTAGTTCATAATAAAGTTAATAAAGTTGTCAGGTGGCTGAGACTGTAATGCAATCTGTTGTCAGCTCAATCACTTTTAGTCTGTTCCGAGTGCATTACTTTCTTGAAATCCCTAGAATAACGGAATAGCTGACGCTGCATCGTTGCTTTTATCTCTAAGCTTTGCAAAATAAAATTTTAACTTCTTTGGCTTTCAGCTGCTTGCCTGCTGGCTGAGTTGACGTCTTTGAACGTGAACCTGCCGTCGCGGGTTAGCCTTCCATTTCGTGGCACCATGGAGCATCATGTTGTCCGCATTCCGCCTTCTCAGGCGGTTGTGCTCAATTCTAAGGAAAAGGTGTGGTCTTGACTGTGGCCAGACAAAGTGTCCTTGGACAAAATGTCACGGGACAAAATGTGACGGGGGCAAAATGTCAGCGGACAAAATGTCACGAGTTAGAGTTAGGGTTACGTTTTGTTCACTGACATTTATCTGCTGACATTTTGTCCTCATGACATTTTGTCCGTGACATTTTGTCGGCGGACATTTTGTCCTAGCACCATCTTCTCAGTATATGATGTGCTTGCAATGCTATTATAAGGTTATGAAAATTGTGATTCAATTGCTTCAGTTTTGATTACTTTGAGAAAGAAATATTGACTTCTGCATTTGGCAATATTTAGTTTAGAAACTTCTGTGGATTATGAAATAATTTGGTTTTTGAAGATGTCTTAAATTTTGAGGATTATTGCTTTGTCTGGTCGTTGAAATTAAATTTGTTTGTTTGTTTGTTTTATTCAAAGGCTCCGTATCTAATCTATGTTGAAGTCTTGGAATGTGAAAATGCTCACACAACTCCGGTGCCACCCAAACTCAAGGAAAACACTCTGCGATTTACACGTTCCGAGGAAGACCTAAGTCAGTGCCGATCGTCAGAGCTGTCGGCAGAACAATCGCCAAAGCCAGAACCTTTGTCGTACAGCGTAGGAATTGCAGAATTTGACGACGCGGATTGTTGGTCTCAGGACGATGATGATATCATACAGGTAAGAGAATTTTATTGTGTGGGGCCTGTCTTATGGAATGTTTTTGTTTTTCCCCGTTTATTTGACATCACCATTTTGCATGCAGTGTCAGTCAATCAATTGATCAATCAATCAATCAAATTCGTTTATTAGTTTCAGATAACAAAATTTTGTTGGAACAATTACATTTTCTCAGCAGTTTCATCTAAAGTCGAGGCCATCGATGGATTCATTATCTCAGTTTTCAATGGAAAGCAACACCAGTGCAGAAGGAAAGGAGTCGATGTACATTGCCGCTGGAGACATCAGACGGAGGCTGATGGAAAATCTCGCTGTGCCAAAGCGGAAGTTTGAAGTTAGTGCTAACTAATCGAACCATTTAGCTGCTTTTTCAAGTCCTGGAAGAATAATCGCTGGTTCATTATCTGAGATAAATTCACAAATGAATATGTTATATCATGAGGATCATCATCATCATCATCATCATCATCATCATCATCATCATCATCATCATCATATCTTTAAATATGTGAGGACTACGTAAGCAGTGCGCAGTAGTTTTTAAATAGGCTTAAATCAGAAAGTGAACAACTGATTGAATGGACAAATCGTCATGATAATTTAAAAATGGCTGTGCATCCGTTGATACTCGTAGCGCATAGCAGGTATATTTTGCAGCAGTGGTATACCTCAGAAGGTACTGCTGTGAAATGGCCAACTTGAACAAATAAGTCAGCTGGAATGAATATATGAGAATCTAGTGCTTTTACAAAAAATATTGCATTTAATCAGAAATTGACAAAAATACTAGATAGACAAATGGTTCAAACGTGATTTATAGGAATTATCCTTATTTGTACAGCTTTGTTGTTTTGTCCGTGTTTGTCGCCGTGTTATTGGCAATAATATTCAAGCTTTTGTATTTCTGTTCAAATCACAATCGTCCGTTCTTTGTTAGAGAGATCCCGAAGATCCTTCAGCAGCCGCTCTCAAGGAGCCGTGGGAGGAGAAAGTTCGACGGATCCAGGAGAAGTCGCCCTATGGTCATCTGCCGAACTGGCGACTCCTCAGCGTCATAATCAAATGCGGGGACGACTTACGACAAGAGCTTCTCGCATACCAGGTCCTAACTCGACTACAGGTAAGCATAATTTACTTTGAATCATGACAAATATTGTTATGACAAAGTGTGATTGAGTGTTGGATTATTTTGATGAGCTGTTATTTGTGTTCTATCTCTTATCTTTCCTGTTAGTTGAGGTGTTTTTTTTCATAGCCAGTTGCTGTTTAGATTAATATTTTTAAAAATCTTTTTTAACTCAGTTTCAATCTTGCTGTTGTTTTTTTGTGTTCAGTTGAGATGCTTTGCTGTAGGTCATTGCTACATCTTCAAATTAGTACTTATGATGTATCTTTCTCATATTGGAAATATATTGGAGAAAATATTTCCAGAAATATAAGCAGTCAGAGAGTTGTAGACATGCATACACAAAAGTCTTGGGGTTTCTGACATGATCATTATGCTATAATTTCCCATTTCTAATGATTTATTTGACAGTTATGTTATGCAATCCAACACAGCTGTGTGATGTAACAATACCTTGCTTCTGTTCTTTAGCGGTTGCAAAGGGCATGCAGAGTAGTACTGGTGACCTTTATGAAATACTAGAATGTAGGCATGTGAACTGTGGAACCAGAAAAACAATTGTCCTCACCCCACCATTGTTCCTTGTAAAGCACCCTTTGACTTTGGCCCTTGCTATGTTATGGTGCTATATAAATTGTCATGAACAATAACAATAACTCTGAGACCATGGAATCATGCTTATTCTGTGAAAATTATTTATTATTAATTAATTAATTATCGATTAATCAATCAATATCTGTTCTTCATTTAAAACTGAAAATGACAAATGCTGAAACAGCAACTGAAAAGACTAAAGTGCATTTCATATCTAACATTGGTTGTTTTAGCAGAAAACATGTAATTGCAGGCTTTTCATTACTTATTTACTTTTTAAAATTAGAATTGAAAATGTTTTTTAAATCAAAACATTACTTAAGTGATTTATTTACATTTTAATATTTAATCTTCAATTATGTTGATATTAGTATTATCTTTGACGATTTTCAGGAAATTTGGGCCAAGGAACACGTTCCACTGTGGCTCAAGCCCTACCAGATTGTCGTCACATCAAATGACAGCGGTATGATCGAACCGGTTGTCAATGCTGTTTCACTTCACCAGGTCAAAAAACACAGCCAGGTGTCTCTGCTGGACTACTTCATCCAGGAGTTTGGACCTTCAACTACCGAGGAGTTTCTCGAGGCACAGCGTAACTTTGTCCAGAGCTGTGCCGGCTATAGCCTCATCTGCTACCTTATGCAAGTCAAAGACCGGTGAGCTTGTGTACCGTAATTGTATGTATGCATGGTGTATGGTTAGTAAATGCTTAGATAGGTACAAGGCGAGTCGGCCGGGATGTTAGCAGAGTGTTGACAATGTTGGACGATAGAGTAGAAGGTCGCAGGTTCGAGACCCGCAGGAGCCCCAAGGTCAACTCAGCCTTCTTTTGCCAGGTGGCGATGGCAGCTGAGTAGTGGAATAATCTGTGGAGTAAACAGGCGCGTTGCATGAGAACACTGGCCCCGTATCATGTAACTTACACCAGTCGCCTGGCTGAGGACCTTGGAAACGGAGATCAGTGCCGCCCTGTGAGCCTTGAGGTTAGCCTTGAGAACTCGGGAAGGACTTTACTCTTTACTTTTTATGGTGTATGGTTAGTAAATGTTTAGATACATGTACAAAGGATTTGTTAATGTCCTTTTTGGAAATTTCAAGGTGTCATTGTTTGGTGGCGATGACGATGATGATGATGATGATGGCGACGACGACGATGATGATGACAGTAAGGATGATGGTGATGATGGCTCTCTGCCCTAGCACAGCTCCACCTAGCAGTATGCTGCCTGGGCCTGATGCACGTTTTGTGGTTTTACATTGTCTTCGTTACGGAAAACTACGAGAGAGCAATGTTTTAAAGTTGCTATACGTCGACTAGAGCTGCATTCAACCCGGTGACCTCTGATTGCATTTTATGAATATTTACCAATACTCTACCATGTTCCCCATTGTTTTATATGCACTGTCTTATTTGTTATTTAGTTCTTTTGTTACTATTGAAAGCCAATGAATATATTTATTTGTTAAGAGTGGTCTTGAATGCCTTATTCGATTGTTGCAGTCCCTGACGCTGAGATGTGTGTTGCGTTTTGTAGGCACAATGGGAACATCCTTCTGGATGCTGAAGGTCACATCATACACATTGACTTTGGCTTTATTCTCTCCATCTCGCCCGGAAAGAATCTTGGATTCGAGACTTCTGCATTTAAGCTGACGCACGAGTTTGTCGAGGTCAGTGGACAAGTATTCGAAAAGACGTCTGCCTTTTCATTTCCCTCCATTATGCTAAGCCACCTCTGTTTATGCATCTTTGTTGATGATCGTGTCTTATTTTCATTTAAAACCTATTCAACTTCGAGCCTTAGATTATGAATTTATTTGATAAATTGCATTTTAACCTTCTTGGATGAAGTCCTGAAGCATTTTGTAGACTGATGCCTTGGACTAAGCTGACATAATGTGATTACCGGTAGTTTATTTCATCTCATAGAAAACACGTATTTATTCTGCTTTCTTTTGTAAAAATGTGGTTTTTGAGTCTTTGGAGCTTGCTTTTTGCTGTAAAAGGTGATTTACTGTTAATTTTTCAATCATGTTGAGCAGGTATTTCTGCAAATTTTTTGGTGATGCTGGATTAGTCTTTGCGGATTCTAAATTTGAATTAAATTTTTTCTAGGTGATGGGCGGTATTGGAAGTGACATGTTTGAATATTTCAAAATTCTGATGCTTCAAGGTCTTGTTGCTGCTCGCAAACACATGGACAAAATCGTTCCTCTTGTTGAAATCATGCAGACCGGTCGGTACAGAATTCTACACTTGCTTTGTTCTTTGCATTGCTAATGTGACTCTGACAAGCGCGCTGATTTCTGGCCAACTGTTGAACTTTCAGCTCTCAGTTTCATATTTCTTTCTTTTGGCCTGTTTATGATTTTGAATTTTGAAACTTTTTTGTAAGTATGGAAGCATCTGTTTGAGTTGCCATGCTAGCAGTAGAGGTTCTAGGAAAATAAAACTGGGGCTATGCTCCAGTCGAAGGCGCTTCTAACTCCCGAATAAGTCTGATGAGCAAAAAAGGTCATCACCAGTGTTAATGGCCTCACAGGGTGTAATTTAATTGACCTGTAAAAAGAACTGGGGGGGGAGTGGAGGGCGAAGCTGAGACCTGGAGGCTACAACCCCCTGCTTCAACATAGAACCGCTCCTTCTTATAAAGGAAAGGCTGTTGACGAAAGATGTCAAACGCAAACGGTGATTTTTAAAGATTTTAATTCACAAAAAGAATATAAATGTTCATGACTGTCCAGAGTCGGAAACCAGAAGCCCTTACTCTACACAACTCTATGTTCAATGAAACCTTAACTAGCAATTAATTCAACAAGAACTCTCCCAGAAATACAAAATATAGCCGCACATAACACCCTGTATGCTAGGCTTTTGTAGAAGCAAACTGCTTATGAGTTTGTTTTAGGACTTTAGAATTTTCCTGCCTGATGAGCATATCCTGTGTTACATTTTTGCTAATTTAATATTGTGGTGTAAGTGATGCACACATGCAGGGCGCGATTTGTAGGAGGGGGGGGAGGGAAATCTTCCCCCCACTGCCAAACTGAATCCCCCCTACTGCTACATCTTCCCACCACTACATCCCCCACTGCTACATTTCCCAACAACTACATCCCCCCAAGCTCGACATATCCCCCCCCCCACTGCTCCAGGTCACAAATCACACACTGCTCACATGTATAAGGACTAACTGTTCATGGACTTTGAAGGAGAGGTTTCTAAAGAGGCAGTTCTCACTATTTTGCTAAATATGATGTACAGTAAAGATTATAATAAAGATCAGTGCACCACAACTAAAAACAAAGTGCTATTTGGAGACGAGCAAGCAACATATTAGTCATTTTTGTTTTGGGTTGAATCGAGTTTTAATAATGGTTTTCAGTAACTCCGAAATGCAAGTGATTGTCTTTCTCTTTCAGGGTCTCAGCTTCCGTGCTTTGGACGGGGCACGGGTACGATTAAGGGCTTGAAGGACCGTTTTCACATGAGCCTGACAGAGGAACAGCTTCAGCTGTTGGTCGACGGCATGGTGGAGTCAAGCATAAACTCTCTGACGACTAAACTGTACGATGGTTTCCAGTACTACACCAGCGGAATATTTTAGTGCTATCGAAGGATACGGATGCTGAAAGCTGCTGGGAGATGTGAATGTTCTGTGATGAGAAGCGAACTGAAGGGTTTAATTCCATTACCTGACGAGATGGTCCGAATTTGGTCGGCCGAGCCAAACCTATCGGTGCCAATATAATTGCTTCAAATCAGTTTTCCGTTTCCAATTTGTTTCGTGGGCTGGTGGGTGAGCCATACATATTGACAATTATGTGATTATTTTCATTCAGTATCATTAGATTGCTGCTGCTTTACATATGGCAGCTACTGTATATCATCTGTTTCTGTAATAGTTATTACAGTGGATCCCACTTAATTGCATACCACTTAATTGCATAACCCTCATAATCGCATAACAACATCAAAACCCGAACCAGTGTTTTATGCGTACAATTAATTATCAGAACCAGTGTTTTGTGCGTACACTTAATTATCAGAACCAGTGTTTTGTGCGTACAATTAATTATCAGACGTCCCGGCTATTCGCATAGAGTTAATCGCATAAGCAAGGCTTGCACGACACCTATGCAATTAAGCGGGTTTCACTGTACCTAGATAAGTTTTGTAATTACTGTATTTTGAATTTTGTATCGTATTCATAAAACAATCTGGGCTTAAAATCACAGAGAAGAAGTCGATTTAAATATGTCTGCACTAATGTGTTGCCACTTGTGCATTATAAGAAATTGCTTGATCAATGGTGTCCAGCAATTTGTAGGAATCTGTCGGTGTGTTTGTTTGTAAGTGTTTAACGTTCTGGCAATATTGTATAGATTCGCTGTCAGTTACTGTAACATAGTTGGTGAACAAATTATTTTGTTAGTAAAATGTATTAAATATTGCAGAAAATTTGTTTATGATGTTTATTTATATTGGCATATAAAATTTAAATTTAAGATTAAATCCATTGTTACTTTTTTATGGAAACAGTATATGGCGTATTTTAGCAAATGTAGGCTAACACACACACACAAATACAATATCTTAAATTAATATGTACGCTTATAAGATTACCATTATAGGCGCTTACTTTTTCAAGGAAGTATAGATCTTATGTGTTAGAAAAACCAATGAGTTAGGGCCTACTTGAAAAATTCATTATTATTACCATACCATTAAAATACCATTTGCTGATTATATCTATTATCTACCCAACGCAACAATTTATTATTCATTGTAAATGGAATGCACCATTCTCTATTCATTCAATATCCAAAAATCTGCAGCAATTTGGAGCTACTTTTAAAAATCTCAATAATAATGTGATTTAAAGTGGTTTAGGAGGCTAAGCATGAAGCCTGTTTGAAAATGCCTTCATGCAGGTTACTTGAATAATCGTGGCGGGAGAAATTTGGGGTGGATCATTCTTATTATACAGTACAGTATATGACATTATTTCGTAAAATGTAAATTTTCAGATTAGCAATGGTCGCCCCATCAAAGTCTAACATGTCAGCAAGCAGTGTCGTCAGTCTGTAGTAAACGTTGTGAGGGTCCACCTACTGTTGTGCCAGCTTGTTCTATGCTGATGGAGTCAACTGTGTAATCTTTTAGAATAATTCTTATTACTTATTAATGTTCCAAAATATAATTTGCTGATTATATCTATGATCTACCCAACGCAACAATTTATAAAATAAGGGGCCATCCATAAATGACGTCACGCACTTAGGGTCCAAACATTTGCGACGATGTGTGACGAAGGGGGGAGGGTTTAGCAGAAATGTGCAGGGATCTTAACAAGGACTCAGCCCTCAGGACCAAGGACTTAAAACTGGTCCTTAAGGCCAGGACCAAGGCCAAGGACTAAAATGCCTGGAAATGTGACGTCACAAAATATTAACTCTTCAGTTAATTTTTTTAGGTGACGACCTTTTTTGCTTGTCAAGATCCGAGAAGAGAAGGGGTGGCTAACGCGTTGTGGCGTCATGTTTTAGGGGTCTGGCTTTTGTGACGAGGGGGGAGGGGGGGTAAAAAACTGCCAAGATCACGTGACGTCATTTATGGACGACCCCTAATCGTACAGTACAGCAGTACAATATAGATTTATTCAGATTTTGTGAAGATCCAATGCCTTGTGGAAGCTATATGGACCTTCACAACCACATTTTTATGAGGGTCCGAACTCAAGGACCCTAGGCTCACGAGATTGACGCCACTGCCAGCAAGCATCGTTTAGAATGGTTTGTGGCACTGTGGCTTTAACCCCTTAACCGTGTATTTAACTGTAACTCAATGTAAAATGGACGGATATATCCGGGATCCCCAGTTTAGGGGTTAAAAACAGCACCTGAATGCAGTGGCGGCTCCACCGGGGGGCCAGAGGGGCCCGTGCCCCCTATTGAGAGCCTGGCCCCCCAGTTGGAACCCTATACTTAATGCTACATATGTGGCGACCCCGGCGGCTCGCGGTCTCGTAGCGCGGCCGGCGGTCGGGCGGCCCCCAACGCCCGCTCGGTCTCCCGATCGCCATCAGCCGCCGACTCTGCCCGATCGGCGGCGTCAGTTTCCCTTTTCGGCTCTCCGACGTCAGAGGAGGTGTCCGCGGCTGCCGGGCAGGCAGCACACTGAGGATGGCCGCTCCTCAACGTAGGGTTCTCGTTTTCCTCCTCTGACTCTCTATCCGTTCCGGCTCCGGCCTCGTCCGAGAGACCCTTTAACTCATGCCTCTTATCGCTGGCCACCGCTTGGTCTCGGCGCCTTAAGCGATTGCGATAGGTATTCCTGGTCTCTGGCTTCGACTTGGCCCCACGTCTCTTCATTCTCGGCAATCTAGCCGTCTTCCGCTCTCTTATAGACAGGCGGCGTTGTCTCTTTGCTTCCTCACGCTTTCACCAAACCCAAGGTTATCCGTGCCTGAATGGACGGCGGTCCACTCTTTCCTGGCCGTCGATTCACTCAAACTGTCTCCCCGCGCCTTTACGACAGGCGGGCGTCTGTCTCCTCCCTTGGCTCAGAATTGACCTCCTGGGCACTAACGTGACCTCAGGTAGGCGAGGTTCATCACAGCCAAGGCTCACCTTCACGGACAGTGCGCTGAGACTCCGGCGTCACAGCGACTTTCAAAGACACGGACACAACTTGCCTTTATTGGTTTATTTTTATTTATTTATTAATAAACCAAGCAACAATGACAACAATGGCTACAGTGGCAACACTGGTAACACGGACAAAGACGCGGTAGCTAGACGCAGTCCGGCAGCCACAATAACTAGCGCACAGGAACTGCAATCAATAGCCTTCGATACGTCAGTATGAAACGATAAGCTTTAGCACTTTAAACGGGCTCCAAATACTCGCTTTCAATCGCTGTGCTTTCTTTACTCTATCGCTTCACAGTATAAGCGGCCACACTGCGAAAAGTACATGTGATGTTAGTGACTGACAATAACTAAAATTTTCAGAGTTTTGAAACTTTTTGACGGACACTTAGGCGGATTTTTCGTCTACAGTCTGTATTTCCGCGTAGTTGCCGTCAATAGGAAAAAGTAGGGACTTGCTTAAGAACGTTTTCCTTAGCGGTGATCAGGGGCTTCATCTACGGCTAAGCGACGCGGCAATCGCTCCTGCTAGATGGGCGCGCGTCTCAAGCGGACTTTAATTCAACAGCCGCCCGCGTCCGCCTAGTGACGCGGGCTACATAAATTCCCATATTTCGGAGATTTTCGATTTTTAGAACTAGCCCTTGAGGGCGCTCGCTCCCAAATGTCCCTATCTATGCTTTTTATCCGTCATGAAGCTTAACTTCGGACCCACCCCCCTAGCGTCGTCGGCAGCGGCGAAGGGCGCATCGCCGCCGGCGACGCGCATCGCCGTCAGGACCTTGTTCCCCGGCCGCCGCTCTCAGGCGGAATTTCAAGCTGTAGGGCCACGTCCGCTTAGATGCCGTCAGAGCAGGACCCAGGAGGCAGTGTCGTCGTTATCGTCTACGGCCCAGCCCTTCGCTAACCCCTGGTAGTCCGGGCGTCGGTGTTCAGGCGTACGCATCGACTACACAGCCGGCCGACCGCTGCTTTCTCTCTCCTTCTTTCCATCGTTCCAACCGCCTGTTCCCTTCGTCAGCAGCCAGCCAGCCGCCGTCTCCGCGCAGCCTCTGTCAAACAGGCGACGGTCTTTCAGCGGCCAAACTCTCTAGTTGCTAAAGACCGAAGGCTCGGGAACCATAAGTCGTTGCCGGTTTATACAACTTATCTCTCGGTCTTTGGGCGGCCGTGGCGATTCTAATAATTTTACCGAAGCCTTAGCGTCTTAGCCTAGCGCGTGCTCTGTCCGTTTTACATGAATTAAAACTTTATTAATTAATTAACTAACAAGTTATACAGTTAAGCAATCAATAATAATAATAATAATAATAATAATAATAATAATAATTATAATAATACTAATAATAATAATAATAATGCTATCTGTGGCACATGGTCGCCACACTCTCCCCTGCTCACTTGAGATGCAAAGCATCTCTGCAAACCATGGTGATACGACACGACAGTCGTTAATTTAACCTCCTCTACTTAAGATGGCCAAGAGTACCAGGGTCTTAACTCACTGGGACAACCCGTGCAGGGAAGGGACCTGAACTCTGCGGGAACAAGTCATCCGCTTCTGTTCCCCCTACCTACCAGACTGCCCAGGTAACTAGAGAAAGGACATTAGTGGTCTCTGCGATACTTAAGCCTCCCGACGTGCAGAAAGGGCGAGGAGTTTCACCACCGTCACCGTTTCCGGCACCCAAAGGACATAAAAAAAAATTTAAAAAATAAAAATAATAAAAAAATAAAAAAAAATTACAAGAAACAGTCCTAATTAAGCGATTTCCTTTGTTCGCTTAATATGCTATTTAAATTACATGACTTATCTTAACAACTGCAGTTAAGCGGTGTTTTTTGCACGCTTAACTCTAGATTCAATAAAGAAAGCAATGACGACGATGCACAATTATGCAGTAAAATGCACAATATGCGAACAATCAATATATGCAAGCAGTGAAAACTAAACAGTTCAGCGATTTTCATTAGCTGGCTAAACCTAAGCCAAGCGCGTAGCGAATCACAAAATAGCCAATTAAGGCGACAACTGTCACAACTAAGCAATATCAGTTCACCATAAAACATTTAAAGACTAAACAAACACGGGTAAACAAGTTAAACAGTAAGAGTCTGTCTCTCTTAGCAACAATAGAACGTTCCAACAAAGCGCAATGAAGCGTCCATTCGCTGACGTTCGACAAAGTTCGATCCATTGAATCGCGGGGCGTCTCGACCGTCTCTAGTTGCCATCTGAAGTCATTGTTCCACAAACGAACCCGTCCAACCAGCGAGGTGGACGAGATTTCCGGGTCCTGCGATCGGTTTCCGCTCTGATGACCTCAACCTCATCGTCCGCTGAGAATTCCGGCTCGGGTCTTCCTTCGCAGACTCGGTTGTTCGAGGTTCATTGTCACCGCCCAAAGGCAGTTCGATATCCGACAACGTTTCCGTTTCGATGGTTTCAGGTAGCCACGACTTCGGAGCTTCCCCTCGGAACCGTTTCAATTTATCCACGTGCACGATCAAAGGTTTCGAAGTGCGACTTTTCTGGATTCGATACAGTACCGGGCCCAAAACGGTCAAAACCAAGAATGGTCCGGTAAAGAATTTGGCCCACTTTGCTTTTCGCCCCGTAAGCACTCTTGGATGATAATAGTAGACCCAATCACCCTCTTTGAATCTCGCGGGCCTCACTCTTAGGTCGTACGATTTCTTCCTTCTCTCGAATGTTTTCTGTAACTGGTCTCTCACCAACTGGTACGCATTATCCATTATCTCCCGACGGTTAGCAACGAATTCTTCCACATCGGTCTCTCGGTCCTCTGTCGGAGACACAAGTAGATCGATCGGTGCATGGTTCTCTCTACCAAGGAACAGAAAGTTCGGTGTTCTCTTGGTCGATTCGTGTTCCGTAGAACGATAGGCAGCCATGACATACGGTAAATGAACGTCCCAATCCTTCTGCCGTTCAGACACGACTTTGCCCAAGAGCATGTTCAGGGTACGATGGAACCTTTCGATAAGTCCATTCCCGGAAGGATGGTACGGGGTCGTGCGTATCTTATCGATTTCCATTATTCGACACAGCTCTTTGAACAGAGTTGATTCAAAACACGGACCTTGATCTGTCAAAATCTGTCGTGGCATTCCAAATCGTGAGAATACGTGCACCATAAGAGTCTGCGCCACCGTTGACGCTTCTTGATTTCTGATAGGAGCGCCTCGGCCCATCTCGAAAAATAATCAATAGCAGTCAAAATGTACTTATTTCCTTTATTTGATACGGGATGTGGTCCCGTAATATCGATTCCAAATCGTTCCATTGGTTCGCCAACAAGCACTTTCTGCAACCTCCCTTGCTTTGGCGGTTTCTCTCTACGATATCGCGCACAACGGTCACAACACTGACAAAACCGTCTCATGTCTTCCTTCCAGCCTGGCCAATAGGCACGTCTTTGTAGCTGACCAAGGCTTTTTCGAATACCAAAGTGACCTCCCGAGAAACTTGCATGCGTCAGTTCCATAACTTCGTTCCGTAGGCTCTTCGGAACAACTAATTGCCTTCGCAAGACTCGGTTTTCCTTTCCATCAAGCCAATCCCGATAAAGGATTCCATTAATAATAGACATCTGGTTCCAATGGCTAAGTAGCGTTTTCAACTCATCGCTCCTCTGCAAGAAAACCTCCTCTGAAGGGTAGCTTTCTGCTTCTTTCCAACCAACAAGGGACGAGACATCTCGGTCTTCCAGCTGCTTAGATCGAATACTTTCCTTGCTCCATTCGTTCCAAGCCGATAAATCTGCCTCTTCCTTCACCGCGAAAACCGCTTTGATTCGATGGTCAGTTTCTTCAGGGTTCTCTAACCCATCGTGCGGTATTCTTGACACCGCATCCGCGTTGCCATGCTTTGCTCCCGATCTATGAATAATTTCAAAATCGAATTCTTCAATCGTTTCAAGCCACCGAGCTTGCTGCCCAATTGGCTCCGGTGTCTTTCTCAACCACTGAAGAGCTGAGTGATCTGTACGAAGTAAAAACTTCTTGCCCCATAGATACTGCCGAAACTCCTTCAAAAAGTATACCACCGCTAGCAGTTCCCTTCTGGTTACATTGTAGTTCCTCTCTGCCGGGGAACACAATCGACTTGCGTAACAAATCACTTTCTCTTCACCACCCTGAATCTGTGATAAAACCGCTCCAATGGCGTATCCAGACGCATCTGTATCCAATACGTAATCTCCATCGTCGATAGGAAGTGCGAGTATCGGCGATGAAGTTAACCGGTTCTTCAATTCCTGAAATGCCTGTTCGCATTCTTCGGACCATTGAAACGTTACTCCTTTCCTAGTAAGACCATGCAATGGTTTTGCTATTAAAGCAAAATCAGAAACGAACTTCCGATAATAGGAACAAAGTCCAACGAACGACCTCACCTGTCTTACATTCTTAGGTGTCGCCCAGTTCTTCACGGATTTGACCTTGTCTGGATCCGTGGCGACTCCTTCCGAACTCACAACGTGTCCGAGGAACAAGACTTGCCTCTGCAGCAAGTGACATTTAGAAGGCTTCAGCTTGAGATTATACTGGTTTAATCGGCTGAATACCTTTTCCAACCGTTCCATATGACTTTCCACGTCTTTCGAGAAGACAATAATATCGTCCAGGTATACCAAACAAATATCCAGATTTAGACCTGATAGCACGAGGTTCATTAACCGACAGAATGAAGCAGGACTATTGCACAGTCCGAACGGTAACACACGGAACTGGAAGCATCCTTTCCTTGTAACGAAAGCTGTCTTGTGCTTATCCTTCGGATGAAGCGCCATCTGGTGATAGCCAGCACGAAGATCGAATGTGCTAAACCATTTCGCTCCGCCAAGAGTATCCAAACATTCACTAATCAAAGGTAAAGGAAATGAATCCTTCCTCGTTTTCGCATTCACTTTCCGGTAATCTATGCAGAAGCGTAGGCTACCGTCTTTCTTTTTCACCATGACAACGTTTGATGACCATTCAGAGGACGACGGTTCCACAATATTCTGTTCCAACATGGAGTCCACCTGACGATCGATTTCGGCCAACATTGCTATTGGTTGCCTTCTAAGAGGTTGCCGCACTGGGTCCTCTTTCTGCGTGTCAATCTCGTGCTGAATCACCGACGTGTAACCCAAATCATTCTCTGATAGGGAAAACTTGTCCGGTAGCGCAAGATGAGCTCCCGAAGTGACTCTCTTTGCTCACTCGTGACGCCTTCCACGTTCTCCCACAAGTTTGACAACTTGCTCTCGTCTCCATTTTCCACATGGATAGCATTCGTGACCACCGTACTCGAAAATTCATCCGCACTGGTTTCCGCTTCGCAGTCTTGTAAGACTTCCACCCTCTCCAACTGACACAAAGTTTTCGATGGAATTTCCACCGTGGTTGGTCCCACATTGATGACCCTTATTCTAGGATCATCGTCTTCTCCATTTATTAACGTTCGACCGACTATTACATTTGCCAACAGTTCGCTCGGAACAGTTGCCCATTCTGTTTGACATCGTCCCAAATGAGGGTAAACCATGATTGCCGAAATATCTACTTCTCGGAGGGATGGTATGACAACTTCCCTTTCGATCATAACCTTGCGGCACATGCTCTCCTCGTCCACCTCATGGAGAGGTATTGATTCTGTCCCGACACAGATTCTTCCCGTAGCGAAGTTCCAACTCACATTATTACTCTCCAACCAAGCCAGACCCAAAATCAATTCGGTTACTTGTTCGGTCACAAGACAAGGAAGAGCGTACACGTTTCTTCCTATCTTTATTTTGAGGGTGGCCTCGCCCTCTACTTTGATTCTAGTTCCATTCGCTGCCAGCAGGCGTTGCTGAGCCGGTCTAAGTAATTTCTTGTTGACCATATACTTCGGTACCAACGACATTTCACTCCCTGTGTCCAAAAGGCATGGGTGTTCCTTTCTTCGACCTTCCAACTTTCCGAAAACATAAGCCATACGGCTCCCTTTTACTAGATGGTTCTGCGCATCTCTGGTTCCATCAGGTTGACCCGCTTCTTCGCCCACCTGATTTTGATGTTCATCCGAGGCTCGGGCCTGAGGACAAAACCGCTTATAATGACCTTTCTGGCCACAGCCGAAACATGTTCTATCCAACAGTCTACTCTGCTCTCTTGGCCTGTCCACCAGCTCCCGTTTCTGGACAGTGTTTCTGTCGAGAGTCAACTGTTCCAACCTCTCTAAGATCGTTTTCATGTTCCTCTCGACATCGTCTAAACGTCGATTCTGTGGGTCTCTCGTATTCACCTGTTTCGTATTCTTCACTCTCCATGGTTTCCGCTCACCATCGGTACCGAACTTAGAAGCTTTACCGTATGCTTCGAACCGTACAGCGTGCTTGTACGCAATATCCAGACATGACGGCTCTCGCTCTCGTACTTTCTGGGCCAACTCCTGATCGGCTAAAGCGTCGATGAAAGCGTCGCAAGCCACTGTTTCTAACAGTTCATTCGTTGGTCCAGGGTACGCAAGCACCATTAGTTTCGAATTTCCAACATGACAGCGTTCAAGGATTTCTCCTGAGCTTGTCGATATGTTCGCAATTTCATTCGATAAAGACTCGTCTGATCTTGTGAGCCATATCGCGCACTTAAATGGTCCACCAATGTCTTCCACGTTACGTTCTGCAAATCTCCCATGTCCCACAAAAGCTGAGCTGCAGGACCTGTAAGAGCACACATGAGTTGGTCTGCCTTTTCCCTCTCATTCCAACCGTTACACCGAGAACACACTTCAAACTTTGCCAGAAAAGCGGCCACCGGTGTTTTACCATCGTACTTCTCCAGCTTGATTCGGATACCGCGGTCTTTTTGTTTACCATCCTGAGAACTCTGACAGCGTAGATTTACCGCTGTTTTATTATCTCTCTTGGATTCCACAGTTTGCTTGCCCCGATAATCAGACTCATCCGAAGTTGACTCGTAGTCACTCGGAGTTTCGGTCCCGTTTTCCGACGATTCAGGTGACTTTGGTCTCGAGCCAATTCGTTTTCCAGCTCCTTTTGATAGAGCTTTCCGAGCTTCCTTGTTTTCCGAAGTTTCACGATTGAAGGAGCCGCCCTTCTCCTTGTGGCATTCAGAACTTTCTTGCTTTACTGAATTTCTAAATAAGAAATTCTTGTCTGACCTGCCCGCCGTCACCTCTCTCTCATGACGGTGCTTTCCATGTCCACGATTCACTTCGTCTTTGGATTTGAGCCTCATTTTGATCCCGAAGGGCAAGCCCTTCCAATTTGTTCTGCATTTCAATCACTACCTGTCGGAGGGCCGACAAGTCACGCTTCTCGTTTCCTTCACGGCTGTCCCCTTCTTTCTGAGTCCATTTGGTTCTTCCTCGCGACCTAGCCGCTTCGGCGCCGGCTCCTAGGCGAGCTCTGTCGTTTGAAATAGACCAACGGACTTTGGTTTCTCGCGGCACCAAAGCATTTCTGCCGTAATCTCTCCTGGGTTCCCACATCGACTGATCACCTTCCTCGTTCCTTCGAGAGTAATGTGGTCTATCCACCTCTCTGGACATTGCAGCCTCGGAGTCGGCTCCAAGGTATGCTCTGCCTATGTAGCATTGACCTTCTTTGCCACGCAACGGACGATGGCCTTCTGGAGCGTAACGATTTTCGACCTCTTTTGACATTGCTGCCTCGGCGCCGGCTCCGAGGCAGGTTCTGTCAGCGGATAGCTTCCAATCTTGTTGCTCCCATCGTCGTTCGAATCCCAAACTATCACGGTCCTCACATCCCTGATCTGTCCACTGAGCCTGTGAACTAGGGTGACTCTGTATCCTGGACACTGGTCTGTCTGTCGTTCTGTTCACTGCCCTCTCAGTGTTGGTGCCGAGGCAAGGTCTGCCTGCAATATTCCGAATTTCATTCTGACGTGGTGCACGGTACCCTCTCTGCACAACGTAACCTTCCGCTTCTTCTAACATCGCTGTCCCGGCGCCGGCTCCGAGACGAGTTCTGCTATCCGAGTGCGGTCGATTGGTGTGCTGTTGATCCCACCGTTCTTCGGTTCTGCGGTTACCTTTGGCGACTCTGTCTCTTTCCTGTCCTTGACACTTTCGATCACTTCGTGAGTCTTCGTTTGGAGGATACGCTGCTCTTTCGTACACAGTCGCTTCGGCGCCGGCTCCGAGACGAGCTCCGTACTCAGGGTAGCGATCTCCAACGACGATATTCTGCTTCAGTGTGGTGCGGTTGGTTGCTCTTTCGAACATCGCTGCATCGGCGCCGGCTCCGAGGCAGTTTCTGTCCTCCAAAGTGTCCCAATCCGCCTGGTCCTGTTCACCTTGTCTTTCAGCCCCATAAGTTCTGTAGTTAACCGCACGGTCTCGGTCCTTAACTTTACCCGTTCCATCGTCGCTTCCACGCCTCTCGAGGGCGAAACTGGTTTCCCTTCCTCTCGTTTCTTGGAGTGGGAGCTCGCCGTCCTCCCATGAGACTGGCCTGTAAGTCTCTCTCCGTCGACCTGGTGGAGCAATATCCACTTCGGAGTCCTCGTCTTCGATATCTTCCGTTGGCACTTTCGATCGATACATTCGATCTTCGCAGCTTACGACTGTTTGACACAGTCCTCTGACCGTTCCTGGTACCATAGCAGGCTTGTTCCTGCTTTGATCAAGCGGCGGCGGGCGGTCAACCTCGTAATCTGTCCCTGATTCTGACTCTGTCACAAACACTTGGTCCCTTCGCTGACCGTGGTTAGCTCTCCCAGTGCCGGCGCTACTGAGAAGTGCAAGACCCTGCGGCTGGCGATACTCAAGTTCTCTTATCTGTGACTGGCTGCCTGGTTGCAGAGTTTCAGAAACCGCCCGCCAAACGTTACTCTCCGGTCTCACGGGTCCCATCGGGAGGCGGTCCAACTTGCGCGTCGACTCACGTACTGGCGCAGACACTTGATCTCCCCGCTGCCTATAACCAGCGTTCTCGGTGCCGGCGCAACCGATAATAGCATTGGTCACTGGCTCACGATCGGTCTCAAGTTCACTCATCTGCAATTGCCTCTGTGGCGGAGGATGCACGCGCTCTTCACGGACCGCCCACCAGTCTCTATCAGTCCTTGGTTCCTCCAACTGGCTCCGATTAACAGGTTGGCGATCCACCACACGCTGACTGTAGCTGTCTGGCTTCCGGGTGAACGTTTCGTCGATCTCACAGGTCGTCAATGCCGCTTCGGTGCCGGCGCAACCTAGGCTAGCAAATTCCCCAGATCTGTGCAGATCTTCTATTACGTTCCCTTCCGCTCTATCTGACCTTCCCGCTCGCCTCGGGATGTTTTCAGCGTTTTGACCACGGACCACCAACCAATCATTGCGGGATGCCTGTCGTCCCGAATCTGAACGTAGTTCCTCTGAGTCTCTCAAGTTCTGACGGGGTGGAATTCTGCTCCAGTCCTCAATATCCATTGCATTTGGCTGGAAGCCAGAATCCACCCCACTTCTGGTACCATTTTGTGGCGACCCCGGCGGCTCGCGGTCTCGTAGCGCGGCCGGCGGTCGGGCGGCCCCCAACGCCCGCTCGGTCTCCCGATCGCCATCAGCCGCCGACTCTGCCCGATCGGCGGCGTCAGTTTCCCTTTTCGGCTCTCCGACGTCAGAGGAGGTGTCCGCGGCTGCCGGGCAGGCAGCACACTGAGGATGGCCGCTCCTCAACGTAGGGTTCTCGTTTTCCTCCTCTGACTCTCTATCCGTTCCGGCTCCGGCCTCGTCCGAGAGACCCTTTAACTCATGCCTCTTATCGCTGGCCACCGCTTGGTCTCGGCGCCTTAAGCGATTGCGATAGGTATTCCTGGTCTCTGGCTTCGACTTGGCCCCACGTCTCTTCATTCTCGGCAATCTAGCCGTCTTCCGCTCTCTTATAGACAGGCGGCGTTGTCTCTTTGCTTCCTCACGCTTTCACCAAACCCAAGGTTATCCGTGCCTGAATGGACGGCGGTCCACTCTTTCCTGGCCGTCGATTCACTCAAACTGTCTCCCCGCGCCTTTACGACAGGCGGGCGTCTGTCTCCTCCCCTTGGCTCAGAATTGACCTCCTGGGCACTAACGTGACCTCAGGTAGGCGAGGTTCATCACAGCCAAGGCTCACCTTCACGGACAGTGCGCTGAGACTCCGGCGTCACAGCGACTTTCAAAGACACGGACACAACTTGCCTTTATTGGTTTATTTTTATTTATTTATTAATAAACCAAGCAACAATGACAACAATGGCTACAGTGGCAACACTGGTAACACGGACAAAGACGCGGTAGCTAGACGCAGTCCGGCAGCCACAATAACTAGCGCACAGGAACTGCAATCAATAGCCTTCGATACGTCAGTATGAAACGATAAGCTTTAGCACTTTAAACGGGCTCCAAATACTCGCTTTCAATCGCTGTGCTTTCTTTACTCTATCGCTTCACAGTATAAGCGGCCACACTGCGAAAAGTACATGTGATGTTAGTGACTGACAATAACTAAAATTTTCAGAGTTTTGAAACTTTTTGACGGACACTTAGGCGGATTTTTCGTCTACAGTCTGTATTTCCGCGTAGTTGCCGTCAATAGGAAAAAGTAGGGACTTGCTTAAGAACGTTTTCCTTAGCGGTGATCAGGGGCTTCATCTACGGCTAAGCGACGCGGCAATCGCTCCTGCTAGATGGGCGCGCGTCTCAAGCGGACTTTAATTCAACAGCCGCCCGCGTCCGCCTAGTGACGCGGGCTACATAAATTCCCATATTTCGGAGATTTTCGATTTTTAGAACTAGCCCTTGAGGGCGCTCGCTCCCAAATGTCCCTATCTATGCTTTTTATCCGTCATGAAGCTTAACTTCGGACCCACCCCCCTAGCGTCGTCGGCAGCGGCGAAGGGCGCATCGCCGCCGGCGACGCGCATCGCCGTCAGGACCTTGTTCCCCGGCCGCCGCTCCTTAGGCGGAATTTCAAGCTGTAGGGCCACGTCCGCTTAGATGCCGTCAGAGCAGGACCTAGGAGGCAGTGTCGTCGTTATCGTCTACGGGCCCAGCCCTTCGCTAACCCCCCTGGTAGTCCGGGCGTCGGTGTTCAGGCGTACGCATCGACTACACAGCCGGCCGACCGCTGCTTTCTCTCTCCTTCTTTCCATCGTTCCAACCGCCTGTTCCCTTCGTCAGCAGCCAGCCAGCCGCCGTCTCCGCGCAGCCTCTGTCAAACAGGCGACGGTCTTTCAGCGGCCAAACTCTCTAGTTGCTAAAGACCGAAGGCTCGGGAACCATAAGTCGTTGCCGGTTTATACAACTTATCTCTCGGTCTTTGGGCGGCCGTGGCGATTCTAATAATTTTACCGAAGCCTTAGCGTCTTAGCCTAGCGCGTGCTCTGTCCGTTTTACATGAATTAAAACTTTATTAATTAATTAACTAACAAGTTATACAGTTAAGCAATCAATAATAATAATAATAATAATAATAATAATAATAATTATAATAATACTAATAATAATAATAATAATGCTATCTGTGGCACATGGTCGCCACACATACATTAAACAACAAATGGTTGGCCCCGATGATTAGAAGTTGCCACCCCAACGGCCCCTCCACTTGCCAAATCCTAGAGCCGCCACTGCCTGAATGCGTCAGCCTTCGTAGTATGTATGTATGTATGTATGTATGTATGTATGTATGTATGTATGTATGTATGTATACAGTACATTGGATTAGTTCTGTGCTGTTTCAAAGATTTTGTATCAAGTGTCCGCTATCTATATTCGTGACGCTGAAACCATGGAAACGGTCACAGGCCAACATGTCTACAGCGTATATACTTGACTATCAAGAGCAGGCGGTCAATACGCCCAAGACGTGATGCAGTTATAGCTGGCATCGGCCTAAATGTCTTGGCGTCTGCCTCGAGTTCTGCTCTGTTCCTCAGTCGTCCTCGCTACTAGATTAGACTACATTTATGTATCAGTCTCTCCATTTCTACTTTCCGAATCATGATTTGCAGCAGTGGCGTGCAGAGATCGAGTGGTGGCCGGACGCCCGGGACCATATGTCGATAAAAAGGTCGAGTGAGTTTTTGCGCCCCCATATTGTCGGCGCCCGGGGGCCACCGCCCCACCGCCCCTCTGCACGCTACTGATTTGACGTGATAGTCCAGTCCATGTTGCTATGTTATCTAGCAATGCTATTCGGTCTTCCGCGTGGTCTTCCGCCAGATAGGTACACAAGTAGGCCTACGGATGGTGTTTCTTGTAGGCCTATTTGTCGTAATCTTCTTTGAATATTGGGCCAGTGTTTAATCTAGACTCCTGGACTCCGGGGAGACTGACAAATCCGGGGGGAACTGACAAAGCCGGGGGGATTCTGCTAGGGGGCTGCTGTTAGTTGATGTAATATGCCAAAATTTCCGGGGGGAATTTGAAATTTCCGGGGAGGAAGGGCAATTCCCCCCGGAAACGGCCTAGATTAAACCCTGTATTGGGCACGTAAGCGTAAATCCATTCATTTACTTACAAGTGCTAGCCAAAAGTCCTGGTTCTTGAGAGCATTAGGCCACGCATACTTTGTTTTGCAGACTCCGGTCGCATGCTTGATTAAATTTTTGAGCGTCGCATCCTAGTTAATTTATTGCGTGTAGGGCCTATGTAGGCCTAGAATGTCAGTCGGCAGTAGTCCTATTTCAGTCTATTATGACACATTATCTCCGATGTCATTATTGTAACCATCTCTCGGATAGTCGATCGGTAGAATGCAGTGGCGGTTCCAGGAATTCTTGGTGGGGGTGGTGAAACAATTTATAGGACGTTGGTGGGGGATGCAAAGTGAAGAAGAAAAAAAGAGAAAAAGGTCATTGGTAGTGTTTTGTCCACTAAATGTTAATAAACCTTGCCAAAAAAGGCCGACAAACAAACAAGGTCATTCACAGTAGCCTATTTTTACTATTGTTTAAAACTCACGGGAAAATAGGTTGACAAGCAAAAAAGGTCACCGGGAACCCCAGTGGGGGGATGCATCTCCAGTCATCGACATGGTGGAACCGCCACTGGTGGGATGTCCTTCCCACTGAGCCCCAGAAAAGTTATATATATATATATATATATATATATATATATATATATATATATATATATATTGGGTGAAATGTTATGGTGGTTTGTGCTTTCGTACCTCTGATCTGGCAAATTCCACAAACTACAATACAGTAGAACTTCGTTATGACGTACTTAACGAGTCTGTAAAATGTAATAGGCCTACTTTATATCCGAGGTACGTAATATCCGCTACTATAGGAAGCTGGTGGGGGATGCAAAGTGAAGAAGAAAAAAGGAAAGAGAAAAAGGTAATTGGTAGCGTTTTGTCCACTAAATGTTAATAAACCTTGCCTAGTACGATAGCGCATCACACGGTGCCGTACATTTGCGGTGCGTTATAACCGGGTATAGGCCTACGTTATAGGCCTATAACTGAGTCCGTTATGACGAAGTTCTGCTGTACAGTGGCGTAGCCACGGGGGGTTTGGGGGTTAAACCCCCTTGGACGGCGAAAAATTTTTTATGTATTCCCATGCAATTTTTATTTTTTGATGCGATTTTTGGGGTGAAACCCCCCTTGGCGGTTATCGACAAAATTTTTTTCAAACCCCCCTTCCGGAAATCCTGGCTACGCCACTGTTGCTGTACGATGTTATTGGCTGGAGGCTACTATAGCGTAAAGAGCTGCAATAACTAAAAGCCTTAGAGGTTCGGACCTCGAAACACAATCAAAAGTAATATTTATGATATCGTTATCGGAATCATTGATTTTGTCCGTTGTCGATAACGAGACTCGTTGTCAAGAGCTGCACTCCATCCATGATGAAACATCGATGCAGTCGAGCCTTTGTTCGGCCCAGGAACACAAGGCAGAGTTCTTAATCACACTTGCTCTGTATGTGAAGTCAGGCAAGCATAATTAAGTAGGCCCTACAGTGTAGGCCTAGCATTCGAAGAATTTCGTGCGCAGGCAACAATCGTTTTAATAGGACATTATTTTAGTCCAGTTCAGTCCCATAGACGGAAAGCTTCTGGGAACGTTTTCCGTTGACACTTTCATTTAAAGATTTTCCTTCGACAACCCAAAAATAAGAGAGCATAATACGCGACCATTCAGGTAGGTGATCTACGGGGGCGTCAGGGATATTTTTACGCCCCCTAATACACCACAACACCCACCCCCAATCTCAGCTATGGGATGGCCTTTTTTGCTTGTCAGACATTTATGGCAGGGGACCTCCAGAATTTACCAACACCCCTCCCCCGAGTCCCCTCAAATTGATAATCTTAGAAATAACCCTGGGGCGTATTCCTGCCATCAGAATTTGAGGGGGGTAGAATATTTTAAAGTATATCAATTCATAAATATGTTTAAATTTTAGTGATGACCCGTGGTTAAATTACTTTTTCAGAGGTTCCGGATCTCCTTATTTTGCCTCCGGCCACAAAGTAAAAAAAACTTAGTTGATCTCTTTTACTGGACATAAGCAAGTCACTTTTCTAAAGTCAGCAAGTATTATTGTAACAGCACTACAGGAGCGGAACTTATCGATTATGTTAATTAATCGATTAATCGATAACATTTTTAATTGATTAAAATTCGTTTGATCGACTATTTTGATTAAGCTAAAAGAAAATGTCATCATCATAGGTCTATAGCTGTAAGTTGTAACCTGTAGCAGTATTGCTGCAATGGGTAATTTCTGTTGCACATAAGCTGACAGCAAAAAACGGACCGGATCTTCATAAGTACGTTCCGGATCTCATGCCAGACGTTCCGGATCTCTTGCCAGAAGTCCCGGATCGGAGATCCGGCAAGATCCGGCTCACTTTAATCCCTGTTGATGACCTATTATTTTGCTTGTCAGACTTTTTCGAACGTTAAAGAAGCAAAGAAGCACAAAACATGGGGAAATAGATGAAAATATATACCACTTCACAATATTATTATTGAGAGGGACCGTCCTCCACAGCCCCCCCCCCGTGATCTACGCCCCCTGGTGATCTCCAATGGCGTAGGCAGGGTTCCGCAATGCGGGGCACCAAGGTTAGGCCTACGCCAATGATGATTACCACTGTATCACTGCACTAAACTCAGAAAAATTGTGGACATCCGCGCAAAAAAAGGGTCGTCCGGAAAACTTACCTCTGCACAAAGCACAGAAAATTTCATTTTACCACTGCACATTTTCATTTTATCACTGTACATTTTGTGTATCACTGCACGTTAAAACATGCCCTGTTACCTATCCCTCATCACTGTGCAAAATTTTTGCGTGAATCCCACGATTGGACCAAGTCCAAATTAGGGGGGCCGGGCCCCCCACCCCGTGGCTACACCAATGCTTATCGTTCAAATGAGTATCAATTAGGCCTATTATTTCAATATGGAGTATTGTGGCATTGTTAGAAGGCAGTGGCGGCTCTAGGATTTGGCAAGTGGGGGAGGGGGCGTTGGGGTGGCAACTTCTAATCATGGGGCCAACCATTTGTTGTTTAATGTATGTAGCATTAAGTATAGGTCCTAACTGGGGGGGGGCAGGCACTCAATAGGGGCACGGGCCCCTCTGTCCTCCCGGTGGAGCCTCCACTGTTAGAAGGGCGATAGCTGGTCTTTTTTCTTCTTCAGGAAACCGCTGTGCCTAGAGCCCTAGACAGCCGATCTGCGGCTGAGCAGAAGTCAGCTGCCAGCGGTTTCAAAGATGGCGCAGAAGAATAGCGATCGTCGCACAAGGTACGGGTACAACGGAAAGGCGGCCGTCGCTCTCGGAATCGTTCAGTTGGTTCTGGGAACCGGATGTCTGGTCGTTGGAATCATCTGCATCTTCCAGCTCACGTCATTCGGATACATCGGGCACGGAGCCTGGTGCGGAACGATGGTAAGTGAACCTATAGATCGAATTGCACCGAATAATTGACTGCTGAATCGACTGTAGAATAATCGGTGCCTGATGGCCAGTGCTTCATGCAGGCATATGATAAAGGGGAATCAGTGGCGTAGCGAGGGGGCAGAGGGGGCGAAGCGCCCCAGGCGGCACTTGCTCTAGGGGCGGCACTTTCGAGATTTCTTAGATTTTTTGCTTGTCAGAGACTTTTTTGGAGAGTTGATGGCGCTTTTTTGCTTGTCAGGCTTTTTCGGAGAATTAAGGGCGGCACTTTTTTTCTCGTCCCAGGCGGCACTTTGCCTCGCTACGCCACTGGAGGAATTCTATACATGATATACACAAATCAGCATAAATAGGTTTATTTTCTACATCTTCAGACCTTTTGTTAGATATATATATATATATATATATATATATATATATATATATAGAGAGAGAGAGAGAGAGAGAGAGAGAGAGAGAGAGAGAGAGAGAGAGCCACGTACTGTGAATCTTCTATTTTTCTTCGCCACCCTGCTCTCTTACTCGTGGCCTCCTTAGTCTGCAGTATAAATAGCAAATCACAACTCGTAGCTTGGATTTTGTCCATCAAAGAAATCTGCCTCCGTCCACTCCGTCCATGGACGCCGAGAGAGGGGAGTAGCATGGGAGCAAATGTCCAAGGGCCCGGCGATATGTAGGGGGCCCGGGCGGGTCCGCAAAATGTTGGCACATGGATCACTGTATATTAATTATTAAGTACCACGCTGAAATGTGGTTGGGGGGAGGGGGCGTCGAAGGCAATGCTTGCTGACAAGTTCATCGCCAAAAGGTCATTACCACTTTTTGACACTTTAAAAGTCTGACAAGCAAAAAAATTTCACCGCCAGTTTTTACACTTAATTCTATGGACCTGTGACTTCTTTGCCCACAGGCTCGGAATTTCTCTCGGCGCCACTGCCTCCGTCGCAGCAAGCATATCTTGAACTTCACTACCAGTTCAGAATGAGATACCTTGTCAAACGCCTTAGTAAAATCTAAGTATAATTACATCAACTGCTTTCTTCTCAGGAGCTCTCCGTTAATAATATTATAACAACTGTTAACTTTCACTTACCCCCCCCCATAATTATGTCAAAAACTTTTGACCCTCCCCCAGGTCCCAATAACAAGGTTATTATTTTTTGTGGTGATGACCATTTTTTTCTTTTTTGCTCATCGAGTGTCAAAGTGTGGTGGAGATGACCTTTTTTGTCATGCTTTTTTCCATTGTAATAAGTAGTATTCCATGAAATTTCCTATTTTTTGATTATTTGTAAAAAGTGAAATTGCTGACGTCAACTTCTCTTGATCCCCTCCCCCTGGCAACAACTCTCAAACTTTTTCAAACTCCCTCCCCCTAAATTGTTGACGTAATTAATGGACAGCCCCTCGTGGTAGTTTTGTCGGTCTGCTGCATTAGTTAGGACGCTAAAGAGTTCTTTGCCCATCGCCTATTTTGCCAGGAGAAGCAAAAACAAAGTATTTAGACATTTGGAGAAAACTCACAAGCCAGATATCAAAAAAACTTCTTCCCCTGAATTTTGGAATCCTCCGAAAAGGAAAAGAGCGAGTTTGCGCAATAGTATTGTTAGCGGACTTGGCTTGGCAGTTATCCGTATTAGCTAACATAGCCTATCTAATGAGTTTTACAGATGAAATGAGTTTAAGATGATATAAATTTCAGTTTATAGCCGCTGGATTCGTTGCAATTTCTGCTGGATTTCAGTCCAAAGATTCGCTGGTGAGAGAAATAAAGTAGAATCTCCTCTTTCTTTTGAAGATTTACTTAAGTACGTTAACACAGAGATGGACATGGGTTGGGTTAACCCATGGGTTGGGTTGGGTTGGGTTGGGTTGGATTGGGTTGGGTCATAAATTTAGGCAGTTGTGGTGGGTTGGGTTGGGTTGGGTTGCAAAACGCTGATTTGCACGTGGCACAGTGCACACACCATACATTGGTTATAAAAAAAATGGTTATCGTTTTCCACATTTTCATGTAACAAATTGCCGCCAAACTGTCGCTGGCAATACTGGCTTATGACGGCTAATAGTTAAGCGATTGAGAGAGAGGGCTATATTCAGGACTGTCTTGAGCCCCTGGTTCTATTGATCCAAACACAGTTGTTCCTATATAATAAAGCATTAAAGGCATAAGTCTATCTCCTTTGATAGATAAACCCCCCCTCGCCGTTGTGGCCATTGCTTTCTCGATATTGTGCAGCGTCATATGCCTATAGGTAAATGTTGATCCGCAGCCACGAGATATTTGCATAAGACCGGTGGAAGTAAATAATTCAAGGCATTGGAATCGAGAGTCGAAATTGATGAAAGAAGGAAGTAACTTTCTTTGAACGAAGTAACTTTCTTTGAACCATCCACTGTAAATCTATCTTAATCCCCTTATTGACTCCAATAACATTTATGAGCTACTGCGTGGGAGTGCGTGCGAACTTTCTAAGCAAATGCTATAATGGCTCTAGGGTTCCTTATTCGTTAGCCTTTCAACATTTGAAGCTGAATTTTAGATAGTATAAGTACAAATTATAACTCGGACATCTACCTTCCTCTGCATGCCAATGATAATTATAATGGCGGAAAACATAGGCCCTACAGCGACATGTGAGAGGTAATTTTTTAAAATGATTTGTATGCAGTATTTGACAAGTTGTTGCTTAGCAATAAATTTGCTGAATATGTTTACTTGAAGCTTGGGTGGGTTGGATTGGGTTGGGTGAATACTTGCAATTGCCGGCATGGGTTGGGTTGGGTTGGGTTGGAGATTTGATGGGTCGGGTTGGGTTGGGTTCTAAAAAATGGACCCATGTCCATCTCTGCGTTAACAGCGCCAGTGCGTCATTAATATGAACATGAACATGAACACGAATATGAATTGAAACATGAACACGATGACGACGATGATGATGATGATGTCGGTCACAGGCCTATACTACTGCGATGTCCGATATGAGAAGAGAAAGTGGCGTAGCGAGGGTTCAGTGGGGGCGAACCGCCCCAGGCGGCACTTGCTCTAGGGGCGGCATTTTCGGGACGACCTTTTTGTGTCAAGATTTTTAGGATGTTAAATATTATTATGAAGAACAGGGGCGGCATTTTTAGGGTCTGATAAAAGCATGTTATTGCGGCGACCTTTTTTTCGCTTGTCAAGGTTTTTAGGTATAGATTATTTTTTGTCGAGGGCGGCACTTTTGACTTTCGCCTCAGGCGGCACCTTGCCTCTCTACGCCACTTAGGAGAGACCCATTATTAAGTCCCGTTGCGATATCATTTGCGTCGCCGTTTGTTGACTGACGACGCGAAGGCTGTTTTCTGGTTACTGTGCGTCGAGAGTATGCGTCTGATTGCATGCTATAGCATAATAGCAATTTTGCATTTATAACCAGTTTAGAGGTCGATCAAAGGTTTCTAGCACTGATGCTCTTTTTATTGTAGCCTACTGAGTTCTTTCTACTATAACAACAACAACAACAACAAAGACGACGACGACGACGACGACGATGATGAAGAAGAAGAAGAAGAAGAAGAAGAAGATGATGATGATGATGATGATGATGATGATGATGATGATGATGATGATGATGATGATGGATAAGCCTAGCAGTTTTCTTATACTAGTTGCAGTAGGCTATTTGAAGTATAAAGCCATACTATGTATTAGACACTACCTAGCTGTCTTAATTTTCCTGACGACGTCGGACCCGGTGTTTGCAGGTGATCGGCGCCACTGTCCTGTCGGCGGTTGCGATGCTGTTCTGCGTCGGCCTGGCGGGCATCAACTGCGTCGCCATCTACTACGACGTCTCGCAGGCACACTGCTACTACGAGGGAACGGCGAAGAACGCCACCAACAAGATGTGCCGCGTCGATCCGTACGAGTTCTGCTCCGCCTGGGTGCCCGGACCTCAGTGTCTGGACGAAAACGGACGGAACTTGTCCGTCGTGCTGTCCGCCATCCTGACCGTCTTCGCTCTCGTCGAATTCGCCGTTGCCCTGTCGTGCGTCTGTTTCATCTGCTCATGTTGTTCCGTCAAGGATAACAAGGTATAGACTACACAGCGCAGTGGCGGCTCCAGGGTTTGGCAAGTGGGGGGGTGGGGGGTGGCGTTGGGGGTGGCAACTTCTAAGCATGGGGGCAACCATTTGTTGACAGGTATATGGTAGTAAGTATAGGGTCCCAACAGGGGGGACACTGGGGGGGGGCAGGCATTCAATAGGGGGCACGGGCCCCATGTGGAACCGCCACTGGACTCCACACCTCTACCTTACGGCTTACGCATAGTACGGTCAGTACCGTGCCATCGACGGACGATGGCAGAGTGGGTACGCGCTGGAGCGGTAGGCTGACGCAGGCCCTCCGAGAGGGGGGGCAGGGGGGGCAACTGCACAGGGGCCCGGCGGGCTGGAGGGGGCCCGGGCCGATGATGAATATGTATAATTAACAATAAAATGAATAATAACACTAAAGAATGGTTAAAATGTCAGTTCAGCAGAGGGGCCCGGCGAGCACAAGGGGGCCCGGGACACAATGCTAAATGGCCGACAAGCAAAAAAAAAGGTCGTCAACACTTAAAATAATAAAACACCTTATAGTAAACGGCTGACGAGCAAAAAAAAGGTCGCCAAGAAATTATGACGAAATGACGAAAAGGGCCCGTCGGCCATTCTGCACAGGGGCCCGGAATTTCTCTCGGAGGGCCTGGGCTGACGGAGCGAGGTTCAAACCCCGTTAGCGCCCCCTATAGTGGCTTTCACACAGGCAGTAAGTAGTGCCTCCTAAGGCACTTTAGATCGCGCTATAGAAGCATAAGGTGGTGTCATAGAAGAAGTTTTTTAGATTAGATGGATACACTGTCGCCTTCGCCGTCATCATTCACATTCCCAAGATCTTAACACGTAACACGTTGTTACCTATGGAACACACCAGGATCATACGAAGCCCATCCATGCTAAAATCCCCTAACTGTAAGCACTACTTACCTGCATAAATACCTTGGTGTGAGAGAGAGAGAGAGAGAGAGAGAGAGAGAGAGAGAGAGAGAGAGAGAGAGAGAGAGAGAGAGAGAGAGAGAGAGAGAGAGAGTTCAGAACACCAATTGTTGGACAAATACGGCAGTTGTCTGCCATTTTTTCAAATAGGCCCGTCACTCAACATGAAATCAAAAATGTCACGAACGCCTTTGCAATAATAATAATAATAATAATAATAATAATAATAATAATAATAATAATAATAATAATAATAATAATAAACTGTATTTTGACAGGTTGACGACATGACACAGACAGTTCCGCCAGTTATTAATCGAGTTCCGCCATCAACTGGAGCGCCGTTAACAAGTAGGCCAAGTCAACAAATACAGTCAATCATTTTCTTGTATAGGGCCTACATTCATTTGCTTTTCATACGGGCAATATGGAATATGTCAGTTACAACACTCTAATAGGTATAAGTATAACTAGGCCTATCTTTTAAAGTTTTATTTCTATAAAGCATGCAAGTAGGCCCTATAAGACGTGCGACTGACATAGGCCTATTGGAACAGCGAGATTCAAGATGAAATTAACTGTCAAAGCGCAATGGTCCAGCAAAGGCCAATAAGTACATTAGTAAGGCATTTTGCTGGATTATAGCCTAAGTATGTTGTTATAGGGGGATTTTTTGGAAGTGTTGTGGTAAACTCTGAAATCGCAGTGCAGAAAATTTTTGCCGTTTTTTGTTTAAATTTAAAACGATTTAAAGTCCTATAGGAACTCGCTGTCGTGTTGACCAGGTCCGGATTAACCACGTTGCATATTTTCAGGGGCGGAGCTAGGGTGTCCGGAGCCCGGGGACAAAACATACTGATGGCGCTAATGATCGCTTGACCGTTTAATGGCAATATCAAAATGATATACAGTATTGTACAATATAGGTCCTAATAGATTTATACAGTAGGCCTATGTCGATC